>CM059447.1:39947533-40440462 GCA_030390025.1 Squalus acanthias | reverse complement strand
ACCAATGTACAAGGCTGTTTGCCGTGGGATTTTCCAGTTGCTGTTGGACTCGGATGTAAATGGCTGGGGGGGGGCGGGGTGGAAACGTGCGGTGCAGGTCAGCACAGCATCACTGAACTAAAAGTGGGTCATTCCACCCTCCCGGTCCGGCATCGCCTCGGTTTTAAAAATTCTCATCCTCGTGTTCAAATCCCTCCACGGTCTCACCCCTCCCCATCTCTGTAACCTCCTCCAACCCTCCGAGATCTACTGCGCTCCTCCAATTCTGGCCTCTTGCACATCCCCAATTTTCCATCACTCCAGCATTGACGGCCATGCCTTCAGCTGCCTCGACCCCAAGCTCTGTAATTGTCTCCCTAAACCTCTCCGTCTCTCTCTCCTCCTTTAAGACGCTCCTTAAAACGTACTTCTTTAACCAAGCTTTTGGTCACCTGTCCTGATATCTGTTAATGTGGCTCAGTGTCAAATTTTGTTTGATAACGCTCCTGTGAAGCACCTTGGGACATTTGTACTACATTACAGGCACTATACAAGTGAAAGTTGTTTTGACTCTTGTACCTTTGGCCACTCCCATCAGCAAATGTCAACTCTCCACACCTTCGAGATTATCTATCGGAGTCTTGAGCTCCAGCTAAGCTTTCATTATGTCTCCAAGATAATGAAACCGTTAAGCCTTCAGCTACTGGGCTGATCCTGTGCCTTCAGAGGATTGGTCTCATCTTTGAGGAGTGAGCAGAGCATCGCACCGGAAGACCTCATTTTTAAAAGTTTGAAACCATCGAACGGATTCATTTAACAAAAAAATGACAAGCAAAAACGCTGTCCCTGAAACTAGCGCAGCGAAGCGAAACTGCGCCCTCCCCCGCTGCCAACCCCATCCCATAATATGGAACGGGGGGGGGGGCGGGGGGAGTTAATCCACTTCAACAACATCTGGGGGTCCCAGGAGTGACTGTCAGACAGGGGGTGGGAAGCACAACACTCTAACCAGTGCCCCCTTCGGACTGGGTGCAGCAGGAAATAAAAAAAAGGGGTTGGGAGCAGTGTTTGGGTGGGAGCGATATTGGACATGGGCGGGCGCATCGGCCGCCCGTTATAAGCCCCGCCCGATATTCAGTCCCCAATGGAACAGAGCAGCAGGCGTGCCGCGTAACAGTCGGCAAATGCGATTCCGCCTGGTTCGCGTCTCCCGCCCAATTCCAATTTCGCCCTCCCATCCCGTGGGTCTCCACTCGAGTCTCAGTGTCCCGGTATAACGAACCTTGGGGGTCCCATCAATAGGTGTGCACTCCTGCATTAAAACCGACTCCACACCCAACGAAGCCACATAGAGTAAAAGTTTATTGTTTTTTTTTTTAAAAGCCATCAGTCTCTTTGTACCAAGTACAAAAAAAAAGCACATTCTCCAAAATCGCCTGCAATAAACATAACAGAACAAGCAGAAAACGCTTCAAAGACCAGACTTGCAGACACTGGCTGCTCTGCAGCGAGAGGGGATATCAGGTTACTCACTGTTTTTTGAAGCCTTGATCTTGGCCAGCAACTTCTGTGCAGCCGACAGATCTCCGTTCTTCACCGCTTGCACTAGCTCCTGCTCCTTCCCCATATTTAGATCCTCGGGATGTGTATGTGTGTGTGTGTGTGAGTGTGTGTTACTGTTCACACATGGGAAATCAGCCCGTCCTTTACTCCTTCATAGTTTACCGTTCGTCACATTGTTTTGACTCTCAGCCCACCGAATCAGGCAGACAAAGTTATTAGTATATAAAAACTGTAAACCTTTCCCAGACAGCTGGAGAGGATGAAAAATCTTCGGAGTTCCTTAAAAGTGAAACTGATCAGATTTGTTTCCAGTCTATTTCACACTGCGGTCAATTACAGGTCAGGAGTTTGAACTCTGCTTTTTTCGGTGTTGATAAATATTCCTCTCCCATGAAAGAGTGTGTGTGTGTAGGGGTTGGGTCGGTGCTTCTCCCCGGGGTTTGTCACTCTGCCGCTCTCTCTTGTACTCGGTTCCTCTCTCGCTTGTAGCCGAATGCAGGTGGTGATGCTTCACCCACCGCCTCCCCGCCGACCCTCCAAAACAGCCCCAGACAGAACAGAGCCTGAGGAATGAAGGCGAAAGGGAAAACACATCAAGTCCAGTGACTGGGACACCGCGCACCTAACAATCTGGGCTTGCATCAAACCCATTTCATATTTCCACCCCAAATGACACAAACCTGTCAATAATGAAATCCTGCCACCATAGCTTCAGGGCAGGTCGGGACGCCCGGCAGCTCTGACCAGCCGTCACAGGCACCGACACACACGCCAATGATCGGGGATGCAAATAAGAAGTTGGTGATTTGACTACTCGAGAGTATTCTGGGCTACAGTCCCTGGCCGAGGCGGCAAGACTGGCGGTTGCAGCAGAACTTAGCAAGAGGTAAGGGGGTCGATGTCGGCAACCACTGCCCCAGCCCTCAACGCCACCAGTTCCAATTCCGATCCAACCCCAAGGGGCACCGCCACTGGTAGCCCCCCTGCCCCAAGGGGCACCATCACTGGTAACTCCCTGCCCCAAGGGGCACCGCCACTGGTAGCCCCCTGCCCCAAGGGGCACCATCCACTAGTAACCTCCCTGCCCCAAGGGGCACCTCCACTGGTAACTCCCCTGCCCCAAGGGGCACCACCACTGGTAGCCCCCTCTGCCCCAAGGGGCACTGTCACTGGTAACTCCCTGCCCCAAGGGGCACCGCCACTGGTAACTCCCTGCCCCAAGGGGCACCATCACTGGTAACTCCCTGCCCCAAGGGGCACCATCACTGGTAACTCCCTGCCCCAAGGGGCACCATCACTAGTAACTCCTGCCCCAAGGGGCACCATCACTGGTAACTCCCTGCCCCAAGGGGCACCATCACTGGTAACTCCCTGCCCCAAGGGGCACCGCCACTGGTAGCCCCCCTGCCCCAAGGGGCACCATCACTGGTAACTCCCTGCCCCAAGGGGCACCATCACTGGTAACTCCCTGCCACAAGGACGTCCCCTATGATGCCCAGTCCAGTCAGAGAGACTCTGTCCCTTTAAGGGTTTCAATTGAGGGACCCCAAACTTTCTTGAGTTACGGAGCAAGATCCCATTTCAGAACCCGTTCTATCGGGACCGATTCGCGGGGAAGATCCCGAGAGTCCCCTCTCCGAGCGCCGCCGGCTGGTGGACCCGACCCGGGGAGGCAAAAAGAATCCAACCGGGCAGAGACTGAAAATAACCTGGGAGATGTGACCGCAGCCACCCGAGTGATCCGGGAGCGGACAGGAGAGGGGGAGTCCGGACCCGGGTCAGTCCCGGGAGGAGACAGAGGGGGAGTCCGGACCCGGGTCAGTCCCGGGAGGAGAGAGAGGGAGAGTCCGGACCCGGGTCAGTCCCGGGAGGAGAGAGAGGGAGAGTCCGGACCCGGGTCAGTCCCGGGAGGAGAGAGAGGGAGAGTCCGGACCCGGGTCAGTCTCGGGAGGAGAGAGAGGGAGAGTCCGGACCCGGGTCAGTCCCGGGAGGAGAGAGAGGGAGAGTCCGGACCCGGGTCAGTCTCGGGAGGAGAGAGAGGGAGAGTCCGGACCCGGGTCAGTCCCGGGAGGAGAGAGAGGGAGAGTCCGGACCCGGGTCAGTCCCGGGAGGAGAGAGAGGGAGAGTCCGGACCCGGGTCAGTCTCGGGAGGAGAGAGAGGGAGAGTCCGGACCCGGGTCAGTCCCGGGAGGAGAGGGAGTGGGAGTCCATACCCGGGTAAGTCCCGGGAGGAGAGGGAGTGGGAGTCCGGACCCGGGTCAGTCCCGGGAAGAGAGGGAGAGGGAGAGTCCGGACCCGGGAAGAGAGGGAGAGGGAGAGGGAGAGTCCGGACCCGGGTCAGTCCCGAGAGGAGAGGGAGAGTCCGGAGCCGGGTCAGTACCGGGAGGAGAGGGAGTGGGGGGTCCGGACCCGGGTCAGTCCCGGGAGGAGAGGGAGTGAGAGTCCGGACCCGGGTCAGTCCCGGGAGGAGAGGGAGTGGGAGTCCGGACCCGGGTCAGTCCCGGGAGGAGAGGGAGTGGGAGTCCGGACCCGGGTCAGTCCCGGGAGGAGAGGGAGTGGGAGTCCGGACCCGGGTCAGTACCGGGAGGAGAGGGAGTGAGAGTCCGGACCCGGGTCAGTTCCGGGAGGAGAGGGAGTGAGAGTCCGGACCCGGGTCAGTCCCGGGAGGAGAGGGAGTGGGCGGTCCGGACCCGGGTCAGTACCGGGAGGAGGGGGAGTGGGAGTCCGGACCCGGGTCAGTCCCGGGAGGAGAGGGAGTGGGGGTCCGGACCCGGGTAAAGAGTGCGATGAACATTAATTACACAAAAACAACAACAAAGCGACACATTGTAACCCGGGACGAGCCGCCGGACTCGAGGACAACAGCGACCAAGTTTTAACATCCAGTACCCGGCTTAAAGTCCCAGCAAAACTCACCTGGAGCCGACAGGAGCTGTGTCCGGGGTGCGGGCCACCACTCCCGGCTGAAGAACCACACGTCCCGCCCCGGCTCAGCAACTAGAGGGGGCGGGAGGAAAACCTTCGCAAACAGGGAGAACAAATCTGAGCAAACCAACTTCAGCAGGGGCCGGGAGCCCGGCAGGAGAGGAGGGTAGGGTAGGGTAGGGTAGGCTCTCGGTAGCTGGTAGCTTGCTGCCCCCCACCCCCTGCTTTCAGTGCCCGGCTCTAGTTAGCAGCGCTCCGGATCACTGCGATCCCGGCTCCTGAGCAGTTTCACTCCAAACTCTCTCCCACATTGTCACCTGGACAGGCAGAAGGCAGCCGGAATTCCCACCCCCAACCCCGGTCTCCATTGGATGTCTGTCCTCTCCACCAGCATTGGACCCAGCTCCCGTCAATCACACTGCCACCCCCATTTAAAGAGACAGGCGGGGTACAAATTCTCAATGGCTACACTGCATTTGTGCCTGGAGGAGTCCGTGTTCCACGTATATATGGAATGTGAGAGGTTGCAGCCCCTCTTTCATTATTTGAAGGGGCTGCTCCTCGATTTTTGGCTGCACTTCAGTCCCACGCTCCTGATCTACGGTCACCCGGTGCGGAGGGGAGCGGGCAGGTCGGAGGACCTCCTCGTAGGACTGCTCCTGGGCCTGGCCAAAGTGGCCATTAACTGGTCCAGGCAGCGGGCGGTCGAGGGGGTCGTTCGGCCCGATTGCCTGCCTCTCTTCCGCGGCCATGTTCGGGCCCTGGTGACCCTGCAGATGGAGCACGCAGTGTCCGCCGGCACGCTCGAGGCCTTCCGCGACCGGTGGGTGCCGCCGGGACTGGAGTGCATCATCACCCCCAGCAACCAAATTTCAATTTAATTTGTTAAGTTTCATTTAATGTTTTATTAGTTACAGTTTATTTGTTTATGGTCCCCACAAAAGAGTACACTGCTTTTGTGTAACTTAATTATGTAAATAAAGTGCATCTGTAAATATATTTGTATTGACCAAGTTGTATATGTGGGGGTCTGTGTATGTGGGGGTCTGTGTCTGTGTATGTGGGGTTCTGTGTTTGTGTATGTGGGGGTTTGTGTATGTGGGGGTCTGTGTATGTGGGGGTTGTGTCTGTGTATGTGGGGGGGGGGTGTATGTGGAGTTCTGTGTATGTGGGGGTCTGTGTCTGTGTATGTGGGGGGGGGTGTATGTGGGTGTCTGTGTATGTGGGGGTCTGTGTCTGTATGTGGGGTTCTGTGTCTGTGTATGTGGGGTTCTGTGTATGTGGGGGTCTGTGTATGTGAGGTTGTGTATGTGGGGGGGTGTCTGTGTATGTGGGGTTCTGTGTATGTGGGGGTCTGTGTCTGTATGTGGGGGTCTGTGTCTGTATGTGGGGTTCTGTGTCTGTGTATGTGGGGTTCTGTGTATGTGGGGGTCTGTATGTGGGGGTCTGTATGTGGGGGTCTGTGTCTGTATGTGGGGGTCTGTGTATGTGGGGTTCTGTGTATGTGGGGGGGTGTTGGGGGGGGCGCATGGTTTAGTAGTTAAATATACTGACTGGTGTGGGAGTCACACAGACTCCAAAAGGGTCATCTTCAGCATCACTGTTTGGGGGTAAACGGGAGGAGTGGGTTGCCCGTTATAGAACCTGCCGATTTTGTTACCTTTAGACTCGACTATTCCGATGCTCTCCTGGCCGGCCTCCCACCTTTCACCCTCCGTAAATTTAAGCTCCTTCAAAACTCCTCTGCCTCTTTTCCTAACTCGCACCAAGTCCCGTTAATCCATCACCCCTGTGCTCGCTGACCTACATTGGCTCCCGGTCCAGCAACGCCTCGATTTTAAAATTCTCATCGTCGAGTTCAAAACCCTCCATGACCCTTTCCACCAATGGCAAAAGGCACCAAATTGATCAGGACCGTAACCAGCTTGGTTTGGCAATTTTTTTTTAAGTTACCAGCTGGACATGCTTTAGGCCAAAGTGGCCTCACTTGTCACATCACTGCACGCACTGGTGTTGGGTTACAGGATGGCTTTTGTCTTTGGGAAACTGTATTCATCTGAATTGTCACAACATGCTTGAAATTATGAATGGAGATTACTTTCTACATACCGCTAGCTCGCACTTGTCCTATTGGTCCTTTTATGTTTTATATATGCTGTCCAGTGACGAACTGGTAGAAATTTGTTGTGTAGAATTTCCACAGTCCGAAGCCTCTGTCGTAGTTCAAACTGTCTCCAACACCACCTTCTTGTGCTTTACTAATGGTTTCCATAAGTGACTGAATCCCTTCCAAACTGCACTCTGCCACATTGAGTTAGCAGAGCCCTGGTCTAACAATTAACCATAATCATTCTAAATTGCTGACTGAACTTCATGTATAATGCCCGCTACGCCTCCTGGCAATCTGAAAGGTGCAAAATATCACAATGCTAGGCCACTTTGTACAGGCTAATCCTGCCAATTTGCTTGATTTATAATTAGCTGATTTACAGAAGCAAAGGTATACGACACACCATTCAGCACACGTGGTGATTTACAATACCTGCATCTGAGTGTACTGTCTCTCAGCTCTTTCAGCCTAACTCTTGCAGTGACACAGACTTTTGCTGTAATATGCAAGAAGCTGCTTACAGTCCAAGCAGCCACCAATGTACATTAGCACAATGTCAAAACTGCACAGCACTATGAGGAAGAAAGAAGTGGCATTTATACAGCGCCTTTTACAGCCAATGAAGTACTTTTCTGAAGAGTAGAGTCACTGTTGTAATGTAGGAAACGTGGCAGCCAATTAGCGCACAGTAAGCTCCCACAAACAACACTGAGATAAATGAACAGATTATCTAGTGATGTTGGTTGAGGGATAAATGTTGGCCAGGACACCGGGGAGAACTCCCTTGCTCTTCTTCAAATAGTGCCATGGGATCTTTTATGTCCACTGGGTTTATAATATCTGTGTGTGTGTGTGTGTGTAAAAGGAATTTATTTGAGGATTGTAAAGCAAACAGAATCTTACCAGTCAAACACTGTAGTGACAAATGGAATGGCGACCTACACGCCCATTAGCAGCAGTTTTCATGCATCTCCACTAGATTGTTTTAACACATGAAAGAAATTGGAAATTACACTTTAAATTGCCATTATACCAAGAGGAATAAATGTACAGTGCTCCTTTCTGTCATCTCAACTTAACAAACGTCCTGTACGCAAATCATTAGCTGTGACAAGATGCACAGTTTTAGACTGCAGAGGACAATATGTTACCTTTCAAAGTCGGTTTACTCATAGCTCCAGTTGTAGAGCATGGGGCAATGGGCTGAAAGGCTTCCTTCTGTGCTGTAACTTCTGTGAATTATGCTAATTCAGGGTGGAGTTTGGGCCCCTTAAAAGTATGCTGGTAGTTTCTTTTTAATATATGTATTAAAAATAAACTGGGACAAATTTCCCTCTTTATCACTATGCACATCAGAATAGGTACCCTCTCATTTAAAAAAAAATCATTCTCGGGATGTGGGCGTCGCTGGCAAGGCCAGCATGTATTGCCCATCCCTAGTTGCCCTTGAGAAGGTGGTGGTGAGCCTTCTTCTTGAACCGCTGCAGTCCGTGCGGTGAAGATGCTCCCACAGTGCTGTCAGGAAGATTTTCTTCAGTATTGAACAATGCACATTGTAATGTCAACTTAATATCTTGGAATTTTGGTAGGTTACCTCTGGTTTCAGTGAAAATTTTAATAGACCACTAGCTGATCTCCCATAGCATCACTTATGGGTAGGGCTGTGATGTTTATTTGCTGAGATGGAGCTGTGTTTAACCTGGCCTGTTCCTTTAAGACTCAGGTTCTTGCTGTGGGAAATGGTCTATATTGGAAGATTATGATGTCAAATAGAGGCTAATTGCTGAGGGAAGTTTCTGTAGATTTGCATGCCGCTTGTAAATTCCTGGATACAGCCTCTGGGGGGAAACCCAGCTTATCAAGGTCAACAAAACAAAACAACAGGAATTGACTGGCTTTCTTTGTCATTTTGTATACTTTTGATCAATGTTCCCCCTAATTTTTTTTGGGTGCGCGGTCCCTTTAAGGAGCTGCGCAGCCCATTCACAGTTTCGTGTGCGCGGAAAATTTAACATTGGAAAAACCCGTCCCGGGCTGCGCGGACCGGAAGAGAGCTGCGCGGCCGCACTGCTTAGAGGGAGCGTTGCTTTTGATGTGTAACGCCTGAAGTGTGATGGACCTTCAATGATTTGGGATGAGGGGACCAAATATAATATATCCAAGTTTGTTGATGACATAAAACTGGGTGGGAATTTAAGTTGTGAGGAGGATGCAAGGAGGCTTCAAGGGGATATAGACAGGCTAAGTGAGTGGGCAAGAACATGGCAAATAGAATATAATGTGGAGAAATGTGAAGTCATCCACTTTGGTAGTAAAAATAAAAAAGCAGAGTATTTTTTAAATGGTGAGAGATTGGGAAATGTTGGTGTTCAAAGGGACCTGGGTGTCCTTGTACACAAATCACTGAAAGTTAACATGCAGGTACAGCAAGCAATTAAGAAAGCAAATGGTATGTTGGCCTTTATTACAAGAGGATTTGAGTATAAGAGTAAGGACGTCTTACTGCAATTATATAGGGCCCTGGTGAGACCACACCTGGAGTATTGTGTACAGTTTTGGTCTCCTTACTGAAGAAAGGATATGCTTGCCATAGAGGGAGTGCAATGAAGGTTCACCAGACTGGTTCCTAGGATGGGGGGATTGTCCTATGAGGAGAGATTGAGTAGACTAGGCCTATATTCCCTAGAGTTTAGAAGAATGAGAGGTGATCTCATTGAAACATACAAAATAATTACAGGACTTGACAGGGCAGATGCAGGGAGGATGTTTCCCCTGGCTGGGGAGTCGAGAACCAGGGGCCACAGTCTCAGAATAAGGGATTGGCCATTTAGGACTGGGATGAGGAGAAATTTCTTCACTCAGAGGGTGCTGAATCTTTGGAATTCTCGACCCCAGAGAGCTGTGGAGGCTCAGTCGTTGAGTATATTCAAGACAGAGATCGATAGATCTTTGAATATTAAGGGAATCAAGGGATATGGGGATAGTGCAGGAAAGTGGAGATGAGGTAGAAGATCAGCCATAATCTTACTGAATGGCTCGAAGGGCCAAATGGCCGACTCCTGCTCCTATTTCTTATGTTCTTATGACCTGTACTAGTTGCTAATTTTTACTATATCGACAGATTATTATTTCATTCTAAGATTTTACTATGTTTAGTCATCACCCTCAGGAGCTTCAACTAATTGGGAAGATGCTGTGACATGGCAAATTATACATTGTACATAGAGAAAAGGACTCTATGGTCTCAGTGGCCTATTCTTGTTTGATATGTTTTTGTGTTAAGTCTACAGATAGCTCCCTTTACAACATTTAGGGTTTATTTGAGAGTAAAATTCTGCTTTAATTGATAATTGCAATATGTTGATCAAATTGAAAAGTTATGTGGGTCCTCCAGGTCTGATAAAATGGTTTGGTGCTTACAGTCTAAACACTCATAATCATTCTGGCCTTTGCGTCAGAAGGTTGTGGGTTTAAGTCCCACTCCAGAGACTTGGTCCCAAAGGGCTTAATAGCCAATTAAGTACTTTATATGAAGTGTAGTCACTGTTGTATTGTAGGGAAACGTGGCAGGCAATTGTCACACAACAAGGTCCCACAAACAGCAATGAGATAAATGACTAGATCATCTGTTTTAGTGATGTTAGTTGAGGGATAAATATTGGCCAGGACACCGGGGAGAACTCCCCTGCTCTTCTTCGAAAAGTGCCGTGGGATCTTTTACATCCACCTGAAGGGGCAGACGGGGCCTCAGTTTAACGTCTCATCTGAAATACGGCACCTTCGACAGTGCAACACTCCCTCAGTACTGCACTGGGATTGTCAGCCTAGATTTTGTGCTCAAGCCTCTGGAGTGGGGTGCGAACCCATGACCTTCTGACTCGGGGGCGAGAGAGTCACCAACTAAACTAGTAACCTGCAGTACCACCAAATGGGGAGTGCCACACTATTGGCACTCCTGTCCGACTCACCACTGCCTGCTCGGGGTCGATCCACAAGCACAACATCAAGGAATCCTCCCTAATATCTCTAACCCAACCCTTATATGTGAATAACATTCCAAGATCAAGTCAATCAGGGAACATAAATCACGTAAAAAGTATCTTACCTCGGTTTAACATTGAATAAATCTACTTCAGAAAAACAACATATAAAACAGAATTTCTGTTTCAAAAATCACTTCAAAAAGCAAAATTACCCTCAGGATATAAATATCAGCTAGTTTTGCACTGCAGGGATGCCCACAATTCATAGGAGCATAAGTGACTTGGAAATGAAAAAATACTGAGTCAACCTTGACAGATTGCTTTCTATACATGGCATTACCACAATCCCAGCAGGACTGGAGCTGTAATGTTCCACAGAGTATTCAATCATCACTGCCCAAGCTTACCCTGATAACATGGAATTCTCTGCTTAAATCAGCACCCAACCAGCTCCTTTATTAAGTAGTTTATCCACCCAATATTAACTATTTTTGATTGGAGCCTGTTCCACACATCTACTTCTTGCTGGAGGAACGAAACATTCTTTTGCCCCTCCAGCCTCACCTCTTTGATTACCTCCTCGTGCCCTTCCGTTTCGTCAGTTCGATTGGAGTTGAATAGGCTGTTTGCGTGGATTTTACCCACACCTTTCAGCAGTTAAAAAGCCTGGATCATGTCCCCTCCAAAGCTTCTTTTCTTCGGTGAAAACAAACTCCGCGCCGCGAGTCGCTCTTCATGACTCAATGCCTCAAGTCCGTGAATCATCCTTGTTGCTCTTTTCTGATCAATGAACATACAATCAATGCCTTCCGAGCTCTTGATTTATGTTGTCGACAACCGCCTCATGTCGAATAGGCGTTTTCATCACACCCAAACCCTTTTGCTCTTCCTTGTTGAGCAGCATGGATAATGTGGATGCAACGCAATTTAAACTGGGATTGAAGACCTGGAGGACAAGAGCCGAAAGTTTACAAACCTCACGAAAGACTACAGACTGGAGCAGATTTCCCAGACAGAGGCGATGACATGTAGAATGAACTACCTCAGGACCCAACCCAACCCAACCCAACCCAACAAAGTAGCCCAACCCAATCACATCCCTATAAATGGTAGGATAGACGCCACGCACCGTATCCAACTATCCCTTCCATGAGCACCCCTGATGTTGAAACCTGTAAAGTGACTTTACGAGTTTGCACAATTATGCTGATCCTCATCACATTTCTGACCTTCCCTGTAAAAGCTATGTTAAAGTAACGTGTAGCTGCAGGATTCTTTCTTCTACCAGTGGGTAAAGGGCATACCCCGATGTGGTACTGAGCCATACAGATTAGGAAGGTCCCAGATTCAAATCTCTGTACCGAGTTAGTGCAATCTCAGCTAGGACAGTTTTGTGGAGAGACTGGGGAAGCTGGAAATGTTCTCTTGAGAACAGAGAAGGGTAAGGGGAGGTTTAATAGAGGTGTTCCAAGTTATGAAGGGTTTTGATAGAGTAAATAAGGAGAAACTGTTTCCACTGGCAGGAGGGTCGGTAACAAGAGGACACAGATTTAAGGTAATTGGCAAAAGTACCAGAGGGGAGATGAGGAGATATTTTTTTTACACAGTAAGTTGTTCTGATCTGGAATGCACTGCCGAAAAGGGAAAAAATCTGTGAATGCTGGAAACCTGAAACAAAAATAGAAAATGCTGGCCCTAACTATAATCTTCCAAAGTTCTCTAGATTCAGGAACTGTCCCTTTAGATTGTAAAACTGCGCATGTCACTCCGCTTTTTAAGAATAGCGAGAGAGGGAAACCAGGGAATTATAGACCAGTTAGCCTAACATCTGTTGTCGGGAAATTGCTAGAGTCTATAATTAAGGATAGGGTGACTGAACACCTCAAAAATTTTCAGTTGATCAGAGAGAGCCAGCAGGGATTTGTGAAAGGTAGGTCATGCCTGACAAACCTGATTGAATTTTTTGAAGAGGTGACTAAAGTAGTGGACAGGGGAATGTCTAGGGATGTTATTTATATGGACTTCCAGAAGGCATTTGATGAACTCCCACATAAGAGACTGTTAACTAAGGTAGAAGCCCATGGAATTGAGGACAAATTATGGACCTGGTTAGGAAATTGGCTGAGCGGCAGGAGACAGAGAGTAGGGATAATGGGCAGGTCCTCTAATTGGCAGGATGTGACTAGTGGCGTTGGGGCCTCAACTATTCACAGTATTTATTAACGACTTAGATGATGACATAGAAAGTCATGTATCCAAATTTGCCAATGGCACAAAGATAGGCGACATTGTAGGCAGTGTAGATGAAAGTACAAAATTACAAAAGGATATCGACAGATTAAGTGAATGGGCAAAACTGTGGAAAATGGATTTCAATGTAGGCAAATGTGAGGTCATCCACTTTGGACCTAAAAAGGGTAGAACGGTGACAAGCTAAAAACAGTGGAGGTCCAAAGAGACTTGGGGGCCCAGGTACATAGATCATTAAAATGTCATGAACAGGTACAGAAAATAATCAAAAAGGTTAATGGAATGCTGGCCTTTATATCTAGAGGACTAGAATACAAGGGGGTAAAAGTTATGCTGCGGCTATACAAAACCATGGTTAGACCACACCTCCAGTACTGTGAGCAGTTCTGAGCACCACACCTTAGGAAGGATATATTGGCCTTGGAGGGAGTGCAGCGTAGATTTACCAGAATGATACCTGGACTTCAAGGGTTAAGTTACGAGGAGAGATTACACAAATTAGGGTTGTATTCCCTAGAATATAGAAGGTTAAGGGGTGATCTGATCGAAGTTTTCAAGATATTAAGGGGAACAGAGGGTAGATAGAGAGAAACTATTTCCACTGATTGGGGATTCTAGGACTAGGGGGCATAGCCTAAAAATTAGAGCCAGACCTTTCAGGAGTGAAATTAGGAAACACTTCTACACACAAAGGGTGGTAGAAGTTTGGAACTCTCTTCTGCAAACGGCAATTGATGCTAGATCAATTGTTAATTTTAAATCAGAGATTGATAGCTTTCTGTTAACCAAAGGTATTAAGGGATATGGGCCAAAGGCGGGTATATGGAGTTAGGTCGCAGATCAGCCATGATCTCATTGAATGGCGGAACAGGCTCGAGGGGCTGAATGGCCGACTCCTGTTCCTATGTTTCTATGAAAGGCACAATAGATCAATCAGCATTTAAACAGAAGATCAGCATCTGAAAGTGAAAGAGAAGTTTCAGATATGAAGCTTCATCAGAACTGGGGCAGCCAGGCTGCAGAAGCCCCTTCAGCTCCCTCGGACCCTGATGACCCTGCTGTGCAAATCACATAGTTTTTTGTTGCCTGTGGCCCCTCACCTCTCTCAGGAGATTAAAAGATAAGTTTTCCGCTTTACCGCATATTGGGAAATAACGTACCCCATTCCGTGATAGTAAACCGCAGGCTGTGGATGCACAACTTCCTGATATGCATTCCCAGCGACGAAGAAGAAAATCTCCCCTTAAATAAATCAGATGAGTCCTTGACCCCGAAGATTGCAAATGGCCCATTGGGCCCAATGGATTGAAGACCCAGTATGTGCTCCTTCTGTAGTCTTCTTGCACCTTCTAATGGTCATCTTCAACTGGCTTTTATTTGACTGAATTTTGTTCCTTTTAACGACCAAGATAGCCTTTAAGTTGTTTCTGATCTGCTTGTTACTTTTCTCAAAGTGATGCAGTTCCTTTCCACGTCTCTTAAAGTACTTTTCATTCCTTCCTGGAGCTCTCCTCATACTGCCAAAGTTTGCTTTTCCAAACCCTCGCACAACTGTTTGACTATTTTTGGCCTTATCCATTATTGTGATAAAACTGTATACAATGATCGCCGGGGCCCACATCTTTCTAGGGTGCTAATCGGTTCTGAAGGACTAACACACACTGAGCCTGCTCTAGCACCCTTCTTCACATGTGTTAAAGAGCAGCCATTGATTGCCTTTGGGACATTGCGTGTACTGTCACTCCCCCACTGCAGTTGTCTCGAATCCATTCACTATACCTCATAAAAATTCAAATTTCCCCATCATTACTCACTAACTTGCCTAAACATCTCTCTCTCCCTTTGCCTGTCTGTTTAGTTTGAGTTGCTGGTTGACAGTGTTTGCCAATTATTACTTTGTTCTTTTCATCATTAATTGTTGCCACCCAAATTGCTTCAACCATCTTCCCTTCTGTTTGTTCCGCTCCCTCAGTAGCAGTCACACCATCCTTTGCCAGTAAAACACTGCTCCTTCTCCGAACTCAACAACACATTCCGCTCTGCCGTAACTCCTGCTTTTGCGCGTTCTCTATCGGCCATGTTGCTCTAACGTCAACGTTTGCTCAAGATACAAATTACAACCGTTATTCCAAATGCTCCCTGCACCAGCTTAAGCTTGTCCTTTAACACCCCATTGAACCTATCATTATCTTTGCATTTCCCTCTACCTTGAACTCAATCTCTCTCTGCCTCTTGGTCTGCAGTAACCATTAGCTCATTGAGGTTTACAATTTGTTAGCCCCCAACTCCGCTCCTGCCAAATCTGATATAAATTCATTCTTTCCCAGGACCTGACAACAATAAAAAAAATCTTCCTCTTTCAGTCTTCCTTCTTCCTACAAATCTACAGGCTTCACCTTATCACTACCCCTTGATTTATCTGGTCTCCTTTACACTTTCCCACCTTGGCCGTGTCCTGCAGTGTGGGTCTTGGTTCTTCACATCGTTTTTTCAATTAAAAAAAGCTCCCAGTTACTGTTTCTATTCCTTCAGCCCAGTAGCTTAGATCCCCGTCTGTTACATGCCTGCTATCCTTTCTGTAAGAGTTCCTTCTGTCTGAGAAAGCTCCTTAGCTCTCTACTAAAAAAGAAGGAACCTGCATTTATACGGAAACTTTCATGTCCTCAGCGCTTCACAGCCAATAAGTTACTTTTGAATTCACTGCTGTAATGTAGGGAAACGCGGCAGCCAATTTGCGCACAGCAAGGTTCCCACAAACAGCAATGAGACAAATGACCAGATAATCTGTCTTAGTGATGTTGGTTGAGGGGTAAATGTTGGCCAGGACACCGGGTGAACTCCCCCTGCTCTTCCTCGAGTAGCGCCATAGGATCTTTTAAAGCCAGAACAGAGGGCAGACTGGGGCCTCGGTTTAACGTCTCTTCCAAAAAATAAATACCTCTGCCAATACAGCACTCCGCTAAAGCACCAGCTCAAGTTATAGGAGTGGGGACTTGACCCCACACCCTTCTGACTCAGAGGCAAGAGTGCTACCCACTGAGCCACGGCCGACACCTAAATCAGTCAGTCTCTGTCAATTCGGCTGAGAGGCCTCTGGAATATAGTCAAAGGATTCCTGGACTGGAGTTATACTGCACTCTTTGGAAACTCAGACTGGTGTGAAATGGCCTCACTGAGCTCGGTCCGGTTCTGAATACTGGCGTTTTTAATTGGTGCACATCCAAAATTGCTTTGCCTTGACTCAAAAAAAAAGAAGGAACTTGCATTTATATAGCGCCTTTCACGACCTCAGGACATCCCAAAGCGCTTCACAGCCAACGAAGTACAGTCACTGTTGTAAACCAAACGCTCATCAAAGTCAATTGTCATGTTCATTCCCTCTCTGCCTTCAGACAACACTGGATTCATTCTAACAACATTGATTTTGCATCTTTCACTTTAAAGGAACCCCACAGTTTACATCCCCTCTCTAGCTCCTTGGCCCATGGTGTCATTAATCCCCGCCAAGTAGACTTTCAACTTGCCCGTAAAACTGGCGGATCTGCCGCCCGCTATAGAACCCGCCCGATCTTCATTGCTATTGATTCCTGGAATGGGCGGGCTATTCGCTCCGCTGGTTCAACCACCCAAGTGGAGGGGGGGGGGGGGGGAATTAGCCCCCAACCCCCCTCTCCCCAGTTCCTTTTATAAAATTATTAATTTCCGCCCCCCCGCCCCGATTTACCCCCTTTCTCTACAGAAGAGGCTGACTCGTGGCAGTGAACCCTCCAGTCTACAGACTACTCGACCATGGTGGGGTGTGCAGCTGAACCCGGGCCTGTGCAGCCTGTGATTTAATTTGAAGGCCCCAGGCAATGAGAGCCTGTGAGACACCGCCGCTCCCCCCCCCCCCACCCCCTCTGGCCTGGTGTGCCGACTGCGGAATCGCCCTGACAGAGTATCCGATGATCTCGATGAAGTAAACTCGGAATAGCACTTCAAATTAAGTCACTGTCCGAGGATTAGGCATCGGGAAATGAGGAAAGTAAACAGATAACCAGGAAGAATTCCTTTACTCAAAGACTTGGAAACGTTTGGAATAATCTGCCAGCAAGGTTTGAGAGGCAAATACACTGGGTAAGTTCAAAATGGCCACTTCTTGTCCTAGACCTTTTTAAAGTTCTTATGTAATATTAATCAATTCATGGAGCCAGTCCTATTAATGTTGCGTCTGATCACCATCCATCAACCTCATCAGCTCCCTGGTTACCTGAACCGTCTCTCCTCCAGGCCCACCATTCATTCCCCATGTGCTTTGCCCACATTCTCCTCCGCATTTTGGGGCTCAGACTTCATCAGCTGAGCCATCAGCCGAATGAGATGCTGTTCTGTCTCATAATCACCTCGAACACCTGCTCTTCTGGCAACAGCCAGCCGCTGTCAGACAGCTCCGTCCCGAGCTTCATTAATCAGCCACTAAAGAAATGACAAATCACCATCATTTAAATCTTATCAATTGAAAACGCTTCAAAAAACCCAGGCTTTAAATTTAGCACTCTGCAGATACCAGCCATCAGGACAGGGAGCAGCAGTAAACTCCTCCGTGTCAGTCGCTGTCAATTCGGCTGAGAGGCCTCTGGAATATAGTCAAAGGATTCCTGGACTGGAGTTATACTGCACTCTTTGGGAACTCAGACTGGTGTGAAATGGCCTCACTGAGCTCGGTATGGTTCTGAATACTGGCGTTTTTAATTGGTGCACATCCAAAATTGCTTTGCCTTGACTCAGAGAAAAAGAAGGAACTTGCATTTATATAGCGCCTTTCACAACCTCAGGACATCCCAAAGCGCTTCACAGCCAATGAAGTACAGTCACTGTTGTAATGTAGGAAATGCGGCAACCAATTTGCGCACAGCAAGCTCCCAAAACAGCAATGTGATAATGACCAGATAAATCTGTTATTGTTATGTTGATTGAGGGATAAATACTGGCCAGGACACTGAGGATAACTCCCCTGCTCTTCTTCAAAATAGTGCTGGGGGATCTTTTACATCCACCTGAGAGGGCAGACGGGGTCTCAATTTAACGTCTCATCTGAAAGACAGCACCTCCAACAATGCAGCACTCCCTCAGTACTGCACTGGATGTGTCAGTCTAGATTTTGGGGGTCAAGTCTCTTGAGTGGGATTTGAACCCACTAACCTTCTGACTCAGAGGCGAGAGTGCTACCCACTGAGCCACGGCTGATACTCATGAACTGGGCTTATAACTGTTCTCAATACGTCCAGTCTCCTCCAGTCACGATACCATGGTTTATGTAACATGGTCTCGCTACACAAGATGCGCCCTGGGTTGTTTTACTATGTTAAAAGTGCCATATAAATGCAAGTTGTTGTTGTACGGTCGGGTGAGGCCAGAGGGGGAATCTGTAAATGAAAAAGAGGATTTTGAAATCAGCATGCTGGGGAACGAGTCAGCAAAGGTCTCCAGCCGTGGGGCGATAGGTGAGTGGGACTTGCCGTGCAACAGGATGTGGCTGCAGAGGTCGGGATGAGTTGGAATTTGTGTCGGGTGGAGCTCGGGAGACTGACAAGGAGGACGTTGGAGAAGGCAAGCTTGGGGCTGCCAAAGGCTTGGATCAGGACAGTGGTGGTCGATGTGAGACGTTAAACCGAGGCCCCGTCTGCCCTCCCAGGTGGACGTAAAAGATCCCATGGTGCTATTCTCCAAAGAGCAGGGGCATCCCCGCCCTCCCCCCCCACCCCCGGTGTCCTGGCCAATATTTAGCCCTCAACTATTGTCACTAAAATAGAATATCCGGTCATTTATGTCATTGCTGTTTGTGGGTTGCTGCGCTTCCTACATTACAACAGTGACTACACTTCAAAAAGTACTTCATTGGCTGCAAAGCTCTTTGGGCCGTCCTGAGGATGTGAAAGGCGCTATAGAAATGCAAGTTCCTCCTTTCGATATTAAAGACACTGGATAAGGCAAAACAATTGTTGCCATTGCAGGAGCAGAGGAACGACCTTCACTGTGAAATGCAGACATTGGGTGGTAGAAATTGGATTTAAGCAGCAGTGGAAAGCAGACGGTATTTCCCCGCCCGACATTCAGTTCCACTGACTTCAGTCTGTAACGAGCGGGGTGTTTAACAGGCGGCCCGTGCAATACCGCCCATCTTGTGCAGCCGCCCTTGTCGAATTTCCACCCCACGGACCTCCACGCGGGCACCCTGTCTTGTGTCTCAGCGACTGGTGGGCAGGCCAACACTGCCAGCTGGAATAATGAAGAGGCAAACAGTTTTAAATCAGAGGTTTGGGCCACTTTCTCATCAAACCTATAAAAATATTAAAAATAACAACAGAAAACGCTGGAAAAACTCAGCAGGCCAGGCAGCATCCGTGGAGAGAGAAAGAGAGTTGACGTTTCAGGTCGATGACCTTTCATCAGAACTGGGAAGAGCCGGAAATCAAATAGATTTAAGGCCAGGGTAAAGCTGGGAAAAGGGGGAGGGGATAAAGGAACAAAGGGGGAGATGAAGAGACATTAAGAGACATTAAGAGATATGCAAGGCTAGAGGTGGTGTTAATGTGACAGATTAAGGCTGAATGAAGTGTGAAATCCACTGGCAGAATGAAGGACAGCTGCCAGCTTCTAGGAGGAAAAAAAAGGTGGGGGGGAACAAATAAAAGGGTGGATAAAATAAAATATAAATGTGATTGGAGCTGAGGTTATGATCTAAAATTGTTGAACTCGATATTGAGTCCAAAGGGCTGTAGCGTGCCTAAACGAAAGATGAGGTGCTGTTCCTCGAGCTTACGCTGAGCTTCCGTGGAACAGTGTAATAGACCGAGGACGGTGAGGTCAGAGTGGGAGTGAAGCGGTGAATTAAAGTGACAGGCCACCGGGAGCTCGGGGTCCCCCTTACGGACTGAACGGAGGTGTTCTGCAAAGCGGTCACCCAATCTGCGTTTGGTCTCCCCAATGCTATTGTATAAAAATATTAAAACTGTTGCTTTTTTAAAAAAAAACGAGTCTGGCTTTTTGTCGCTAATCACTGAGCCCAGCTGTGAATCCCCATTGAAATTCATTGGAAATGAAAATTCAGGCGGTCTGTATAACGGGCGGCCAGATTTACGCCAGGGCGACAAGACCTCGGGGCCAATTTTAAGCTAACCCGCCCGTCGGAAAACTGACGCGATCGGGTGCAACTCTGGCTTTACACCCCGTCCAATATTACTCTCCACTGAGGTCAGCCCGTCAGGTTAACATAATGTCCTGGCCAATATTTATTCCTCAATCAACATAACAAAACAGATTATCTGGTCATTAAGAAGAAAGACTTGCATTTCTATAGCGCCTTTCACGATCACCGGACGTCTCAAAGCGCTTTACAGCCAATGAAGTACTTTTGGAGTGTAATCACTGTTGTAATGTAGGAAACACGGCAGCCAATTTGCGCACAGCAAGCTCCCACAAACAGCAATGTGATAATGACCAGATAATCTGTTTTTGTTATGTTGGTTGAGGAATAAATATTGGCCCCAGGACACCAGGGAGAACTCCGTTGCACTTCGTCGAAATAGTGCCATGGGATCTTTTACTTCCACCTGAGAGAGCAGACAGGGGCCTCGGTTTAACATCTCATCCGAAAGACAGCACCTCCGACAGTGCAGCACTCCCTCAGCACTGCGCTGGGAGTGTCAGTCTAGCTTTATGTGCTCAAGTCCCTGGAGTGGGGACTTGAGCCCACAACCTTCTGATTCAGAACTGAGTGTGCTACCCACTGAGCCGTTGCTGTTTGTGGGAGCTTGCTGTGCGCAAATTGGCTGCCGCGTTTCCCACATTACAACAGTGACTCCACTTCAAAAAAGTACTTAATTGACTGTAAAGCGCTTTGAGACATCCGGTGGTCATGAAAGGCGCTATATAAATGCAAGTCTTTCTTTGTTTTCTTTGAAAGTGTGCGAGACCGTAGGGATGTAATGAGCCTGTTTCTCTCAGGGTTTTCCTTTGCTTGTGTCTCTTAGGCCCTCTGCTGGTCAATTGTGTTATTGCACCGAGGCGCACAATACATGGCAAGGAGCAGCAAGCCAGCCCACTCCCTTGCAGGTTCTGTAACCAGAGAATGTTGTGGTGGCGTATTTGTCTTTCATTTCTTCCACAGCAATGCACAGGACTTGTGGCAGCTTTGGGAAAGAAGTGGGGGCAGTGGGGGGTGGGGGGGGTGGGGGAAGGAGAGTGAAGGGGAGAGCAGAACAGAGTGACTCAGTAACAACAGGATTTTTCTGCTTCAAAGGACGAAAGAGTTTGCATTTGTCTAGCGGCTCATCGCATCCTCAAGGCAACCCAAAGCGCTGCACACCCGATGAATTACTTTAGCAGTTATTGTGTGGGTAAATGCAGCGGTCAATGTGTGCACAGCAAGATCCCACAAACCGCAAAATTCGCTGAATAGAAAGAGAGAACCTGCATTTCTACAGCGCATATCGCAACCTCAGGACGTCCCAAAGTGCTTCCCAGCCAATGAAGTACTTTTGAAGTGTAGTCGCTGTTGTCATGTAGGAAAAAGGGGCAACTAATTTGTGCACAGCAAGCTCCCACAAACAGCAATGTTATCATCTGTTTTTTTTGTGGTGTTGACTAAGTGATAAATGTTGGCCAGGACACCGGGGAGAACGCCCCTGCTCCTCTCCAACTAGTCCCATGGGATCTTTTACATCCAGCAGAAAAGTTTAACGTCTCATCCAAAGGATGGCATCTCCCACAGTGCAACACTCCCTCGGCCCTACAGTGAAGTGTCGGCCTGGATTATGCGCTCGAGTCGGAGCCTTACTGCCAGCACACAGTGGGATCTTTCATTCCATCAGTCTGGGGTGGATTTGAACCCAGGTCCCAGAGGTAAAGGGCCAGTATCGCTGCTCCTCGATTTGCCTCCACACACATATCTTTCTCTGTTCGCTGGTGTTGGCAAAAAAAAAGGTCTGCGTGAGTACTCGGGCTGACAACACTGGTTGGATTCATCACATGACCTCCCACCTCCAACTGCCCCGCCCCCACCCTCCCACCATTGGTCGCCCGACACGTGAACTAATTCGGACCCATCGTCGCCACTGAGCTGCTGCTGGCCGTGCCTTCAGCAACCTGGGCCCTAAGCTCTGGAATTCCCTCCCTAAACCTCTCCGCCTCTCTCTCTTCCTTTAAGACGCTCCTTAAAACCTACCTCTTTGAGCAAGCTTTTGGTCACCTGTCCTAATATCTCCTTATGCAGCTCGGTGTCAAAGTTTGTCTGATAACAATCCTGTGAAGCGCCTCGGGACATTTTACTACATTAAAGGCGCTATATAAATGCAAGTTGTTATTGCTGTTGTTGAGTCAGAAAGTTATGGGTTCAAGTCCCACTCCAGAGACTTGAGCACAGGCTGATACTTCAGCTGCAGTGCTGAGGGAGTGCTACACTGTCGGAGGTGCCGTCTTTCGGATGAGACGTTAAACCGAGGCCCTGTCTGCTCTCTCAGGTGGACATAGAAGATCCCATTACACTATTTCCAAGAAGAGGAGGTCTAATGAAAAGTCACAGACCTGAAACGTTAACTCTGTTTCTCTCTCCACAGATGCTGCCTGACCTGCTGAGTATTGCCAGCATTTTCTGTTTTTGCTTCAGATTTCCAGCATCTGCAGGGTTTTATGGTTGTTTTAGTTCTCTTCCGGTGTCCTGGCCATTATTTACCCCTCAACCAACATCACTAAAACAGATGACTTGGTCATTATCACATTGCTGTTTGTGGGATCTTGCTGTGCGTAATTTGGCTTCTGCGTTTCCTACTTTACAACAGTGACTACGCTTCAAGAAGTACTTAATTGGGTGTAAAGTGCTTCAGGATGACCTGAGGTCATGAAAGGCGTTATAGAAATGCAAGTCTTTCTTCCTTTCTTCCTTTCTTTCTTCCTTTCTTCCTTTCTTTCTTTCTTTCTTTCTTCCTTTCTTTCTTCCTTTCTTTCTTTCTTTCTTTCTTTCTGTAGAGCTACTGTTTAGGGTCACACAGGAAGGATGGTCCCTTGGGCGAATTATCGTGCACTGTGGAACTGTACGCCGGAATGAATCAGTGCCTTTAGTTGAGATGGGGAGAAAAGCAAAGCTAATTGAATGTACACAACTGATCCCTGCTGGTGGCTGAGAGTTAGGTGGGTCAACAGGCAGCAACAAGACATTCTTCCAAACCATTTATAAATCTAACTTCTATCTGGCAATGGAGCTTCGGTTACATTACAACAACAACAAATTGCATTTATATAGCGCCTTTAACGTAGTAAAATATCCCAAGGAACATCACAGGAGCGTCATCAAACAAAATTTGACACCAAGCCACATAAGGAGATATTAGGACAGGTGGTCAAAGAGGTAGGTTTTAAGGAGCATCCTAAAGGAGGCGAAAGAGGATTAAGGAGGGAATTCCAGAGATTAGGGCCCAGGCAGCTGAAGGCACGGCCGCCAATGGTGGAGCGATTAAAATAGGGGATGCGCAAGAGGCCAGAATTGGAGGAGCGCAGAGATCTTGGAGGGCTGTGGGGCTGGAGGAGATTACAGAGATAGGGAGGGGTGAGGCCGTGGAGAATTTGAAAACAAGGCTGAGAATTTCAAAATTGAGGTGTTGCCGGATGTAGGTCAACGAGCACAGGGGTGACGGGTGAACGGGACTTGGTGCGAGTTAGGACACAACACTTCAACAGTACTTCATTCACTGTAAAGTGCTTTGGGACATCCTGAGGTTGTGAAAGACGCTGTATAAATGCAAGTTCTTTCTTTAGGTAATTCAGAATAAAAAGGGAAAGCTGTGGGAGCCTCTTATGATAGCTGATGATAGCCCCAGATGCTACAATCAATCAGTTATCTAATCATCTCCTCCTGCTTCACCTAACCAGCCCAGGTACAATCTTGCTGTCCTTCATTCTGCCAGTGCATTTCACACTTCATTTAGCCTCAACCTGTCACATTAACACCTCCTCTTGCCTTGATTATCTCTAATGTCTCTCAACGTCTCTTAATCTCTCCTTTTGTTCTTTCATCCCCTCCCCCTTTTCCCAGCTTTATCCTTGCTTTAAATCTATTTCATTTCCTGCTTTTTTCCAGTTCTGACGAAAGGTCTTCGACCTGAAACGTTAACGCTGTTTCTCGCTCCACGGATGCTTTTTCTGTTGTTATTTCAGGTACAATCCATGTTTGTTGGGAGTGTGACTGGTGCTCTGGGCTTAGCTCTGGACCGTGCTAGCTGTGCGACGCTTTGCCCATCGAGAATTCGACGTGAGGTGGTCTAACTCCAGTGTGGGACCTTGCACCTCTCTCCTGACCTTTTGTGTTTGTGGCGTGGCTTCCTAGCGCACCCTCTCAGTCACTGCATTTACCCTTCGGTGGTGATACCACTTTGCTGATTTCCAAGGGCATTGTGCTGCCAATTCACACATTTTTGTGATTTTCATGTTTTTAAAATGTAAATTTGCAACGTTAAAAGCAGTTGCATTTCCTGCTCCGCCGGTTTGTCCTGTTCAACGTTCGTGAGAGTCTGGAGGTTTGGCACGGGCTTGTTCTCAACAGCACTTGTTCATTGGTGGATAGAGGAGGCAGCACAGAGGACAGCCAGCCCCAAAGCACAAGCCCCACTGAATCAAACAGGTTAAACCAACAGGGCAGGAAAGAAAGAAAAGAAAGACTTGTATTTATATAGCGCCTTTCACGACCACCGGACGTCTCAAAGCGCTTTACAGGCAATGAAGTACTTTTGAAGTGGAGTCACTGCTGTAATGTAGGAAATATAAGGAAAGAAAGCATCAAAACATGGAGGGGAAGGGACGACAATCAGGATGACCAAGAAAGAAAGATTTGCATTTATATAGCGCCTTTCACAACCTCAGGATGTCCCAAAGTGCTTTGGCAGGGGTCTCGAATAAGCAGCGGGGGCACTGCTTGCAACACCAGAAGAGGCAGCCGGGTGGCTCACTGGGCTGAAGAGCCTCGAAGAACAATGGAGCTGCAGCCTTGTGGGCCTTGGCAGAGGCCAAGGGTTACCCCAGGAAATGAGTCGACGTCTATATGGAGCAAGAGCAGGGTTCTGCCGGGTTCTTTCCCTCTATTCCCGACTTGGGGGCTTTTATCCCGGGCCTACAGCCTCTTTCCATGTGGTGGTCCCAGGAAATGGGGGGGGGGGGGGACGGGAGGGAAAAGGGCTGGGGACCTGAGGACCCCCCCGCCCCCCACTGCCAGGCCGGCATTTGCATGTAGCGGTCAGGGAAGGGTTGCCGGGGTGGTCCCAGTGAGTTGGAAAATCCAGATCAGGGAGATGAGGTGGCAGTAGGCCTCACCGGTGTTCACCAGATTTTGCCTCATTCTCCGCCGCTGATCCACCCCATTTTGGACAGGATCACAGGGGGACAATCCAGGCCACCAAGTCTGATTGCTGTTAAGTGACTGTTGCTGCTAAGTAAACACTTCTTGAAAAAGTGTAACATCCCCACCGACACCTGGGAATCCCTGGCCCAAGACCGCACAAAGTGAGGAGAAGCATCCGGGAAGGCGCCGAACACCTCGAGTATCTTCGCCGGGAGCAAGCGGAAGCCAAGCGCAAGCAGCGCAAGGAGCACACGTCAACCCAAGCACCCCACCCACCCGCTCCTTCAACCACCGTCTGCCCCACCTGTGACAGAGACTGTAGGTCCCGCATTGGACTCATCAGTCACCTGAGAACTCATTTTTAATGTGGAAGCAAGTCATCCTCGGTTCCGAGGGACTGCCTAAGAAGAAGACTGTTGCTGCTAAGTAAACACTAGGAAAGTTCATACAAAGGTCAATTAGTAGGGCTCCTGTATCTACTAATTGTGTCCCTGAACAGTTGCTTCATTTCTTTATACTCTTCTTCAAGGTGTGACACAGAAGGATGGGTGTGCCACTAGAAATCCGACAGAGAGATGTGACAGACAGTAAATGCTCACTAGATCCACCATTGTGATATTACTCATCGATCTCCTGTGTCATTGCTCGTTGTGAGTCAGAGGATATGCTAGGGCAGATTTCTATCTTTAAAAAGAATACCTTGCATTTATACAGCGCCTTTCATGACCTTAAGAAGCCCAAAAGCACTTTACAACCAATTATGTATTTTTTTAAGTGTCGTCATTGTTGTAATGTAGGAAACGCGGCAGCCAATTTGCACACAGCAAGCTCCCACAAACAGCAATGTGACAATGACCAGATAATCTGTTTTTGTGATGTTGGTTGAGAGACAAATGTTGGCCAGGACACCGGGGACTCCCCCTGCTCTTCTTCGAATAGTGCCATGGGATCTTTTACGTAAACCTGAGAGGGCAGACGAGGCCTTGGTTTTAACGTCTCATCCGAAAGACGGCACCTCCGACAGTGTGGCACTCCCTCAGGCACTGCACTGGGAGTGTTGGCCTGGATTATATGCTCAAGTCCCTGGAGTGAGACTTGACCCCGTGACCTTCTGCCTCAGAGTGCTACCCACTGAGCTGCAGGGGGCGCCTCCTGAGGTGGAGCTTGGCATGCTGGGAGTGGGTATTGGGAATTCAGACACAAGCCGAAGCACAACCCCCACAATATTGGTTAAAATTGGGAGGGGGGTTTTCATGAGGCCACTGACAAAAGGACAATGATATGGTTATCATGGTGAGTTTTCTCGGGGGGTGGGGGGGCAGTGTGTGGGTATCGGCGGTAGGGGAAAGGCATGGGTGCCAGACATTGGCGAGGTGGGGGTCCTGCCCAGCATTGTACGTGAAAACCCTTCTCAGTAATTCCACCCGCACTCCCCTGCCTCCACCACTCCACCAGATGGAACAGCTAAGTGCTTTTCCAGCACTGCTTGTGGGCCAGGACGAGCAGGAGTGCATCCCTCACCCCAACCCCCCAAACTACCCTGTAAGCCAACCTGTGATCTGACCCCTTCGATCGGCCAACCTGCCCCCCCACGATTGGAACCCCCCCTCCTCCACGTGATCGGACCCCCAATGTCCAACGCCACCCGCCCGCCCCCCCCACCCCCCGCAGATGCCCGACTCACCACTCGACCTCCGATGCCTGGTGTCCCACTCACCCACCCCCACCCCCCCCTGTCCGACTCACCTCTGCTCCAGACCCCAGCTGCTCACCCGCCCGGCACCAAGCCACCCTCTCCACCTGGCTGGCTGCAGCCGGGAAACCGATTCGAAAAATTTCAATCAGGTTCTGCCGTCTAACTTGGCAGGACCTCCGGGAAGCCCGTATTTCCGTGTTTCCCGGCCGCTATACTCCCCCCCGCAGCCCCATGCTCCGCACCCCCCTCCCTCCCGCTACCCCAGCTCCCTTCCCACCTCCCCGTTATTATCGGGGCCTGAGCGTCAACAAGTTATTCAAACATGGCAGTTCACAAGTCACCTGAGTATTGCCACCAAGAGTCCCATTGGGCTAATCCAAGTTTGCAATACCTCACGGCGTCTTTACTCCTTCACCTTGGTGAACAGATCGCCTTGCTTCTTCAAGTTTCAGCTATCGTTGCGAGACAAACCTACCACCCACGATTTGTGATGGGAAATGCACAAGCATGAAAAATCAATTTCGCCCTGAGTGATGGCAGATGGAGTTGTTCCCTGTGGAGCGCACCATCAGACCTGTACTGTGCTTCCATCTGGCCTTCCTGAGCAGCCTTCGTGTTGCTGTTTATAGACCCAGAACAGTTCAAGTACAACTTTGACTTTGATCCTATCGGGATACGTGGCTCCCCCCATGCTAATCCCTACACCTGAGCTTGGCCGGGCAATAAATCATTTGAAGGATAGTCACCGTTGTTATGTGGGTAAAAATAGAAGCCAGTTTTCACACAGCAAGATCCCACAAACAGAAAAAATGAGATAAATGATCATTTAATCTGTTTTTAGTAGTGTTACATCGGCGGAACGGGAGGAGGTTATTCAGCCGCTCGAAGCTGCTCCACCATTCAATTAGATCGTGGCTGATCTGTACCTGAACTCCATGTCCCCTTGATGCTGTTACTTACATTGGTGGAAGAGAGTTCCAGATTTCTACTATGTCCCAGTGTTGGGCAGGACACTGGGAAAACTCCCGGCTCCTCCTTGAATAGTGCCATGGGATCTTTTCCATCCACCTGAAAAGGCAGGTGGAGCCTCAGTTTAATGCTTCCTCTGTAAAGACGGCGGGCTGGATTTTCATTGACCCGTGGAGGCGGGTTTGGAGGCGTGTGGAGGGTTAAAATTGCGAAAAGTGGCGGGCGGGCACAAGTCTGCCTCCATCCCGCCTCCACGCAATTTTGATGAAATTGTGTCTGCTGGTCCCGCCTGTGTCCCGCCTTTAAGAGACGGGATAGGCTGTTAAGGCCCTTAACAAGCACTAAATTGGCTCTATAATGCCATTTTGAAAGGCCTCTGTGATTTTAACCCTTGTTCTACGTGAAGCACGCCTGTTCTGAAACACGATTGTGAAACCTGGCGGGAGCACATGTGGATAGCTGACTATCAGTGGCTGCGCTGAGTATCAGTGAGTGGCTGGCTGGCATCTGGGAGTGGTGGAGCAAATCTCTCTCTCTCTCTCTCTCTCTCTCTCTCTCATATATAGAGCTGCTGCTCATTTTGTATCCAGGTCCTCTCACAGCAAAGGCCAGGCAGTCTCTGACCTGCAATGCAGCAGCAATGATGACATCATCAGAGGTGATTTTCAGACTGAAAACACTAATTGGTTCCTGGGTTCCCACATGCTGGAACTCAATTGCCCAATTAGGTGAAAATTGCATCAATCTCCCATATCCAATTGCAGTCGGGTGGATAACACGAAAAGTGGATAACACGACCCCAACCCGCCCCAGTATCAAAATCCAGCCCGGCATCTCTGACAGTGCAGCACTCCCTCAGTGCTGCACCGAAGTGTCAGCCTGGTTGATAAGTATGGGTTTGAACCAGTAACTATTTGAAATTCAGCAAAAGTTGTCGGGAAATTCTATGAAACAATTTTGATGGACTTAGTGGGTGAACACTTGGGAAAATGCACCTTGTGAAGAGAACAGTCAGCACGGATTAGAAAATAAAGGCTCATCCAAAGTCATCCTTCCATACCTCAACCCTCCCATTTGAGGATCCATGCTTTTGCCTTCAGTAACAGATAGAAGTGGGATAGTAGCTAGGGATGAGATTCCAGATAGAAGTGGGATCACAGATAGGAACGATCCAGGATCGAAGATAGAAGCAGGATGGAAGATAGGAGAGGGATCACAGATAGGAGAGGGATCACAGATAGGAGAGGGATCACAGATAGGAGAGGGATCACAGATAGGAACGATCCAGGATTGAAGACAGAAGTGGAATTTCAACCAAGACAAGCAACAGAGATAGAGACAGCGTCACTGAGTGAAAAATGAGGCAAGTAACATTTCAAAAAAACATGATCAGTCAATGCCAGATTCTCGATTGTACAATTGGTACTTGACAGGGCCATTACAAAGCAGGAAACCTCCCTTTACACTGCCGTGGTCATTAGCAGTTAATTCAGAGACCACAGGAATGTGGAATCACTGCAGGGCAAATGTCGGCAGACTCTGAGACAGAATTCACTGTTTGCTTAAAATTCAGCTAAACGATAACACATGTCAACAATGAATGAATGCAGTCTGTGACTGATGCGAGCGAGCCGTGTTTAGTGGCCTCCAGATATTGTTTAAGTGGGCCATTGCCCCTCTCTGCTGTGCTCCTCTTTCTGTAAAAGATCTCTGTGGCTTATGGGTAGACATTGAGCTGACAGGACCTAAAATGAAATGCCTTGAAACTGAATAATGACCTGAATCCCCCAAATCGCTGCTAAGCCTCTGAATGACAGCAATCTGTTTCTGCCCGATTTTCTCCCCTTCTCTGGTGACAGCGTTGACCCCCCCTCGCTGGGGTGTAGTTCGGCGACCATCAGCAGCCCAGTATCGTGCTCGTGTGACCATTCTTTATATGGGAGAGTGTCAGCAAGCCATTCCTCCATGTGTGGCATCACAGCCCAGTCCGAACCTGTCCTCACCTCAGGCCTACCTATCTGCCCTCTAAAGCAGGGGCATTGGGTAATGATCAGGAGTGGGTGCCCTGATGGATTTTTGACCCTTCTCTAACCCAGAAACATGAAGGTCAAGATCCAAGATCAACCAACTCTACACTGATCGGCGATCTGACCTGATGGTCTGTGAGGCTCAGTACCACCCTAGCAATGGCTGGTGCAGTCAGCTTGAAATCCGACCCGGACTGATGGGATGAAGGTCGTACACTAAATGAGTTTGTGGCATAAGCGCGCTGCACAAACCTGGTGCTTAATTAACGCTAATTAGCGATCTCAATTGGAGGGAGAGGCAACAGGATGGTTGGTGTGGGAAATGGAAACAAATCGAACTGGCGATCTCTTGGCACTGAGGCACATTGTTAGTCTGCGAACTCTGTTGTACCTGACCTTGAAGACTCAGATCGATAGGTTTTTTTGTTGGGTAAGGGTATCGCGGGATACGGATCAAAGACAGGTGAATGGGGTCAAGGTTCAGATCAGCCATGATCTCACTGAATGGTGGAACAGGCTCGAGGGGCTGAATGGCCTCCTCCTGTTCCTACTAGCTGGGTATCCAAAGTGTTCCATTCCCCGGAACTAATGCTGCTCACCTTGATGACCGCAAAATCGACACAAAAGAGGTTGGGGGGGGGGGCGGGGGGGGGGCGGGGTTGCTGCGTCAGGAAGGGAAAAAGCCACAAAAAGAACCTGTCAATTTTGACAGGCTGGCGTCATGACAACACCATAAAATATGATTCCATTATGCGTTCAGAAAAGGAGTAAAAGGATTCCCAGCAATCCAGCAGGAGAGTACGCTGCCTCTTTAAAGGCCAATAAAACACTGAAGGTGCCATGAGTCTGAGCAGATCAGTGCCTGACCAGAGTGTCATTGGCCTCGCTATTAACCCCTCCACAATGGCGGCCAGGTTTTGTGTCATCCGTGCGTCCCGCTGCGGACACGTGATCAACATACTTAAATTGGGCTCCCACAGTGCCATTGGGAGCCCGATTTAAATTTTACAGATGCCAGGCGGGTTTCCCAGAGTTCGGGAAGCCAGGCAGTAAAAGGGAGGTGGGAGCTGCCGGCTTCACAAGGCAAGTGCGTTTTCTAGCACTCTTTGTGGGCAAGGAAGAGCAGGAGTGCTCCCCCCACCCCCCCACTCCGACCCCTCAAGGAAGCCTTCGGCCTCCCCTCTGCTGATTGCAGCCTCGCTCCCCCCCCCCCAGTCAGTCCTGATGCCTCTCTCTCCCTCCCCGATTGCCGAGGACCGCCTCCAAGTGTCCCCCGGCTGCAGCCTCCTGTCGCTGGTTTTCACGTGCCCTGGCAGCCGGCCAGCTTGTTATTTGCGCCTCTGTGTTATTTAAAATCAGTTTCTACATGGAGGGAATCATGTTTACAAAGGGGAAGCTAATCCTGGCTCAAAATCGGGAGCTCGAAGTTTCGTTCTAACGCAGATAACCAGTTTTCAAAAATAAATCAGTGTAACAGCGACAGTGACCGTAGAGGAAAATACTCCGATTTCCACGTGCAGTGTTTTTTTCAATCAAAGTCCAAACCATTATTTTGCTTTATTAAAGTAGTTTTCATGCAGATTGCGGGCTATAAGGAGTCGAGTGTAGGGTCAAGGCCCAGAGGTCCAGGGAGGAAATTCCCGCTAGTTAAGCCCAGGTCTCCTCCCATCCCCTCGCCCCACCATCAGCAGCAGAGCCTTTGGCCGCCTCGACCCTCCAGTCTCTCCCGAACCCTGCTGACCTCTCCACTTCTCCCTTCCCCATTAAAAACCTTCTTAAAGCCCATCGTTTTAACCAAGATTGCTAGGCCACTTCAGAGAGCAGTTAAGAGTCAACTATGTTGGTGTGGAACTGGAGTCATGCATCGGCCAGACTGGATAAGGATGGCAGGTTTCTTTCACTAGCATTAGGTCACTTTTTATTGATACCAGCTTTTTATTTCCAGATTTAAAATAAAATGAATTCAAATTCTCATCCTGGGATTTGAACTCACGTTCTCTGGATTACAAGTCCAGTGATAAGAAAGAAAGACTTGCATTTCTATAGCGCCTTTCACAACCACCAGACGTCCCAAAGCGCTTTACAGCCAATGAAGTACTTTTTGAAGTGTAGTCACTGTTGTAATGTGGGAAACACAGCAGTCAATTTGCACACAGCAAGCTCCCACATACAGCAATGTGATAATGACCAGATAATCTGTTTTTAGTGATGTTGATTGAGGGATCAATATTGGCCCAGGACACCGGGGAGAACTCCCCCTGCTCTTCTTCGAAATAGTGGCCCTGGGATCTTTTACGTCCACCTGAGAGGGCAGACAGGGTCTCGGTTTAACGTCTCATCCGAAAGACGGATGAGATAATATAACCAACCATGTAACCATACCCTGATAATCCTTACAATTCCTTCACAATGTTCCACACCAGTAATTCACAAAGTGAGGCTGCGATTGAACATTGAGCCGACAAATAGGCTCAGACTAAACTCAAGCACATTGAAACAAGAAGTGGGATCGGCCCGTCCTCTGGTGAACATCACACAGAGTGGCTTCTGGTTGTAGCTTCATCTGACTTGCAGCAGCATCTCGAGCTCATTGACTGACCTGTATCTTTTTATTATTGACAAGCCGAGGTTCACAATGGAGGCCCCACCAAGATTGAAAAGAGTCAAAGAGAATTCAAGGTAAATCAAGAAGTAGTGATTGAGTGATACCAAGCTTGGATTTTAAAAGAAAGATAGAACCTACATTTCTATAGCTCCTTTCACAGTCTCAGGATGTCCCAAAGTGCTTTATGGCTAATTAAGTACTTTTGAACGGCAGCAGAGTGGCGCAGCGGAAGCGTGCTGGGCCCATAACCCAGAGGTCGATGGATCGAAACCATTCGCTGCTATTTACATAATTAAGTCATCCTCGGTTCCGAGGGACTGCCTAAGAAGAGAAGAAGACTTTTGAAGTGTAGTCACTGTTGTAAGGTCGGAGACCCGGCAATCAATTTTCACACAGCAAGGTCCCACAAACAGCAGTGACCAGATAACCTGTTTTAGTGATGTTGGTTGAGGGGATAAATATTGGCCAGGACACCGGGGAGAATTACCCTGCCATTCTTCGAATAAGTTGCACGGGGTCTTTTACATTCCACCGGAGAGGGCAGACAGGGCATCGGTTTAACGTCTAATTCAGAAAGACGACATCTCCGACCGTGCAACACTCCTTCAGCACTGCACTGGGAGTGTCAGCCTAGATTTTGTGCTCAAGTCTCTGGAGTGGGACTTGAACCCACGACCTTCTGACGCAGCAGCTAGCTTGGTAACAACAGTGCCACGGCCGACACCTATCGATCGTAGCAGTGAAGTGGGGCATCGGCGCCCTTCAGGAATTATGGGGTTAACAATGCAGCTTGCACACTAGAAACGGTTGAGACAGCGACCGGCGGAGATAGTTCAGACATGCTGACCACAAGGTCTCGTGGCTTTTGCAAGATTAGATGAAATTAGCTCAGAAGCACCATCTATGATTAACCACAAAGTATGGAACCTAGAGACAAGTAAAATCACACGGGGCACAGCGAGACAGAAATGCAGACATGTGGTTTTACTAAAGGTTACAAAATTATAACAACAGGTGAGATCATAAAGATCATGTGACAATAAATATAGGCGAACGGTCGTGTGACGCAAGATAAGGAATTAGCCAATCAGCAACTGTGCATGCGGGCCTTAGGCCAATTAAAACAGTGTAACGGGATCGTGCACGAGGTTGAGTTAGTATGATTAAGTGTATAAAAGATTGCTTAACATTTGTAACAGCGGAGAAGTCTCCTGGTGCGATTTAGTAATAAAGACCATTTGAATAACGATCTAAAACCTTGTGTCGAGTGTTGGTTTAAAATACTCCACAACAGCAGGAAGGGAAGCCCGAGGAAGGTTAGGCATTCCAGAGATCTCAGATCCTGGGAAAGAATGAGATAGTGCAGGAAAAGTTACAATGAATCTTGATTTCAACACAGTGAGGGTACAGGGAGGCCTGTGACTGTGTAGGATGGGATGTTGGCAGTGTAGGAGAAACAAAGAGAGTAGCAATGTCCAGAATATTATTGATAAAATATAAAAAGGCAACAAATGTTTCAACTCTAAGAGGTTGGAGCTAAAAGTAACAGAATGAGCATATTACAAGGTTTTTCTTGTATCCCATATCCAGGAGTGTGGGAAACCCTTTCCAGACACGGGAGCCGTATTCCGGATGGACTTGGGCTTTATCAAGAGTTCTTGAAGAGCAAGGAAGTGTCTGGCATCAAAAAGAAAACTAAGCTTCTTAGAGGCCGCTCTGATCTATTCAACTCAATCGCTGCTATTGCCTACAGTGTTACAGAGAGTGAGTTTTATATGGTTTCCAAGTAAGCAAGCTGGAGAGGATTGTTACAGTGAGGGGCACATTACTGAGTAGAAATTTAACTCCCTATCTATTCCGACGAGAGACCCATAAACAATTTGTGTTAAAGAGACAGAGGGTTTGCAGACAGGGAATTTTATGGCGTTTCTCTCTATTAATGAGGGAGCCATAGGCAATGCACATTACATTAGCGGTCACAAGGGGGTAGTTACAATGATGGATATGTTACAGTGGATGAGACGCTACAGAGAGAATCTTTTTTATGGTTTCTCTCTTAGTGAGGGACCCACATACCATGTTGTACACCAAGGGTTACTGTATCATACTGAATGCTACTGTATGTACTGTGAGTACTCAGATATAAAGCTGTGCCAAAAAGAGCTCATATGTAACAATATTTTTGAATTACATATTGCAGTTTCATACTACGTATGTGCTAATTTCACTCTGGTTTGTGGTAGATGCAGGCAGGCAGGTGGCTTGGACATCGAAGGGAAGAGAAGCTTATAACCTAGAGAGTATCTTTTGTCCTCTTCGCTATTCTGCTACCACCGTATCATCGAATAATACAAAAAAAAACAACAGATTTAGATGGATGAAGGAACTTCATTTCACTTTGTCTATTTAAAAACGATAATGGTTCGAAAGACCTCTTTGAATAATGCATCTATAATGAGAAGCTTTACATAGGTTTTGCACCTTCACAAAGTGTCCTACTCACGACCAGCCCATATAGCAGAGGAGATTTACCAGAATGGTACCAGGGATAAGGGACTTCAGTTATGTGGAGAGACTGGAGAAGCTGGGATTGTTTTCCTTAGAGGACAGCAACAACAACAACTTGTATTTATATAGCACCTTTAACATAGTAAAACGTCCCAAGGCGCTTCACAGGAGTATTATAAAAAAAATTTGACACCGAGCCACATAAGGAGAAATTAGGGCAGATGACCAAATGTTTGGTCAAAGAGGTAGGTTTCAAGGAGCATCTTAAAGGAGAAAAGAGAGGTAGAGAGGCGGAGGGGTTTAGGGAGGGAATTCCAGAGCTTAGGGCCTAGGCAGCTGAAGGCACAGCCGCCAATGGTTGAGCGATTTAAATATTAAAATCAGGGATGCTCAATAGGGCAGAATTAGGGGAGTGCAGATATCTCGGGGGGGTTGTGGGGCTGAAGGAGATTACAGAGATAGGGAGGGGCGAGGCCATGGAGGGATTTGAAAACAAGGATGAGAATTTTAAAATCGAGGCGTTGCTTAACCAGGAGCCAATGTAGGTCAGGGGTGATGGGTGAATGGGACTTGGTGCGAGTTAGGACATGGGCAGCAGAGTTTCTGATGTCCTCAGGTTTACGTAGGGTAGAATATGGGAGGCCAGACAGGAGTGCATTGGAATAGTCAAGTCTAGAGGTAACAAAGGCATGGATGAGGGTTTCAGCAGCGGATGAGCTGAGGCAAGGGCGTAGACGGGCGATGTTCCGGAGGTGGAAATAGGCGGTCTTTGTTATGGCGCAGATATGCGGTCGGAAGCTCATTTCAGGGTCAAATATGACACCAAGATTGCGAACAGTGTGATTCAGCCTCAGACAGAAGGTTAAGATTTAATGGAGGTGTTCAAAATTATGAAGTGTTTTGATAGTGTAGTTAGGGAGAAACTGTTTGGGTTGGCAACCAGAGGATATGGATTAAGGGGCCGCAATTTGCGTCCCCTACGGGTGTGTATGAGGTGTGTATGCGCCCGTAGGGGCCGCGCAAGTTCTGGGTTTAGGCATGCGCTGTGCATGCGCTAAAACTTGGAACTTGCGATCTGTCAAGAATTCTCTTGACAGATCCAACGCATCCCCAGGAAAAGAGCCTCCGTGGTTCTGCCCAGTGAATGCCCGTGAAATTATTATGCCTGCTTTTACCAGCGTAACAGATTTAGAAAGCAGAAAAAAAAAATTTGATCAATAATTTATACATTTAAAAACCTGTGAAATAAGGTAAGTTTATTTCTAGCCCCTTCAAAACATGTAAATTTATTTTTCAAAAAATTTAATTTTTGTTTTAAATATTTAATTAAATGGCATTTTAATTAATTTTATATATGTGATTTTTAAAAATGTATTTGATATCTAGCTGTATTTTTGGGGTATTCCCATTCATGCTTGTGGGGTTTCTGTACATACCGAATCCCCATAAGCATGAATGGGGATTCCCTTCTGTCATTCGTTGGTCTGGCCCACGTGATCCTAGGGGCGTTCGCGAACCGCCTGTGCCCCTGGGATACGTGGGCCTCTGCCCGCGGGTACCCGGAGAGCCCCAGGGCCGCGAGTCTCCGTGGTCCCGAGGCCCCAGGTACGCGGGCATTTTATTCGCGGGAAGCCGCCGACAGCAAATTCAGGGCCAAGATAATTGGCAAATGAACCAGAGGGGAGATGAGGAGAATTTTTTTAATGCAGCGAGTTGTTGTGATCTGGAATGCGCTGCCTGGAAGGGTGGTGGAAGCAGATTCAATAGCAACTTTCAAAAGGGAAATGGATAAATACATGAAAAGGAAAAATTTGCAGGGCTATGGGGAAAGAGCGGGGGAGTGGGACTAATTGGAGAGATCTCTCAAAGATGGCAGCACAGGCACGATGGGCCGAATGGCCTCCGTCTGTGGTATATGATTCTATAATTAATAAATACAAGAGTGTAGTTTTTAGCCTGAGCCAATGGTCTGTCAGTCTGTTGTTTTTTCATCAGTCAGAGAGACCAAGAAATATTTCCAGTACTGACCTCAACAGTGAAGGAGTTCATGGTTTGCCTGGCGGATTGCTATTCCAGATACTTTGCATACAAGTGTTGGTTCGTGGGAAGTGCGTTCTTGCCTGTGGAAGCCGACTTTTGCAGTGAGCATGGATATGAGATACCTGGAGAGAGCCTGTTTTACAGCAATGACCACTTCTCATAATCTGCAGCAGTCACACACAAAATCCATGCAAAGGATCAAACCACTTTTTTCATATCAACAAGCGCAACAACGTGCACTCATAGAGCGCTTTTAACATAGTATAAACGGCCCAGGGCGCTTCACAGGAGCGCTATCAGACAACATTCGGCACCGAGCCACGTAAGGAGATATCAGGACAGGTGGCCAAAAGCTTGGTCAAAGAGGCAGGTCACAGGAACAATTCAGCTGATTAAATGGTTGGCGTTTTCAGTAAATGAAACCAGCAATTCAAACTGTGCTGCAATGTGGCGAAGGTATAATTGGTCAAGTGTAAATCTGATTTAATGCAAGCACGACATAATTCTTTTGGCAGATAGTAGCTTCCTTTAAGCCAGGCATATTTTGCCTCCAGGCTTTTTATAAATGTCGAAACTATTTGCCCTTGTACCAAAAGTTAAAGTTAAATTTAATGCCATGCTGCCACCTTTTGAATAATTTACTGGGATCGACACTGAGATCGCACAATTGCTTGTATCACTGGCATGTATAGCTGCTAACACAGCGGGGAACTTTCACCTGACACAGAGACTCACACTGGGAGATCCATAGACGCACACACTAGCAACCGCAAAGAAATGCATCCCAGAGCGTTCCCAGTGCATCTATGGTGAGGCCACCATTCCTGCCTTGGCTAATTTTAATGAAAAAAAAATAGTGTTGAGTAAAAAGTTAGTAATGCCTGTCAGAATAGCCTGATCTGGTTATTTCTACTCCTCCAACAATGGATTAACAAACATGGGGAAAAACGGCCAAATTAACTTGTTAAAGACCAATCATTGAACTGCGCGGTTGTGGAAAAGACTTGCATTTCTATAGCGCCTTCCACAACCACCGGACGTCACAAAGCGCTTTACAGCCAATGAAGTACAGTCAGTGTTGTAATGTGGGAAACGCAGCAACTAATTTGTACACAGCAAGGTCCCACAAACAGCAATGTGAAAATGACCAGATCATTGGTTTTTGTTATGTTGGTTGAGGGATAAATATTGGCCAGGACAACGGGGATAACTCCACTGCTCTTCTTCGAAATAGTGCCAGGGGATCTTTTATGTCCACCTGAGAGAGCAGACGGGGCCTCGGTTTAACGTCTCGTCCGAAAGACGGCACCTCCAATGGTGCAGCGCTCCCGCAGCACTGTGCTGGGAGTGTCAGCCTAGCTTTATGTGCTTAAGTGCCTGGAGTGGGACTTGAACCCACAACCTTCTAACTCAGAGGTGAGTGTGCTACCCACTGAGCCACTGCTGACACTGTCAACCAAAAGTGAGCTAGACCTAGTGAACTTAACAAACACTTTGAACTATCATCGCAACAGTGAAACAAATGAATATTTGCTGAGGAGTTTTCTCTCCAAGAGAATACCTGCAACAGCCACTGTGGGAGGTGAAGGAGGAGGAGGTAGAGGAGGAGGACATGGAGGAGGAGAAGTGGAAAGCTGGTGTGAATCCCTCTGAGACCTGCAAATTGGCCTCAGTCCCGAGGGGATCGATTAGAAACATAGAAACATAGAAAAATAGGAGCAGGAGCAGGCCATTTGGCCCTTCGAGCCTGCTCCGCCATTCAACATGATCATGGCTGATCCTCTATCTCAATACCATAGTCCCACTTTCTCCCCATACCCCTTGATGCCTTTTGTGTCTAGAAATTTATCAATCTCCTTCTTAAATATATTCAGTGACTTGGCCTCCACAGCCTTCTGTGGTAGAGAATTCCACAGGTTCACCACCCTCTGAGTGAAGAAATTTCTCCTCATCTCAGTCCTAAATGTCTTACCCCGTATCCTGAGACTGTGACCCCTCGTTGTAGACCCCCCAGCCAGGGGAAACATCCTCTCTGCATCCAGTCTGTCTAGCCCTGTCAGAATTTTATATGTTACAATCAGATCCCCTCTCATTCTTCTAAACTCTAGTGAATACAGGCCTAGTCGACCCAATCTCTCCTCATACGACAGTCCTGCCATCCCAGGAATCAGTCTGGTGAACCTTCGCTGCACTCCCTCTATGGCAAGTATATCCTTTCCCAGGTAAGGAGACCAAAACTGCACATAGTACTCCAGGTGTGGTCTCACCAAGGCCCTGTATAACTGTAGTGAGACGTCCTTGCTCCTGTACTCAAATCCTCTTGCAATGAAGGCCAACATACCATTTGCCTTTCTAACTGCTTGCTGCACCTACATGTTTTATTTCAGTGACTGGTGTATAAGGACACCCAGGTCCCTTTGTACATCAGCATTTCCCAATCTATCACCATTTAAATACTGTAATACTCTACCTTTCTGTTTTTCCTACCGAAGTGGATAACTTCACATTTATCCACGTTACACTGCATCTGCCATGTATTTGCCCACTCACTCAACTTGTCTAAATCGCCTTGAAGCCTGTTTGCATCCTCCTCACAACTCACAATCCCACCTAGTTTCATGTCGTCAGCAAACTTGGAAATATTACATTTGGTTCCCTCATCCAAATCATTGATTTATATTGTGAATAGCTGGGGATCAAGCACTGATCCCTGCGGTACCCCACTAGTCACCGCCTGCCATCCCAAAAAAGACCCATTTATTCCTACTCTCTGTTTCCTGTCTGTTAACCAATTTTCAATCCATGCCAGTATATTACCCCCAATCCCATGTGCTTTAATTTTGCACACTAACCTCTTATGTGGGACTTTATCAAAGGCCTTCTGAAAATCCAAATACACCACATCCACTGGTTCTCCCTTATCTATTCTAACAGTTACATCCTCAAAAAACTCAGTAGGTTTGTCAAACACGATTTCCCTTTCATAAATCCATGTTGACTTTGTCTAATCCAGTAAGTGTCCTGTTATCACATCCTTTATAATAGACTCCAGCATTTTCCCTACTACTGATGTTAAGCTAACCGATCTGTAGTTCCCTGTTTTCTCTCTCCCTCCTTTTTTAAATAGTGGGGTTACATTTGCCACCCTCCAATCTGCAGGAACTGTTCCATAATCTATAGAATTTTGGAAGATGACAACCAATGTATCCACTATTTCCATGGCTACCACTTTTAGTACTCTGGGATGCAGATTATCAGGCCCTGGGGATTTATCAACTTTCAGTCCCATTAATTTCTCTAGCACTATTTTTTTACGAATACTAATTCCCTTTAATTCCTCCTTCTCACTAGACCCTTGGTTCCCTAGCATTTCTGGGAAATTATTTGTGTCCTCTTCCGTGAAGACAGAACCAAAGTATTTGTTTAATTGCTCTGCCATTTACTTGTTCCCCATTATAAATTCTCCCGTTTCTGACTGTAAGGGATTAATTTGTCTGTTGGGTATAAATCTCTCCTGTTAAAGCAGAAGACTGCCCTTTTGTTTCTTTGGGCTCAATGGGCATCAAGGGACCCCAGCGGGAGCGGCTGTGGGCCGTACCATCTTGGAAAGGACAGATTGGGGCGGGGGCGGGGGGGGTGTTGGGGGTGGGGGGGTGGGGTTGGGGGTGGGGGCGGGGGGTTACCCTTGCAGTCACTGGCAGGCCAGCCTAACTACATCAACCCCGGAATTCGGGACCGGGTCTTCAGCCTGGGACGAGGGCAGACGGGGGACTCTGTTCCGCTGGCGAACGAGGACCTCAGGAATTTCAGGGCCTAAGACTTGAAATGAAGCCAGGAAAATAGGACCAGAGGGTGTTCGTTGAAATGACCGAAAAATAGATTTTGAACAGACATTAGGAACAATTTCTTTACTCCAAAGAGTGAGGAATGTTTCGGAATAGTCTGCCAGATGGGGCAGTAAAGGCAAAAGCATTGGGGGGCTGTTCCTGTTCTTATGTTTGTAGGCCTGGATTTTCGGCCACTATGGAATCCTGCACATTTTCCGCAGAGAGGGCGTTCCACCCACCACAAGGATGCAGCCAATATTCCGCTGAATTAAAAAAAAATGTTTTTGTTGGGCAAGGACATCAAAGGATATGAAGCAAAGGTAGGTAAATGGCGCTGTGGTACAGATCAGCCATGATCTAATTGATTGATGGAGCAGGCCCGAGAGGCTGAATGGCCTCCTCCTGTTATGTTTCTGTAAGTCAGTAATGGCATCTATACGAGGGGTAGAATCCAGACTGGGCTCAATAGACAAATAACTTTTCCAGATACTCTGCTTTCTTATGCCTGCATGATGCGGAATAGGCTCGAGGGGCTGAATGGCCCACTGATTAAATCAAATAATTAAATACTACACAAGCATTTAGAATTTATAATCTATGGGAGACCAAAACTAGAGGTCATGAATATAAGGTAGTCACTAAATAAATCCAATGGGGAGTTCAGGAGAAACATCTTCACCCAGAGAGTGGTGAGAATGTGGAACTCGCTACCACAGGGAGTGGTTGAGGCAAATAACAAAGACGCATTTAAGGGGAAGCTGGATAAGCACATGAGGGAGAAAGGAATAGAAGGTTATGTTGATAGGGTGAGATAAAGTAGGGTGGGAGAAAACTCATGTGGAGCATAAACGCCGCCACGGACCAGATGGTCTGATTCTGTGCTGTAGATTCTATATGTGTAATATATATGTAACAATATACTAAGCGTTAATGAATTAATGAGTTAATTAATGAATTAACTACTCCTGTTCCGAACAGCTTCGGCAAGCAAAGGGGCTCCCGAAGAATTTTCCACTACATTCCGCTTGACTTGTTCACTTCGTCACGCGATCCCGCTGGTGATGTCTCATGCCTCCCTGGCTTACTTGCCGTGTTGTAAAAGGTTTTGAAATCGCACCCCCCGCGCCCCGCCCCCCCCCCCGGCCATTAGTGACGCCATTCACAAAATCAGCTCTGAAACAAAACCAAAAAAAAAAGAAGACCGCTGGATGTGTCAAGTTTCCACTGCCCTTTGACCTCTGCTTCGGAGCAAAGACCTTTGAAATGCGGGGGAGGGGGGCACGGCAGCTGCAGGCGATTGCAGTGATGGACTTCTTTCAGCTGTCACCTCTTTGAGCTCTTCAGGTAGGTTGACAAGGAGGAGGATTATAGAAAACCAAAAAACTAGCTTTGTGTCAGAGCGTCCTCTTGAGCCCTGAGTTATAAGTAGAGATACTGTGCCCCCCTCCTTCCAGTCTAATAAAATGCTATGTTGTCTTATAGAGGCCGGCCAAGCATTTTATCCTAGATATCAGGATCACCATTACCAAAGCAGTACAGTACAAAAATCACACTGGGGTCTATTTTGACTTTTGGGCAGGCGACCAGAGGCCAAGTGACCCCCGACCTCTGCCCCCCCACCCCCTGCCCCCACACCAACCCCCCCTCCCCTCCTAACCACGAGTTTGAGACTCCAGTCTTGTTAACATTTAGCGGGCGAGCTGCGGGTCGCCAATCGGGCATCCCGACGCGGCTAGCCAGATTGGGCACAGGAAAACGGGCCGAAAGGTAGGTCGTGGCTGAGGAGGTGGGAGGGAGTGTTGTTATCGTGGAGGGTGGGGGTCCCGGAGCGGGCAGCGGTCCAGATTATTTGCCTCTTCGCCTCCATCGCCCGTGGAACTGGTCGAAGTGTACGCAGCGCAGGCTCCGACCAGTTCCGACCGAAAATGGCCTATTTACATCATAGGACCCTGATTTCCATATTAAAAGCGGCCCATCGCCAGAATCAGGTGGGCGCTTTGGATACCTGGTGGTTGGCCCCCTTCAAAATGGAGCCCAGCGCATCACCGCTGTTAACAGGGCGGTAAGGCTACCCACCCATGTTGAAGCCGTTAGCGCCCCGTTAACACCAGGTAAAGGGAGGGGAAAATTGAGCCCAGTTTGCAAAACAAGCCTCCAAACATTGTGTTGCTACCGTTATAGTCGCATCAAGGGGAGCCAAGTTTACAGGGCAAAGTTCTCTGCTTCTGTCCGATGGCTGGAAAATCATGGTCTGCTCGTGTGGTTTTCCGATTATGTGCTCCCGGTGACTGAGGCTCCACCTCAGGAGTGCCTAAACGCAATTTTACCCTGCAGTTACTTAACTGGGGGAGAGTGCCTCAATGGCTGGAAAACCCTAGGCGGTACACCCAGGCTTTGCGTCATGCAGTGCCAGCGAACAAGGTTACCCACCACCTGCCTGTACTCAGAGTATTGGCGCGACTGCTTTTTTTCTATTTGTGAAGAGTTAGCGAACATAAAGTAGGAAGGTGATTACTTTTCACAGAACAGTCACGTGAGAGAACATTGAGCCGCTCCGCCACCTCCCAGCTCTGCCCCGAAGATAACGACCCACCTCCTTAGCATCTCCTCCATGACTGTGCGGACTTCATTCTCTCATCTACTCTCTTCTCTTAGTTATAGGTTCCATGAAGTATTTTATCGGAGCTGAATGACTTTTATTTCTAGCCAGTTAAGACACTTAAAGCAATTATTGAAATGAGCCAGAAGTTGCATGTGATGCACCACAAGGGTGGGAGGACACAAAGGTCCACTATGACCGCAGGGAGAGAAGAATGGACCACATCAGCGCCTCAAGGTAAGCCTCTTGGCAGCCATTAGTGTAATGACTAGTCTAACCCCAGCCTTGGTCTGGTTTTAAATGCCAGAACTTCAGACTACAATGTAGCAAGCCACGTGCAAAGGTTTTAAGTTGGGCTAGTTTCACGTGGAACTCCCGAACAGCTGAGTAACCTTCATCTAGATCCTGTTCTAATGATCCCACATCTGTTTGCAAACTTGTAGATTGTTGGAATTGACTCTTGTAGACTTTCAGCCATATCTTGCTTATTGCATGTTCTTCGAAAAGGACTTTCAAGAATGTCCTCTTGGGAGCTCGGGTGAAGGGGTCGGGGGCTCCCAAATCTTTTCATCCAGTTTTGTACAGAAGTTTGCTTGGGGTTGTTAATAGAGAGACTGTGAATTGTATTTGATCTAAAGGGGGGAATTTTAACCTGGAGGAGTGCGTGGGTTTGGTTGCGGGTGGGTGGTGGGTGGTGGGGGGGGGGAGGGGGGGGTTAAGTATGGCAAAAATGCGAGTGCGTCGGGAAGCCGGCTCCAACCCGCTGACTTCGGGGTTTAACTGGAGCGCGTTAGGCTGCTTGCGCGCAACCTCCTCGGGAGAGGCGGGATGCTTATTAACATATGCTAATCGCTCAATTGGAGTGACATGTCAACCGACTTTTAAATTTAACGATGCATCCACTGGTTTCCATAAACTCGCCATTGAAAGCAAAGCAAGAACACAGCGGCAATTGAGGGAGATGATTAAAACTCATGGAATTACTGCACTAAATACTCAGCACTCACAGCTGCTTTCTTCCCTGCTGGTGGGAAAGGGTTTGCTCACAGTACTTTTTTGCTGAGAGGTTACTTTCCACACTTTGGAGGTTTTCTGAATCACATCAGGATGGGTGGCGCCTTAGATTGGACCTCGGACGAGGAGCAATATGACCAGCGCCAGCAGCAGCTGCAGCCTAATGTTGAGAGACCTGCAGCTGGACAGCAGAGAGGGGAGCAGCAGAGCGGTACAGCTCACAGGGAGCACTACCCGCGACACAGGGCCTACAGGCAGAGGCTGAGTTTCCTTGACGTGTCGGAACAGCAGTGTCTCAGGAGGCTCAGTTTGTCACGTCAGGTGGTGACAGGCATCTGCAGCAGCCCAGAAAAAGACCTGTTGCCTGCTGGACCTGGTGGCCAGGCGTTACCAGTGGCTGTCAAAGTCAGCGCCGCCCTCAACTTTTTTGCCTCCGCATCTTTCCAGGGCTCTGCCGCAGACATATCCAGGATCTCCCAGTCGGCCACCCACAAATAACGTAAGACAGGTGACTGATGAGTTGTTTGCCAGGGCTGGCAATCATATGAACTTCGCCTGTGACGACGCCGGTCAGAGTGAGCAGGCCCTTGGGTTTGCATCTCTGGCTGGTGCAGGGCGTCACAGACTGCACACACGTGGCAATCCGGGCATCCCCCGATCACTCAGGAGTGTTCGTCAACCGCAAGGGCTTCCACTCCATCAATGTGCAGCTGGTGTGCAATCACAGAAAGATATTTCTGCCGGTGTGCGCAAGATTCCCGGGGAGCTGCCATGATGTTTCGTCCTGCGGCAGTCCATCCTCTCTGACCTCATTGGACCTGAAAGCAGGCTGAAGGGGTGGCTGCTAGGAGACAAAGGATACCCGCTTCGAACTTGGCTGATGATACCCATGAGGAACCCAACCAACGAAGCCCAAGAGTGGTACAACGAAAGCCATATGACAACCAGATGTGTCACCAAACAAGCCATCGGCATGCTGAAGATGCGCTTCAGGTGCCTAGAGAGATCTGAAGGCGCCCTTCAGTACACACCAGCCAGGGTCTTCGGAATGATTGTGGTGTGCTGCGCTCTGCACAACGTTGCCCAGCAGTGAGGTTTGGTCCTGCAGGAGGAACAAAGTGCAGAGCGCAGATCATCTGTGGACAATTCCGAGGAGGAGGAGGAGGAGGAAGACGAGGACGAGGAAGGCAATGAGGGCAATGCAGCGCTAGCTGCTCACATTGCTGCCCGGGATGCCAGGGATGCCCTTACCAGTGGACTGATGTCAGAACCATAAGTAACAGCCACTCTTCCCGCCTCCCCCACCCGAATGCCACTGACTCAAAGCAGTCCTGCAAACAGCCAAGCACCCCTTGCACATCCCCCCATTGGTCCCCGTCAATTCATGTCTTCCCATTCATGAAGTAAGTTCAAAGGCGACTTGCCACCCCGCAACCAAGAATGGGCAAGACGGGAAAGTGGTGCAAACTAATAAAATTTACGTGATTCTACTACAGAACGGAAACTTCACAATGTAACATTTTCTTATACACCCATGTGTAAATCCTTGTGCAACTACAAAGCTTTCCTCTTCCTTTACCTTCCACTCCTATGGGGTGCAACCCCTGTGGTTTGAGCAGAGGTAGAGGCAGGCTGCTCAGAGCCCTGCTCTGACTGCTGAGATGCCCTTGGCCAACGACCTCTGGGTTTTTGGAGCCCGCAAGGGCCCCGCCAAAGACTGCTCCACCCGCACCTGTGCAGGGGCAGACTCGGCCATCGGGACGCGAGGCAGAATGTCGGGTACTGACTGAGGTGGGGTGGGGGAGGCAACGGGTCAGAAGTGGAGGTGGTCCCCCAAAGATTTCCCATTGGAGATGGGGAGAAGGGGACCTCCCAGTACCTGGTGACACAATTAAATATCAGTGAACCACATGTCATACAACACTCAGTCATGTTGACTTGATTTCAACAGCGAGTGAAATATGAGTGGGGGTCCCAATTGCATGTCCCCTTTTGCCATCATCCTCCTCATGGGCCAGCTGCATTTCACGGTTCCCACTGTGCTGGAGAGCACTTTGGTGCAGATCAGTGAGGCGCTGTAAGGCCAAGGCTAAGGTATCTGTCATCCTATTTAAGGCACCAGACATGTTGGCATTCAGAGTCTGCACGGCGGCGGTCAAGGCCTGCATGGACTCATTTGATTGCCACGTTTGATGTTCCACGGAAGAGGAAGACATCATCGTAATGCTCTGTGACATCATCCCACTCATGCTCGAGGTGGGCTCCTGCAGTCTCTCTGCAATCATGGTCACTGTGCTCGGAACGCCTGCCAGTACCTCGCACATTCTCTGCTCCTACTCAATGATTCTCCTTTTCATCGACGGCCCCCGGGGTACACCATCTTTGTCCAGCTGAGCAGATCTTGGAGAGGCCTGCGCCCTCCAGCACGCTCTCTCCACTGCTGTCCTTGCCACCGCCATCTGCTCTTGCTCACTTGTGAAGTGTGAGTCACCAAGTGAAAACCCAACTCTCTCTCTAACTGGTCCCACCGAAGTGCGAGTATCTGAGCTGGTGCATGGTAAGCATGAGTCCTGTGATGGTGCACCCTCGGAAGGAATCAGTTTCTCTGAGGATTCGCCATCCACGAGGCCCATGGACTCCTGCTGCACGCGTGAAGGCCCTGGCGGAGAGAAAAGATGTGAATTAGTACTGGCAAGTTAAGTATGTTGCAACTTATCATTATAAAGATGATCATATTTCACTCGCTGTTGAAATCAAGTCAACATGACTGAGTGTTGTATGACATGTGGTTCGCTGATATTTAATTGTGTCACCAGGTGGCTGGGAGGTCCCCGTCTCCCCATCTCCAATGGCCAGGGATGCTGAAACGCCACTGATCTCCAGCGTTTCCTCCTCTGCAGTTGTTAACTGGGAAATCTGTGGGGGACCACCTCCAGTTCTCTCCCTCTCCCTCGTGTTCTGTGCTCCTTTCTCCTGCAGCGGGAGAAAGAACAGACCTATGAGTGAGTGCAATGGCATGTGTTGACCTGATGGATGGAGTGCATTTGGTGAGGGTGACTATCAGGGAGAGACATTGAATTGCACAAGGATACGGGTGAGTGGCAGTAGTGGATGGATAGATGTAGGTGAAGAAGTGCATAGAAAGAGAAGAATGGGTTCACTTGCAAGGTCAGTGGGTGTGATGTGATGGAGTAGGCTTGACAAGGCAGAGTGAGGGTGATGCGCACAACAGGATGTAGGTGAGTGTGCGACTGTACTCACCTTTCCTGACCTGGTTAGGTCATTAAAGCACTTCCTGCACTGAATCCAGGAGCGTGCCGCAATGCTCCTGCTGCTGACCTCCTGGGCCACCTCCAGCTACACCTTCTTTGTGGCAGCAGCAGGTTTCTTCCTCCCATTGCTGGGGATGATTATCTCTCTCCGGCTGCTCACTGCCCCCAGCAGCACATCAAGGGAGGCGTCATTGAAGCGGGGCGCAGCCTTTGATCGTCCTAAATCCATGGTCACACCTTGTATTCTCTTGCTTCCAATTCCAAACTCCTCCAAATTGCATCTTTGGATTGGCCCTTCAGATACTGGAGTTGAGATTGCATCATGCAGGTTCTCATCACGCCCGCTGCCATGCAATCAATGCCAAGCCCAGAAGTAAAATGATAATGAGGTTCCTGCGTTAAAATGCCACAGACAGACGCGTTTAACTTACTTCCGGGTTTCCCACGAGATATCAGACCCCTGCTCCCAATGCGTCTGCGAGTTACTATCAAGATGGACTTTTGTTAGGTAAAGGATATGGACACGGAGCAAAGGCGGGTAGATGGAGTTAAGATACAGATCAGCCATAATCTAGTTGAATGGCGGAACAAGCTCGAGGGACTGAATAGCCGACTCCTGTTCCTAATGTTCCGATGTTTCTTTGATAACTCAATCTGGGAGGATTTGTCAAAATCAATGAAAGGATGATGACAAATCCTTTCAGTAAGTTTGTTCAGTTAGACTTTCTATTTGCTAGAAGGCTTATCACTTGGCACGCAGGCCCGGCTTTGACCCTCTGACTTTCAGAGTGTGAGCGAGAAGGGGCAGGCCTATGGTAAAGGATCAAGGACTCCTGCTTCAACAATAGCTGGGTCGGGGAGATGGTTCTCCAGGGAGCCACTGGGATATAAGTTGGCCAACATCTGCAAAGTGATTGATTCGTTACAGTAGCTCTTTAAGTATCGTAGGGTTAACGTGATTAGGCCTAAGGGCTTCTCTTGTCCACAGATAAACAGTCCACGGTATCATAGTGAGAATGTAATTAACTCTGGGGGAAATTGTCATTTATTTTTGATGCAATTAATCAGAAGGCAAACCATTAACATTTCTACTGGCCCTGAATAGGATGCTTAGTGTCACATGGAATCGCGTGGTCTGTTGCGATCTCTGTCATCAACAGATGGAGCCCTGTGTCCTTCAGATAAAGATAGAGGAGTTCCATCTGTCGATGACAGATGCCACCAACAGCCACCTTTTCCTTGTTAGTCTTTAGCATTCGCCCCATGCCCGGTAGGAATCCTACCCGCAGACATTCCGTCCCATTTACTTCCAAATCGCGTTTCCACCTTCTTGAAAGTGCGCTGCCCAGAGATTGGTGGCAGAAACGCCATCGTCTCGCTAGCTGCTTACCCGACTGATGTGGGCGCCAGCGCCCAGGGTGAGCTATGGTTCCACGGGGACCGGGCAGCTTCTGGTGCCCTGCCAGGCGGCCACTCTTCGCGCATGAGCCTGTACGGTGACAGTTGGCGGTTTATTCAATCTTGGGGGGGGGGAGGGGGGGAGGAATGGTGGGAGGGGAATCACCGTCGCTAAGCGCAGTCACATCCTCAGCTGTTGTCCAGACCCATGCACTTTTCAGCAATCAAGGGTGGGCACCCAAGCTGGGGACACATGGGCACTGAGCCCGATTGTAGCGTCCCACCTGCGACCCCGACTGATAGTAGGTAACTCAGCACAGGCCATGGGTCTAACCTGGCACCAACCTGCTCTGTGTGACTCAGTACTGACATGAATCTGTCATTCATGAAAGAAAGACTTTTGAAATAATACTGAGTGGCCTGCGGGTGGCGCTGTCCAGGGAGAGTATAAATACTCGGGCACGGGCCCAGCTTGCGCAGGACATTCTTAACAGGAACTAGTGAAGGACACAACTAGACCTCCATGTTGTAAAACAGTTGATTAAAGCTTTGTTTAACGCTTAAACCAAGTGCCTAGTAGTTTTCTTACGTCAAGTACTACATCAGGAGGGTGTGGGGGGTATTTACCTATTCACCAGTCAGCATGAATTTAAGGCCTTTGTTTTAACTTTAACATTTACACCTTCTGGAAACCAGAGACCCATGGCAAGGCAAACAGAGAAAAACATCGTTCTCAATTTTTTTGACCCTTAGAACAATTCCAGGCGCTTTGTGGGCATAGAGGAGATGTTTCCAGTTGTGGGGGAGGCCAAAACTAAGGGCCACAAATATAAGAGAGTCACCAATACATCCACCAGGAAATTCAAGAGAAACTTCTTTACTCAGAGAGTGGTGAGAATGTGGAACTCGCTACTACAAAGAATGGTTGAGGCGAATAGCATAGATGCATTTAAGGGGAAGCTATGTAAACACTTGAGGGAGAAAGGAATCGAAGGATATACGGATAGGGTGAGATGAAGTAGGGTGGGAGGAAGCTCGTGTGGAGCACAAACACCGGCCTAGACCAGTTGGGCTGAATGGCCTGTTTCTGTGCTGTAAATTCGATGTAATTCTTGCACTGGTCGCTTGGTTAGATTTCCAGCTCACACAAGGCAAAGCTGAAACAAACTCAAATCTAGTTCTGAGGAGAGTCTTGAGATACTGGGACCACTGCCACTGGAGTGGACTTCCCCCCAGGAGCCACTCCGCTGGTGGAAACACAGCTGCGGGTTACCCATTCCTCCACCCAGGCTGGAGGTCCCATCCTAAAACCCAGGGACAGGAGTCATGCACGGGCTCGGGGCGGGTCGCTCACCAGCGCTTGGAAGGTTCCTCCAGCGATACCCGTGCCAATCAGGCCTTGTAAGGCAGAGCAGCCCACAGCCCTTCTGTCTGAGGTGGTCGCAGACCCTTCTGGGCTGAACATTAAATTAAAGTCTTCAGCTCCAAAAGGAGCAATTCTTTCTCCTCTGGAATCAATTACCGTAATTACCTTACAGTGCCAGCCCTGGCTCAGAGATAGCACACTTGGCTCTGAGTCAGAAGGTCGTGGGTTCAAGCCCCACTCTAGAGACTTGAGCACAAAATCCAGGCTGACACTCCCAGCGCAGTGCTGAGGGAGTGCCGCACTGTCCGAGGTTCCATCTTTTGGATGAGACGTTAAACCGAGGCCCCGTCTGCCCTCTCAGGTGGACGTAAAAGATCCAGTGGCACTATTTCGAACAAGAGCAGGGGAGTTCTCCCCAGTGTCCTGGGACCAATATTTATCCCTCAACCAACATCACTAAAACAGATGATCTGATCATTATCACATTGCTGTTTGTGGGAGCTTGCTGTGCGCAAACTGGCTGCCGCGTTTCCCACATTACAACAGCGACTACACTTCAAAAGTACTTCATTGGCTGTAAAGCACTTTGTGACGTCCTGAGGTCGTGAAAGGCGCTATAGAAATGAAAGTTCTTTCTTTCTTTAATGGGATTGATTACCTTAGTCTAGGTTTTGGGCCTTGTAAAAGACTTCAAAGGGACATGGCCTTCAACTGGCATGAGTTTCACTGAAGCCTTTTAAGGAAGTAAAGCATGGACAACTCGGAAACTCCCCCGCATGATGTGCAGGGAGGGGACAGAGGTTCGCTCATGACTCCCCCACTGGAAAATTTTCGTAAAAGCACAACTGGTTCACTAATGTCCTTTAGGGCAGGAAACCTGCCGTCCTTACCTGGTCTGGCCTATAATGTGACTCTAGTCCCGCACCAATGTGATTGACTCTTAACTGCCCTCTGAAGTGGCCTAGCAAGCCACACCACACTGCAGCAGTTCAAAAAGAAGGCCCACCGGCCCCTTATCGGGGCAATAAATGCCGGCCTTGCCAGCGACGCCCACAGCCCGAGAATGAATCAAAGGAGAAATGAATTTTTTTTTCGAAATGGCTGCCATCAAAAAAATAAAAGGGGCGGAATTGTGATGGAGTTTCTCTGCCCAATCTCCGGCCTTGGGCTGGGCCTAAGAGGTGGTTTAATCGCGGTTTTGATGGATTGAATTGGGGAAAGGCTATTTCCTGTGATCGGAAATTGAGTGGCGAGGGGCAATCAAATCACAATTGTCACTAGGAGAGGTCAGGAGAAATATCTTTACACAGAGGGTTGTTGAAGCATGAAACGCGAAACACTTTGCCACGGGGGGTGGTTGAGGCAGAGACCATTGCACCGTTTAAGGGAAAACTGGATAAATATTTGAAGCAGAGGAAGGTGCAGGACAATGGGAGAGAGAGAGCGGGGCAGCGAGCTTCTTTAGAGTTGCTGTAGCAAATAGCGCAGAAACGATGGGCTGAATGGCCTCCTTCTGCACTGTAAACTTCTATGGTGCTATATTACCGTAATATAGCTACTGAAATGTCAGGAGCAGTTTGATTATCCTGCAGTTAGCCTCATAATGCTAAAATTAAAAAAAATTAAAAATGAGATATTTTAAACACTTTCTGCTCGCACTGCCTTCCCTTTCTCCCATTCCGTCTAATTGTTAAGAAAAGACACAGGGCCTACAGGCAGAGGCTGAGTTTCCTTGACGTGTCGGAACAGCAGTGTCTCAGGAGGCTCAGTTTGTCACGTCAGGTGGTGACAGGCATCTGCAGCAGCCCAGAAAAAGACCTGTTGCCTGCTGGACCTGGTGGCCAGGCGTTACCAGTGGCTGTCAAAGTCAGCGCCGCCCTCAACTTTTTTGCCTCCGCATCTTTCCAGGGCTCTGCCGCAGACATATCCAGGATCTCCCAGTCGGCCACCCACAAATAACGTAAGACAGGTGACTGATGAGTTGCTTGCCAGGGCTGGCAATCATATGAACTTCGCCTGTGACGACGCCGGTCAGAGTGAGCAGGCCCTTGGGTTTGCATCTCTGGCTGGTGCAGGGCGTCACAGACTGCACACACGTGGCAATCCGGGCATCCCCCGATCACTCAGGAGTGTTCGTCAACCGCAAGGGCTTCCACTCCATCAATGTGCAGCTGGTGTGCAATCACAGAAAGATATTTCTGCCGGTGTGCGCAAGATTCCCGGGGAGCTGCCATGATGTTTCGTCCTGCGGCAGTCCATCCTCTCTGACCTCATTGGACCTGCAAGCAGGCTTAAAGGGTGGCTGCTAGGAGACAAAGGATACCCCCTTTGAACTTGGCTGATGATACCCATGAGGAACCCAACCAACGAAGCCCAAGAGTGGTACAACGAAAGCCATATGACAACCAGATGTGTCACCAAACAAGCCATCGGCATGCTGAAGATGCGCTTCAGGTGCCTAGACAGATCTGAAGGCGCCCTTCAGTACACACCAGCCAGGGTCTTCGGAATGATCGTGGTGCGCTGCGCTCTGCACAACATTGCCCGGCAGCGAGGTTTGGTCCTGCAGGAGGAACAAGGCGCTGAGCGCAGATCATCTGTGGACAATTCCGAGGAGGAGGAGGAGGAGGAAGATGAGGACGAGGAAGGCAATGAGGGCAATGCAGCGCCAGCTGCTCACATTGCTGCCCGGGATGCCAGGGATGCCCTTACCAGTGGACTGATGTCAGAACCATAAGTAACAGCCACTCTTCCCGCCTCCCCCACCCGAATGCCACTGACTCAAAGCAGTCCTGCAAACAGCCAAGCACCCCTTGCACATCCCCCCATTGGTCCCCGTCAATTCATGTCTTCCCATTCATGAAGTAAGTTCAAAGGCGACTTGCCACCCCGCAACCAAGAATGGGCAAGACGGGAAAGTGGTGCAAACTAATAAAATTTACGTGATTCTACTACAGAACGGAAACTTCACAATGTAACATTTTCTTATACACCCATGTGTAAATCCTTGTGCAACTACAAAGCTTTCCTCTTCCTTTACCTTCCACTCCTATGGGGTGCAACCCCTGTGGTTTGAGCAGAGGTAGAGGCAGGCTGCTCAGAGCCCTGCTCTGACTGCTGAGATGCCCTTGGCCAACGACCTCTGGGTTTTTGGAGCCCGCAAGGGCCCCACCAAAGACTGCTCCACCCGCACCTGTGCAGGGGCAGACTCGGCCATCGGGACGCGAGGCAGAATGTCGGGTACTGACTGAGGTGGGGTGGGGGAGGCAACGGGTCAGAAGTGGAGGTGGTCCCCCACAGATTTCCCATTGGAGATGGGGAGAAGGGGACCTCCCAGTACCTGGTGACACAATTAAATATCAGTGAACCACATGTCATACAACACTCAGTCATGTTGACTTGATTTCAACAGCGAGTGAAATATGAGTGAGGGTCCCAATTGCATGTCCCCTTTTGCCATCATCCCCCTCATGGGCCAGCTGCATTTCACGGTTCCCACTGTGCTGGAGAGCACTTTGGTGCAGATCAGTGACGCACTGTAAGGCCAAGGCTAAGGTATCTGTCATCCTATTTAAGGCACCAGACATGTTGGCATCCAGAGTCTGCACGGCGGCGGTCAAGGCCTGCATGGACTCATTTGATTGCCACGTTTGATGTTCCACGGAAGAGGAAGACATCATCGTAATGCTCTGTGACATCATCCCACTCATGCTCGAGGTGGGCTCCTGCAATCTCTCTGCAATCATGGTCACTGTGCTCGGAACGCCTGCCAGTACCTCGCACATTCTCTGCTCCTACTCAATGATTCTCCTTTTCATCGACGGCCCCCGGGGTACACCATCTTTGTCCAGCTGAGCAGATCTTGGAGAGGCCTGCGCCCTCCGGCACGCTCTCTCCACTGCTGTCCTTGCCACCACCATCTGCTCTTGCTCACTTGTGAAGTGTGAGTCACCAAGTGAAAACCCAACTCTCTCTCTAACTGGTCCCACCGAAGTGCGAGTATCTGAGCTGGTGCATGGTAAGCACGAGTCCTGTGATGGTGCACCCTCGGAAGGAATCAGTTTCTCTGAGGATTCGCCATCCACGAGGTCCATGGACTCCTGCTGCACGCGTGAAGGCCCTGGCGGAGAGAAAAGATGTGAATTAGTTCTGGCAAGTTAAGTATGTTGCAACTTATCATTATAAAGATGATCATATTTCACTTGCTGTTGAAATCAAGTCAACATGACTGAGTGTTGTATGACATGTGGTTCACTGATATTTAATTGTGTCACCAGGTAGCTGGGAGGTCCCCTTCTCCCCATCTCCAATGGCCAGGGATGCTGAAACGCCACTGATCTCCAGCGTTTCCTCCTCTGCAGTTGTTAACTGGGAAATCTGTGGGGGACCACCTCCAGTTCTCTCCCTCTCCCTCGTGTTCTGTGCTCCTTTCTCCTGCAGCGGGATAAAGAACAGACCTATGAGTGAGTGCAATGGCATGTGTTGACCTGATGGATGGAGTGCATTTGGTGAGGGCGACTATCAGGGAGAGACATTGAATTGCACAAGGATACGGGTGAGTGGCAGTAGTGGATGGATAGATGTAGGTGAAGAAGTGCATAGAAAGAGAAGAATGGGTTCACTTGCAAGGTCAGTGGGTGTGATGTGATGGAGTAGGCTTGACAAGGCAGAGTGAGGGTGACGCTCACAACAGGATGTAGGTGAGTGTGCGACTGTACTCACCTTTCCTGACCTGGTTAGGTCATTAAAGCACTTCCTGCACTGAATCCAGGAGCGTGCCGCAATGCTCCTGCTGCTGACCTCCTGGGCCACCTCCAGCTACACCTTCTTTGTGGCAGCAGCAGGTTTCTTCCTCCCATTGCTGGGGATGATTATCTCTCTCCGGCTGCTCACTGCCCCCAGCAGCACATCAAGGGAGGCGTCATTGAAGCGGGGCGCAGCCTTTGATCGTCCTAAATCCATGGTCACACCTTGTATTCTCTTGCTTCCAATTCCAAACTCCTCCAAATTGCATCTTTGGATTGGCCCTTCAGATACTGGAGTTGAGATTGCGTCATGCAGGTTCTCATCACGCCCGCTGCCACGCAATCAATGCCAAGCCCAGAAGTAAAATGATAATGAGGTTCCTGCGTTAAAATGCCACAGACAGACGCGCTTAACTTACTTCCGGGTTTCCCACGAGATATCAGACCCCTGCTCCCAATGCGTCTGCGAGTTACTATCAAGATGGACTTTTGTTAGGTAAAGGATATGGACACGGAGCAAAGGCGGGTAGATGGAGTTAAGATACAGATCAGCCATAATCTAGTTGAATGGCGGAACAAGCTCGAGGGACTGAATAGCCGACTCCTGTTCCTAATGTTCCGATGTTTCTTTGATAACTCAATCTGGGAGGATTTGTCAAAATCAATGAAAGGATGATGACAAATCCTTTCAGTAAGTTTGTTCAGTTAGACTTTCTATTTGCCAGAAGGCTTATCACTTGGCACGCAGGCCCGGCTTTGACCCTCTGACTTTCAGAGTGTGAGCAAGAAGGGGCAGGCCTATGGTAAAGGATCAAGGACTCCTGCTTCAACAATAGCTGGGTCGGGGAGATGGTTCTCCAGGGAGCCACTGGGATATAAGTTGGCCAACATCTGCAAAGTGATTGATTCGTTACAGTAGCTCTTTAAGTATCATAGGGTTAACGTGATTAGGCCTAAGGGCTTCTCTTGTCCACAGATAAACAGTCCACGGTATCATAGTGAGAATGTAATTAACTCTGGGGGAAATTGTCATTTATTTTTGATGCAATTAATCAGAAGGCAAACCATTAACATTTCTACTGGCCCTGAATAGGATGCTTAGTGTCACATGGAATCGCGTGGTCTGTTGCGATCTCTGTCATCAACAGATGGAGCCCTGTGTCCTTCAGATAAAGATAGAGGAGTTCCATCTGTCGATGACAGATGCCACCAACAGCCACCTTCTCCTTGTTAGTCTTTAGCATTCGCCCCATGCCCGGTAGGAATCCTACCCGCAGACATTCCGTCCCATTTACTTCCAAATCGCGTTTCCACCTTCTTGAAAGTGCGCTGCCCAGAGATTGGTGGCAGAAACGCCATCGTCTCGCTAGCTGCTTACCCGACTGATGTGGGCGCCAGCGCCCAGGGTGAGCTATGGTTCCACGGGGACCGGGCAGCTTCTGGTGCCCTGCCAGGCGGCCACTCTTCGCGCATGAGCCTGTACGGTGACAGTTGGCGGTTTATTCAATCTTGGGGGGGGGAGGGGGGGAGGAATGGTGGGAGGGGAATCACCGTCGCTAAGCGCAGTCACATCCTCAGCTGTTGTCCAGACCCATGCACTTTTCAGCAATCAAGGGTGGGCACCCAAGCTGGGGACACATGGGCACTGAGCCCGATTGTAGCGTCCCACCTGCGACCCCGACTGATAGTAGGTAACTCAGCACAGGCCATGGGTCTAACCTGGCACCAACCTGCTCTGTGTGACTCAGTACTGACATGAATCTGTCATTCATGAAAGAAAGACTTTTGAAATAATACTGAGTGGCCTGCGGGTGGCGCTGTCCAGGGAGAGTATAAATACTCGGGCACGGGCCCAGCTTGCGCAGGACATTCTTAACAGGAACTAGTGAAGGACACAACTAGACCTCCATGTTGTAAAACAGTTGATTAAAGCTTTGTTTAACGCTTAAACCAAGTGCCTAGTAGTTTTCTTACGTCAAGTACTACATCAGGAGGGTGTGGGGGGTATTTACCTATTCACCAGTCAGCATGAATTTAAGGCCTTTGTTTTAAGTTTAACATTTACACCTTCTGGAAACCAGAGACCCATGGCAAGGCAAACAGAGAAAAACATCGTTCTCAATTTTTTTGACCGTTAGAACAATTCCAGGCGCTTTGTGGGCATAGAGGAGATGTTTCCAGTTGTGGGGGAGGCCAAAACTAAGGGCCATAAATATAAGAGAGTCACCAATGAGTCATCAGGAAATTCAAGAGAAACTTCTTTACTCAGAGCGTGGTGAGAATGTGGCACTCGCTACTACAAAGAATGGTTGAGGCGAATAGCATAGATGCATTTAAGGGGAAGCTATGTAAGCACTTGAGGGAGAAAGGAATCGAAGGATATATGGATAGGGTGAGATGAAGGAGGGTGGGAGGAGGCTCGTGTGGAGCACAAACACCGGCCTAGACCAGTTGGGCTGAATGGCCTGTTTCTGTGCTGTAAATTCTATGTAATTCTTGCACTGGTCGCTTGGTTAGATTTCCAGCTCACACAAGGCAAAGCTGAAACAAACTCGAATCTAGTTCTGAGGAGAGTCTTGAGATACTGGGACCACTGCCACTGGAGTGGACTTCCCCCCAGGAGCCACTCCGCTGGTGGAAACACAGCTGCGGGTTACCCATTCCTCCACCCAGGCTGGAGGTCCCATCCCAAAACCCAGGGACAGGAGTCATGCACGGGCTCGGGGCGGGTCGCTCACCAGCGCTTGGAAGGTTCCTCCAGCGATACCCGTGCCAATCAGGCCTTGTAAGGCAGAGCAGCCCACAGCCCTTCTGTCTGAGGTGGTCGGAGACCCTTCTGGGCTGAACATTAAATTAAAGTCTTCAGCTCCAAAAGGAGCAATTCTTTCTCCTCTGGGATCAATTACCGTAATTACCTTACAATGCCAGCCCTGGCTCAGAGATAGCACACTTGGCTCTGAGTCAGAAGGTCGTGGGTTCAAGCCCCACTCTAGAGACTTGAGCACAAAATCCAGGCTGACACTCCCAGCGCAGTGCTGAGGGAGCGCAGCACTGTCCGAGGTTCCATCTTTTGGATGAGACGTTAAACCGAGGCCCCGTCTGCCCTCTCAGGTGGACGTAAAAGATCCCACGGCACTATTTCGAAGAAGAGCAGGGGAGTTCTCCCCGGTGTCCTGGCCAATATTTATCCCTCAACCAACATCACTAAAACAGATGATCTGATCATTATCACATTGCTGTTTGTGGGAGCTTGCTGTGCGCAAACTGGCTGCCGCGTTTCCCACATTACAACAGCGACTACACTTCAAAAGTACTTCATTGGCTGTAAAGCACTTTGTGACGTCCTGAGGTCGTGAAAGGCGCTATAGAAATGTAAGTTCTTTCTTTCTTTAATGGGATTGATTACCTTAGTCTAGGTTTTGGGCCTTGTAAAAGACTTCAAAGGGACATGGCCTTCAACTGGCATGAGTTTCACTGAAGCCTTTTAAGGAAGTAAAGCATGGACAACTCGGAAACTCCCCCGCATGATGTGCAGGGAGGGGACAGAGGTTCGCTCATGACTCCCCCACTGGAAAATTTTCGTAAAAGCACAACTGGTTCACTAATGTCCTTTAGGGCAGGAAACCTGCCGTCCTTACCTGGTCTGGCCTATAATGTGACTCTAGTCCCGCACCAATGTGATTGACTCTTAACTGCCCTCTGAAGTGGCCTAGCAAGCCACACCACACTGCAGCAGTTCAAAAAGAAGGCCCACCGGCACCTTATCGGGGCAATAAATGCCGGCCTTGCCAGCGACGCCCACAGCCCGAGAATGAATCAAAGGAGAAATGAATTTTTTTTTCGAAATGGCTGCCATCAAAAAAATAAAAGGGGCGGAATTGTGATGGAGTTTCTCTGCCCAATCTCCGGCCTTGGGCTGGGCCTAAGAGGTGGTTTAATCGCGGTTTTGATGGATTGAATTGGGGAAAGGCTATTTCCTGTGATCGGAAATTGAGTGGCGAGGGGCAATCAAATCACAATTGTCACTAGGAGAGGTCAGGAGAAATATCTTTACACAGAGGGTTGTTGAAGCATGAAACGCGAAACACTTTGCCACGGGGGGTGGTTGAGGCAGAGACCATTGCACCGTTTAAGGGAAAACTGGATAAATATTTGAAGCAGAGGAAGGTGCAGGACAATGGGAGAGAGAGAGCGGGGCAGCGAGCTTCTTTAGAGTTGCTGTAGCAAATAGCGCAGAAACGATGGGCTGAATGGCCTCCTTCTGCACTGTAAACTTCTATGGTGCTATATTACCGTAATATAGCTACTGAAATGTCAGGAGCAGTTTGATTATCCTGCAGTTAGCCTCATAATGCTAAAATTAAAAAAAATTAAAAATGAGATATTTTAAACACTTTCTGCTCGCACTGCCTTCCCTTTCTCCCATTCCGTCTAATTGTTAAGAAAAGAAAGATTTGTATTGATATAGACTCTGATCACATCTCAGAAACATCCCAAAGCACTTCACAGCCAGTGAATGAATTGGCCGTTTCTGATCTCTTGGCAAAGACTTCAGTCGTTTTCCCCACAACAAGGTCCCTTCAACAGCAAATGAGATGAATGACCAGATCGTCTGCTGTTGGTGTTGTTGGTTGAGGGAGGATTGTTGGCCAGGGTGCTGGGAGAACTTCCTGCTCATCTTCCAATAATGCCGTGGGATCTTCAACGTCCACCTGAGCCACTGGACCAGGCGGATGGGGCTTATTGTCACATCTGGCGGATGGGGCTTATTGTCACATCTGGCGGATGGGGCTTATTGTCACATCTGGCGGATGGGGCTTATTGTCACATCTGGCGGATGGGACTTATTGTCACATCTGGCGGATGGGGCTTATTGTCACATCTGGCGGATGGGGCTTATTGTCACATCTGAAGGATGGCATCTCCCACAGTGGAACATTCCCTTGGGAATGTGTTAGCCTGGATTATGTGCTCAAGTCCTGTTTTAGTTTATTTCTAACTTTTTTTTTTGCATTTCTTGTCTAATTTGTTAAAATGGCGAACGTTTAAATGCCTGTTCTGCTCCGTCTTCGGGGTCCCCTTGAACCATTCTGGTGATCGGGCCCACATCAGTGAAGCTCATTGCCTGAAAACAAACTCCATGCCTGGTTTCCTGGCCTGCCGAGACTCTGGGTTTGAAAGATTGATGCGCTCAATCAAACATTCCAAACCTTCAGCTCTGTGGCCCAATGGGAGCACCTTCACCACACGGACTGCAGCGGTTCAAGAAGGCGGGTCACCGCCACCTTCTCAAGGGCAATTAGGGATGGGCAATAAATGCCGGCCTTGCCAGCGATGCCTACATCCCACAAACGAATTTAAAAAAAAGTCATCACATCCGCCACCCCAACAACATGCTTCCACCCATTTGGGATAACAAGTCCTCCAAGATATGAATAATATGGATCAGAGAGTACTTTAGACAGCGAGCACTCCCGAGGCTTTCCAAGTTCTATAATGAAGACTGAATTGTTGATGGCAAAAGAATTAGATACTCCCTCTGTCACTTAATTCACTTACTTAGGAACCTTACTGACATCTTGTGGAGTGTTGTGGAAAAGCATCTTAAAACTCTTAATCATTTGCCCGACTTTGCTCCCAATCCCCCGATACCCTCACCTAACAAAAGTCTACCGATTTCAGTCTTGAAAGCTCCAATTGTCCCCCAGCACCCACAGACTTTTGAGGGAGAGAATTCCAGATTTCCATGACCTTTTGTGTGAAAAAAGCTTCCTGATTTTGTTCCTGAATGGCCTGGCTCTAATTTTAAGTTGATGCCCCCTCGTTCTTCATTCCCCCACCAGAGGAAATAGTTTCTCCATATCCACCCTATCGAATCCTTTTAACATTTTAGACACCTCGATCAGAACACCCCTCAATCTCCTAAACTCAAGGGAATACAAGCCAAGTTTATGCAACCTGTCCTCATAACTTATCCCTCTAAGCCCCGGTTTTATTCTGAACAATTATTAGAATCTGAGATTAAATAACTTTGTTAGTGATCCCAATACAATTCTGTTTCTTTGGTCAGTTGGATGCCTGGCACACACATGGAAACCCATTGCTGTTCTTCACCATCTCTAGACCAAAATACTGAGGAACCGGCACAGGAACAGTTTCTGTTTGTTCCAATACAGACCACATACTTTCTCGCTGTAGGGATATATCCGACTTATTGAAGTCCAGAGAGTTTAGGCAAGAGCCTCCAAATCTGCACAAAGGTGTTTAACCAGCAGAACCCGTACCTCACCCCGGCACAGAACACCGGTCCACTCAGGACTAATAGGCCAAAGGCTTGAACGCTCATCTGGAACAGAATAGGAAGAAACCCAGTCCCCTGTGAACAATCCGCCCCTACAGCTCTCATTAATAAGCTGATCTGGCTGCACAACAGTCAGCAGTGTCCTGGAGTACTGTGGGTCTACTTGGCTCAGGTATCATTATTCAGGTGTATTGGAGCTAGGTGTCAGGCATAGCTCAGTGAGGAGCACTCTCGGCTCTGAGTCAGAGGGTGGTGGGTTCTTGCCCCACTCCACAGATTTGAGCACATGACCTTGGCTGACACCCCAGTGCCGTATTGAGGGAGTGCTGCACTGTCGGACGTGCTGTCTTTCAGATGAGATGTGAAACCAAGACCCTGTCTGCTCTCTCAGGTGGACGTAAAAGATCCCATGGCACTATTTTGAAGAAGAGCAGGGGCGTTCTCCCCGGTGTCCTGGCCAATATTTATCCCTCAACCAACATCACTAAAACAGATTATCTGGTCATTATCACATTGCTGTTTGTGGGAGCTTGCTGTGCACAAATTGGTTGCCGCGTTTCCCACATTACAACAGTGAGGACACTTCAAAATACTTAATTGGCTTTAAAGCGCTTTGGGACGTCCTGAGGTCGTGAAAGGCGCTGTAGAAATGCAATTTCTTTCTTTCTTTCTATCTATTACTGGGGGATAATATTCACCTTGACCTCCTGGAGGTGGGTCCGGGGCAGCGATCCAATGGAGCGAATCACTCGCCCGGTGTAGAACCCGCCCATTGTTCAGCCCATTGATTTCAGTGGGGGGTTGTATCCGCTCCGCCAGATTACCGCCCAGGCGGTGAAGGTGGAAATTACCCCCCACTCAGTCCGTCACTTGGTTGCAACCGTCCATCACCAGTCCTGTCACCTTCGAGCCTGTGCGACCCCAAACAGTAATGTTATTAATATATTAGTAAATCTCTTACCTTTCTATTCTATTGCTTTATTAGTGGATGGAATTGTTTCAATATCAATGTAGATTTTATCGAAGCCTGAGAAAGATCTACTTGTACAATGGTCTGACCACGTAGCAGGGCAGACCGATAACGAGTGACTCTTTAACAGCCAGGCAACAGATTCCAATTCCCCCTTCAGGGACCTTTGCTGCTGGTTTGTTGGTCTCACTTAGCTCTGCTGCTCAGCCTTCATCCACTAGGTGGTGCTGCACTCAAAGGCTCTTCACAACACAGCGCTCTGGATTCAAAACAGAAAATGCTGGAGATACTCAGCAGGCCAGGCAGCATCTGTGGAGAGAGAAACAGAGTTAACGTTTCAGGTCGATGACCTTTCGTCAGAACTGGAAAAAAGCAGGAAATGGAACAGATTTTTAAGCAAGTGTAGGGGCTGGGAAAGGGGGGAGGGGATGAAAGAACAAAAGGGGAAGGCAGGAGAGGTTAAGAGACATTAAGAGATATTCAAGGCAAAAGGGGATGGTAATGCGACAGGTTAAGGAGCAAAGGATGGCTCTAGATGAAGTGTAAATTGCGCTGGATCCTCAGCTCTGTTCTGTTGAGGATCCAGAAATGAGAGTCATTAGAATTAAAGGAAGATGCTGGCAACACAGTCATTTCAGCAGGAGCCTGCCAACATTAGACAAGAGAATTTCAGTCAGTAGCCATACACCTGAAGTGTCTTTCGTACAAAATCACCACAGTGACTGCACTTCAAAAATACTTCATTGGCTGTTAAGCACTGAGGTTGTGAATGGCGCTATATAAATGCAAGGATGCATTGTGGTCCTCCCGACCTCGCTGTTGGCCTATGCCGCACCTTCCCTGGGCCCTGACCCCGCTGTTGGCCCGTGCCGCACCTTCCCTGGGCCCCGACCCCGCTGTTGGCCTGTGCCGCACCTTCCCTGGGCCCCGACCCCGCTGTTGGCCCGTGCTGCACCTTCCCTGGGCCCCGATCCCGCTGCTGGTCCGTGCTGCACCTTCCCTGGGCCCCGACCTCGCTGTTGGCCCGTGCCGCACCTTCCCTGGGCCCCGACCCCGCTGCTGGTCCACGCTGTGCCACTCCTGGGCCTTGACCTCGCTGCTGGGCTCGTCCTCGCTCCTGGGTCCCGGCCTCGGACATGAATGATGTATCTCTCACAAGATCAAATTAGCACTGATATTCTGGTGCAGGTTAGCCGGGGGAGGTTAGTGGAGCCCCATCAGTTACTAGTGGATCGGGAGGGGAGCTCGGGGTCAGGGATCGCGAGTGGAGCTCGGGGTCAGGGATTGCGAGTGGAGCTCGGGGTCAGGGATCGCGAGTGGAGCTCGGGGCCAGGGATTGGGAGTGGAGCTCGGGGTCAGGGATCGCGAGTGGAGCTCGGGGCCAGGGATTGGGAGGGGAGCTCGGGGCCAAGGATCGGGAGTGGAGCTCGGGGTCAGGGATCGGGAGTGGAGCTCGGGGCCAGGGATCGGGAGGTGAGCTCGGGGTCAGGGATCGGGAGTGGAGCTCGGGGCCAGGGATCGGGAGGGGAGCTCGGGGCCAGAGATCGGGAGGTGAGCTCGGGGCCAGGGATCCCAAGGTGTTTTATAAGTTATTTAAGGGCGAGAGGATAACCAGGGAAAGAGTAGGGCCCATTAGGGACCAAAGTGGCAATCTGTGTGTAGAGTCGGAAGATGTGGGTGAGGTTTTAAATGAATATTTTGCATCTGTGTTCACTATGGAGAAGGACGATGTAGGCATAGAAATCAGGCAGGGGGATTGTGATATACTTGAACAAATTAGTATTGAGAGGAGGAGGTACTAGCGGTTTTAGTGGGCTTAAAAGTGGATAAATCCCCAGGCCCAGACGAGATGTATCCCAGGCTGCTGTTTGAGGCAAGGGAGGAGATTGCAGGGGCTCTGACACAAATTTTCAGAACCTCTCTGGCCACAGGGGAGGTGCCAGAGGACTGGAGGACAGCTAACGTAGTACCATTATTCAAGAAGGGTAGTAGGGATAAACCAGGGAATTACAGGCCAGTGAGCCTAACATCAGTGGTAGGGAAATTATTGGAAAAAATTCTGAAGGACAGAATTAGTCTCCACTTGGAGAGGCAAGGATTAATCAAGAATAGTCAGCATGACTTTGTCAGGGGGAGATCATGTCCAACCAATTTGATTGAATTTTTCGAGGGGGTGACTAGGTGTGTGGATGAGGGTAGTGCAGTTGATGTAGTCTACATGGACTTCAGTAAGGCTTTTGACAAAGTCCCGCATGGGAGACTGGTCAAGAAGGTAAGAGCCCATGGGATCCAGGGCAATTTGGCACATTGGATCCAAAATTGGCTTAGTGGCAGGAGGCAGAGGGTGATGGTCGAAGGTTGTTTTTGTGACTGGAAGCCTGTGTCCAGTGGTGTACCGCAGGGATCGGTGCTGGGTCCCTTGCTGATTGTAGTGTACATTAATGATTTAGATATGAATGTAGGAGGTATGATCAGTAAGTTCGCAGATGACACGAAAATTGGTGGAGTGGTAAATAGCGAGGAGGGAAGCCTCAGGCTACAGGATGATATAGACGGGTTGGTCAGATGGGCAGAACAGTGGCAAATGGAAATTAACCCTGAAAAGTGTGAGGTGATGCATTTTGGGAGGACTAACAAGGCAAGGGATTACACAATGAATGGTAGGATCCTAGGAAGGACAGAGGATCATTGGGACCTTGGTGTGCATGTACATAGATCCCTGAAGGCAGCAGGACAGGTAAATAAGGTGGTTAAAAAGGCATATGGGATACTTGCCTTTATTAGCCGAGGCATAGAATATAAGAGCAGGGAGGTTATGATGGAGCTGTACAAAACGCTAGTTAGGCCACAGCTGGAATACTGTGTGCAGTTCTGGTCGCCACACTATAGGAAGGATGTGACTGCATTGGAGAGGGTGCAGAGGAGATTCACCAGGATGTTACCTGGGCTGGAGCACTTCAGCTATGAAGAGAGACTGGACAGGCTGGGGTTGTTTTCCTTAGAGCAGAGAAGGCTGAGGGGGGACCTGATTGAGGTGTACAAAATTATGAGGGGCATAGATAGGGCAGATAGAAAGTAACTTTTCCCCTTTAGTAGAGGGGTCAATAACCAGGGGGCATAGTTTCAAGGTAAGGGGCAGGAGGTTTAGAGGGGATTTGAGGAAAAACTTTTTCACCCAGAGGGTGGTTGGAATCTGGAACTCACTGCCTGAAAGGGTGGTAGAGGCAGGAACCCACACAACATTCAAGAAGCATTTAGATGAGCACTTGAAACACCATAGCATACAAGGCTACGGACCAAGTGCTGGAAAATGGGATTAGAATAGACAGGGCTTGATGGCTGGTGTGGACATGATGGGCCGAAGGGCCTCTTTCTGTGCTGTATAACTCTATGACCCTACGACTCTAATCGCGAGGGGAGCTCGGGGCCAGGGATCGGGAGGGGAGCTCGGGGCCAGAGATCGGGAGTGGAGCTCGGGGCCAGAGATCGGGAGTGGAGCTCGGGGCCAGAGATCGGGAGGGGAGCTCGGGGCCAGGGATTGGGAGTGGAGCTCGGGGCCAGGGATCGCCAGTGGAGCTCGGGGCCAGGGATCAGGAGTGGAGCTCAGGGTCAGGGATCGCCAGTGGAGCTCGGGGCCAGGGATCGCCAGTGGAGCTCAGGGTCAGGGATCGCCAGTGGAGCTCGGGGTCAGGGATCGCGAGGGGAGCTCGGGGTCAGGGATCGCGAGGGGAGCTCGGGGTCAGGGATCGCGAGTGGAGCTCGGGGTCAGGGATCGCGAGGGGAGCTCGGGGTCAGGGATCGCGAGGGGAGCTCGGGGCTAGGAATGTCCCGGATCACTGGGGTTTGGTACTCCTGCCATACGGCAGATCAATCTGCTTTAGTGTTCACAGACCAGTTCACTGACAGGCCATGGAATACTATTGGGATGAGAGGGGGCGCTGTCCCATGGTTGAACGGCCTCCCTCATCTGATTGCATCTTGCATCCTACGAAACCCAGGCAGAGAGGACCTGCGTGAAGGAGGGAGGAGGACAGTAGGAGTATGTTTGTGTGTGTGTGCTAGGCCGGTGTAGCAGAGCCTGGTCTCCTATCATCTTGGATCCCCTTGTCATTGGACCAAGACCTTGCTCTGTCAAGCCTGTGTGGTAGCTGGTGTGCAACAGCCACCCCACGTTAAAAGAATTCACGCACAGGCATCTTCCAACCTTTAAAATGAAGTTCGGGACCTGGAACGTCAGGACCCTCATGGCCAAGCCAACAGCGACAGACCAGAACGCCGTACTGCTATCGTTGCCCGGGAGCGCAGACGTTTCGACATTGACATCGCCGCCCTAAGTGAGACCCGGCGGGCAGGGGAAGGCCAGCTCAAGGAGCAAGGCGGTGGCTACACCTTCTTCTGGAAAGGCAAACCTGAAGAAGAACGCCGCCTCCATGGGGTAGGCTTCGCCATAAAAAATGAACTAGTTGGGCGTCTCAGAGACTCTCCTAGCGGTATAAACGAGCGCCTCATGACTATACGGCTCACCCTAGCCTGGAACCAGTGTGCTACAGTCATCAGTGCGTACGCCCCAACACTGGAAGCCACAGACGAGACCAAAGAGGAATTCTACACCAGCCTTGAACAATCCCTGTCCTGAGTCCCAACGGGCGACGAGCTGATCCTCCTTGGCGACTTTAACGCCAGAGTTGGAAAGGACATAGACCTCTGCGGAGGTGTGATCAGCAGAGAGGGGGTAGGGAAAGCCAACTCCAATGGTACCCTCCTCCTGACAAAATGCTTAGAACATGGCCTTGTCATAACCAACACCTTGTTCTGTCAGAGAGACAGGTACAAGGCTTCATGGCAGCACCCTCGCTCCAAGCACTGGCATCTGCTGGACTACGTCATCGTCCGAGCAAGAGACCGCAAGGACGTCCGCATCACCCGCGCCATGACAGGAGCTGATGACTGCTGGACAGACCACCACCTAATCCGCTCTGTCATCTCCATCAACGTAGCCCCAAAACAGCGGTGGCAACAGAAACAATGCCGCAGGAAAATCAACGCTGGAGCACTCAAAGACCCCGCTAAGAAAGCCCTATTTAGCCTGCGCCTCACAAACAACCTGACGACTCCCAGTGATGCAGAGACACAGTGTCCACAGCGCCTGGTCTGCACTCAAGGCCTCCATAATCAGCACCTGTGAAGAGACGCTCGGTCACTCGACCAGGAAACACCAAGAATAGTTCGAGAACGACCAGGAGATCCAGGAGCTAATAAGCCGCAAGCGCAAGGCATTCCTGATCTGTACACAGCAACAAAACTCGAGAGCAAGAAAGCAGCTCTACAGACGCCTGAAGGCCGAGGTCCAACAAAAAACTCGCGACCTAAAGAACAGGTGGTGGGTGGAGAAAGCGCAGGAGATCCAGCAGCACTGAGTGCAGCAGCACAGAGTGAACAACTGGGAGTTTGGTAAGTGTGGGAGTTTTAAGGGTTAATCTCTTTTAAAATCTAGTGTTAATTGCTAGTAGCTCTTAAGTAAGATCAACTGTTTAAGTTAAAATTTAAACTTTAAACGTTTAAGTTTCGTCAGGCTTAAGCAGAGACAAACAAGCAAGATCACTTGCCTTGAATATCTCTTAATGTCTCTCAATGTCTCTTAATCTCTCCTGCTTTCTATCCTACCACTGACCTTCCCTTTTGTTCTTTCATCCTCTCCCCCTTTTCCCAGCATTATATTTGCTTTAAATCTATTTCATTTCCTGCTTTTTTCCAGTTCTGACGAAAGGTCTTCGACCTGAAACGTTAACCCTGTTCTCTCGCCACGGATGCTGCCTGGCCTGCTGAGTTTTTCCAGCGTTTTCTGTTGTTATTAAGCAAGATCTCCCGCTGGAGAGCTGCTGTAGTTAGTTAATTAGCTAACTGGATTAAACTGGTCCCTGAAACAGTAGCAGAGCAGTGGTGACTCATCTGAGTCACAAACAGTATAAACATAGGGGCCTGTGAGTGCAGCGAGCACAGAGTGAACAACTGGGAGTTTGGTAAGTGTGGGAGTTCAGTGTAGTGGGGGAAGGAGGTGCTTGCTTCTCTTAACTTCTCCCGCAGAGCGGCGGCGGACCTGAGCGGGAGCAGACCGAGGCCTGAGAGCGGGGATAAAAGCAGCAGCAGACCTGCATCAACAAGAGAAAACGGCAGTGTGACGTTACAGGTAAGGCAGGTAAGTGATTGGTAGTGACTGTGGGCTAAGTTTTAAGTTAACATATAACATATAACTAAATTTTAAAAACTAGACTTAATTTAATTAATTTAATAAACTAAACGAGGTAAATAATTTGATTAATACTAAACTAATTAATTAAACAAACAAAATAATGGGAGAACAAGAGATGTGTTGCTGCTGCAATATGTGGGAGCTTGTGGACATTTTTGTCCAGGGCGACTACATCTGCGGTAAGTGTCTGTGGCTCGAGGAACTTCGGCTCCGAGTTGAGGAGCTGGAGTCCGAGCTGCAGACATTGCGAGACATCAGGGAGGGAGAAATTTACCTGGACCTTTTACTCCAGGAGGCAGCCACACCCCTTAGATTAAATGCTTTAGAATTGACACGTGGTCAGGGACAGGAGGGTGTGACTGCGAGTGAGGCAGGTACGGGGATCCAGGAGGTAGTATTGCAGGAGCCTCAGTCCCTGCACTTGTCCAATAGATTCGAGGTTCTTGCAACCCTTGTGGGCCAGTGCGGTGACTGCGGGGAGGACGGGCAAACTGACCACGGCACCGTGGTACAGGAAGCCGTTCAAGTGGGGGGAGTAAAAAGGAAGGTGGTTGTAGTAGGTGACAGTATAGTTAGGGGGATAGACACTGTTCTCTGCAGCCAGGAGTGTGTGTCCCGAAGGCTATGTTGCCTACCCGGTGCCAGGGTAAAGGACATCTCCTCCGGGCTGGAGAAGAACTTGGAGTGGGAGGGGGAGGATCCAGTTGTCATGGTCCACGTAGGTACCAACTACATAGGTAGGACAAAGAAAGAGGTTCTGCTGAGAGAGTTTGAGCAGCTAGGGACTAAATTAAAAAGCAGAACCACAAAGGTCATAATCTCTGGATTATTACCGGAGCCACGAGCAAATTGGCATAGGATCAATAGGATCAGGGAGATGAATGCGTGGCTCAAAGATTGGTGTGGGAGAAGTGGGTTTCGATTCGTGGGGCACTGGCACCAGTACTGGGGAAAGAGAGAGCTCTAGCGAATTGAATAACTAGGGAGGTAGATAGGTCTTTAAACTAAATAAGGGGGGTGGCGGGGCAGGGTCCCAGTGGAGAGAAATCTAGAATGCTAAAGAGAAAAGACAAGGAAGCAGTGCAGGAAAGTGATTGGGGTAAGGATAACCAGATTGTGTCAGGAAGGGACAGAGCGCACAAACAAAGGAGTGCACTAACAATAGGGTCTGAGTAAGAAAAAATGGTAATAAGACAAATAGGGCCATAGTACAAAAAAATGTTAAGATGTCAAAAGATGTTAAAAAGACAAATCTAAAGGCACTGTATCTGAATGCACGAAGCATTCGTAATAAGGTAGATGAATTAACAGCACAAATAGATGTAAACGGATACGGTATAATTGCGATTATGGAGACATGGCTGCAGGGTGACCAAGGCTGGGAGCTGAATATCCAAGGATATTCGATATTTAGGAAGGACAGGTGAAAAGGAAAAGGAGGTGGGGTGGCCTTGTTAGTAAAGGATGAAATCAGAGCAATAGTGAGAAAGGATATTGGCTCAGAAAATCAAGATGTAGAATCAGTCTGGGTGGAGCTAAGAAGCACCAAGGGGCAGAAAACATTGGTGCGAGTTGTCTATTGGCCTCCAAACAGTAGTGATAATGTAGGGGATGGCATCAAACAGGAAATTAGAGATGCATGTAACAAGGGTAATACAGTAATTTTGGGAGATTTTCATCTACATATGGACTGGCCAAACCAAATTAGCAATAATACTGTGGAGGATGAATTCCTGGAGTGTGTACGAGATGGTTTTTTAGACCAGTACGTTGAGGAGCCAACTAGGGAACAGGCTATCCTAGATTGGGTATTGTGCAATGAGAAGGGGTTAATCTAGTTGTGCGGGGTCCTTTAGGGAAGAGTGACCATAACATGATAGAATTCTTCATTAAAATGGAAAGTGAAGAAGTCCAATCCGAAACTAGGGTCCTAAATCTAAACAAAGGAAACTACGATGGTATGAGGAGTGAGTTGGCTATGATAGATTGGGGAACTTCATTAAAAGGCATGACGGTGGATAGGCAATGGCTAACATTTAAGGAACGAATGCATGAATTGCAACAGTTATACATTCCTGGCGCAAAAACACAAAAGGAAAAGCGGCCCAACCATGGCTAACAAAAGAAATTAAGGACAGTATTATATCCAAAGAGGAGTCATATAAAGTTGCCAGAAAAAGTAGCAAGCCTGAGGATTGGGAGCAGTTTAGCATTCAGTAAAAAAGGACCAAGAGATTGATTAAGAGGGGAAAAATAGAGTATGAGAGTAAACTTGCAAGGAACATAAAAGCGGATTGTAAAAGCTTCTACAAGTATGTAAAAAGAAAAAGATTAGTGAAGACAAATGTAGGTACCTTACAGTCAGAAACGGGAGAATTTATAATGGGGAACAAGTAAATGGCAGAGCAATTAAACAAATACTTTGGTTCTGTCTTCACAGAAGAGGACACAAATAACTTCCCAGAAATGCTAAGGAACCAAGGGGGAAAAATTCAGTTGGTTGCGCCTCCCGTTAGCGCCTTAAGAGGGCGCTAATGGGGCGCAAAGCATCTAGCGCCCAGGTGCGGCGAAGTTTGCGCCGCTCGCAAAATTAACTAGACATTTTGCGGCGGCGCTAAACACTACCGCCACGATCTCCTGCGCCGGCAGATCGTGACGTCAGTCGAGTGCGCAACGCCCCAGTATCGCCCCAGAGCAGATATTGAGTGGCGCCCCCTGCCTTACCGCCTGACGCTAGCAACGACAGGTTGAGGGGAGCGTTCTCCAGTCATGAAGGGAAAGGGGGAGCGCTATTTAAAGGTGACCGCTTCCTGCCTTTTATTGTTGGTGCCATTTTTGAACTACGCATTCTGAGAGAGAGAGAGAGAGACTTCTGGAGAGATTCAACGTTGTGTGAAGGAGTTTTGGGTACTGAGCAGCACTTTGCAGGTTCATTTTGATTTGCCATTCCTTGTATCGATTTAGAAGAGACTGTGGGGGCTGCACTCTGAGCTCTTTGCCTGGTACTCTCCGTTGTTCTTTCCAGCAGATTTGATGTGCAGGTCTCTCCAGGCCGAGATTCAAGGCTGCAATGAGCAGGATGTGGATGGAAAGCAAGATTAACCATCCCCTTTAAGAACTGGCCCGTGCCATGGTGTGTGTGTTCCATTGCTGACTGACATTACATGAGCTTCGCCAGCGCTCTGAGGTAGCGCCTCGCTCCTCGGCCTTTGCGCCTTAAGACAGGTGTGTAGCGCCTGATTTAGCGCTGCAATCACCTCCAGGGGCGATAAAAGTCAAGTTTGCAGTCGGTGGTGATAATTAGCGCCAGGCGCTAATCTTTGCGCCCGGCCGATAATTGCGCCCCAAATGGGGCGATACTGAATTTCTCCCCCCAAGGGTCTAGTGAGAAGGAGGAATTAAAGGAAATTAGTATTAGTAAAAAAATAGTGCTGGAGAAATTAATGGGACTGAAAGCTGATAAATCCCCAGGGCCTGATAATCTGCATCCCAGAGTACTAAAAGAGGTAGCCATGGAAATAGTGGATGCATTGGTTGTCATCTTCCAAAATTCTATAGATTATGGAACAGTTCCTGCAGATTGGAGGGTGGCAAATGTAACCCCGCTATTTAAAAAAGGAGGGAGAGAGAAAACAGGGAACGACAGACCGGTTAGCCTGACATCAGTAGTAGGGAAAATGCTGGAGTCTATTATAAAGGATGTGATAACAGGACACTTAGAAAATATCAACGGGATTAGACAAAGTCAACATGTATTTATTAAAGGGAAATCGTGTTTGACAAACCTACTGGAGTTTTTTGAGGATGTAACTGGTAGAATAGATAAGGGAGAACCAGTGGATGTGGTGTATTTGGATTTTCAGAAGTTGAGTGAGTGGGCAAATACATGGCAGATGCAGTATAACGTGGATAAATGTGAAGTTATCCACTTCGGTAGGAAAAACAGAAAGGAAGAGTATTATTTAAATGGTGATAGATTGGGAAATGCTGATGTACAAAGGGACCTGGGTGTCCTTGTACACCAGTCACTGAAAGCAAACATGCAGGTGCAGCAAGCAATTAAGAAGGCAAATGGTATGTTGGCCTTCATTGCAAGAGGATTTGAGTACAGGAGCAAGGATGTCTTACTACAGTTATACAGGGCCTTGGTGAGACCACACCTGGAGTACTGTGTGCAGTTTTGGTCTCCTTACCTAAGAAAGGATATACTTGCCATAGAGGGAGTGCAGCGAAGGTTCACCAGACTGATTCCTGGGATGGCAGGACTGTCGTATGAGGAGAGATTGGGTCGACTCGGCCTGTATTCACTAGAGTTTAGAAGAATGAGAGGGGATCTCATGGAAACGTACTAAATTCTGACAGGGCTAGACAGACTGGATGCAGGGTGGATGTTTCCCGTGGCTGGGGGTCTGGAATGAGGGGTCACAGTCTCAGGATACGGGGTAGGACATTTAGGACTGAGATGAAGAGAAATTTCTTCACTCAGAGGGTGGTGAACCTGTGGAATTCTCTACCACAGAAGGCTGTGGAGGCCAAGTCACTGAATATATTTAAGAAGGAGATAGATAGAAATCTAGACACAAAAGGCATCAAGGGGTATGGGGAGAGAGCGGGAATATGGTATTGAGATAGAGGATCAGCCATGATCATACTGAATGGCGGAGCAGGCTCGAAGGGCCGAATGGCCGACTCCTGCTCCTATTTTTCTATGTTTCTATGTTTCTAGCCGACAACCACGACGTGCGTGGATTCTTTAGCGCAGTCAAGACCACCAATGGCCCAAGCACCCAAGGTCCTACCCCACTGCGGGCCAAGAACGGAGAGGTACTCATCAAGGACAGGGAGGCAGTCAGTGCCCGCTGGAAGGAGCACCTCAATGATCTCCTTAACCGCGACTCTGTCTTCGACGCGAGTGTTCTCAACTCCATCCCGCAGCATGCTACCCGCCACCATCTCAGCACAACCCCAGCCCGGCAAGAGGTTGAAAAGGCCATCTGACAACTGAAGAACAACAAGGCCTCAGGAGCAGATGGAATCCCTGCCGGGGCACTAAAGCATGGCGGAGAAGCACTACTGGCGCGAATTCATGAACTAATTTCTCTTATCTGGAATGAGGAGAGCATGCCAGGGGATCTCAGAGATGCCATAATTGTGACCATCTTCAAGAAAGGTGACAAGTCCGATTGCGTTAATTACAGAGGAGTTTCCCCGCTGTCTGCCACAGGGAAAGTCATCGCAAGAATCCTCCTCAATCGCCTTCTCCCAGAGCCTGAAGAGTTATTCCCAGAGTCGCAATGCGGATTCCGCCCACTAAGGGGCACAATGGACATGATCTTCACCGCGCGCCAATTACAAGAGAAATGCAGGGAACAGCACCAACCGCTGTACATGGCCTTCTTTGACCTCACAATTGCCTTCGACACTGTCAACTGTGAGAGATTATGGAGTGTCCTCCTCAAATTCGGCTGCCCTCAAAAGTTTGTCACCATCCTCCCCCTGCTTCATGACAACATGCAAGCCGTGATCCTGGCCAATGGTTCCACCACAGACCCAATTCACGTACGGACCGGGGTCAAGCGAGGCTGTGTCATCGCACCAACGCTCTTCTCGATCTTCCTTGCTGCAATGCTCCATCTCACCCTCAGTAAGCTCCCTGCTGGAGTGGAGCTAATTTACGGAACAAACGGGAAACTGTTCAACCTCCGTCGCCTCCAGTCCAGATCCAAGGTCGTCCCATCCTCTGTCATCAAATTACAGTATGCAGACGACGCTTGCATCTGCAATCACTCGGAGGTCGAACTCCAAACCAACGTCAACACCTTCACCGAAGCGTACGGGAGCATTGGCCTTACACTAAACATCCGTAAGACAAAGGTCCTCTACCAACCTGCCCCCCGCCACACAGTACTGCCCCCCGATTATCAAAATCCATGACAAGACCTTGGACAACGTGGACCACTTTCCATACCTCGGGAGTCTACTGTCAACAAGGGCAGACGTCGATGACGAAGTCCAACACCGCCTTCAGTGTGCCAGTGCAGCCTTCGGTCGCCTGAGGAAGAGAGCGTTTGAAGACCAGGACCGCAAACCCGGCACCAAGCTCATGGTCTCCAGAGCAGCAGTGATACCCGCCCTCCTGTATGTCTCGAAGACATGGACCATGTACAGCAGGCACCTCAAAGTACTGGAGAGGTACCACCAACGCTGCCTCCGCAAGGTCCTGCAAATCCATTGGCAGGACAGGCGCACCAACGTCAGTGTTCTCGCTCAGGCCAACATCCCCAGCATCGAAGCTTTGACCACACTCGATCAGCTCCGATGGACGGGTCACATCGTCCGCATGCCCGATACGAGACTCCCAAAACAAGCGCTCTACTCGGAGCTCCGACACAGCAAGAGAGCCCCAGGTGGGCAGAGGAAACGCTTCAAGGACACCCTCAAAGCCTCCTTGAAAAAGTGTAACATCCCCACCGACACCTGGGAATCCCTGGCCCAGGACCGCACAAAGTGGAGGAGAAGCATCCGGGAAGGTGCCGAACACCTCGAGTCTCTTCGCCAGGAGCAAGCGGAAGCCAAGCGCAGGCAGCGCAAGGAGCGCACGTCAACCCAAGCACCCCACCCACCCACCCCTTCAACCACCGTCTGCCCAACCTGTGACAGAGACTGTAGGTCCCGCATTGGACTCATCAGTCACCTGAAAACTCATTCTTAATGTGGAAGCAAGTCATCCTCGGTTCTGAGGGACTACCTAAGAAGAAGATAAATGCAAGTCTTTCTTTCTTTTCTTTAAATATATAAATGCAGCTAAAATCTGCAAGCTGTGTTCAGATGTCTCAATCCTTTTAACATACCCTCTTTTTCTCTACTTCTCTTGTTTTTCTTCTTGATTTAAAAAAAATCTCTACTTTGTGTTTGTCTCTTCACAGATCACTGACTGCGGGATTTGGAGAGCAGGACTAAGCAAGAGAGAGCGCTATGGACACAGGGTTATCCCATTTGCTGTAGCATTAGTGAAAGCACCCAATTAATTGTGTGTCAGCCATGGCTCAGTTAGAAGGACTCACGCCTCTGAGTCAGAAGGTTGGGGGTTCAAGCTCCGCAGGCTCGAGGGGCCGAGGGGCGGAGCAGGCTCGAGGGGCCGAGTGGCGGAGCAGGCTCGAGGGGCCGAGGGGCGGAGCAGGCTCGAGGGGCCGAGGGGCCGACTCCTGCTCCTAATTCGTAAGTTCGTATGTCTGCTGGACGAGCATGTGTTCAGATACCGCATGAATACAAGATCTCGCGATCACTGCTGGGAGAAAATTCAAAGGGGCATAAAAAAAAAAGGTGCGTTTGTTTCATTTTCTGTTATAAAAATATTGGCGATGAGGAGGGGGAGGAAATGCTGTTTGACCGGATCTGATGATTTTAGCTGCATTTATATATTTAAAGGAGAAAAAAAGAACTTGCATTTATATAGCGCCTTTTACAACCTCAGGACATCTCAAAGTGCTTTACAGCCAATGAAGTACTTTTTGAAACGTAGTCACTGGTATAATGTAGGAAACACAGCATCCAAGTTGCGCACAGCCAGGTCCCACAAACAGCAATGTGATAATGACCAGATCATCTGTTTTAATGATATGGTTGAGGGATAAATATTGGCCCAGGACACCGGGGATAACTCCCCGCTCTTCTTCGAAAAAGTGTCATGGGATCATTTACGTCCAACCGAGAGAGCAGACGGGGGCCTCGGTTTAACGTCTCATCCGAAAGACGGCACATCCGACAGTGCAGCACTCCCTCAGCACTGCACTGGAGCGTCAGCCTGGATTTTGTGCTCAAGTCTCTGTACATGCCATGATTGCCAATGTTACCTGCAATTTCCAGTATCAAACCCTGTGTTGCATGAAATTTTAAAAGTTCGGAGTGCTCCCTGATCAGTTTGTGGGCCATCAGCACAATCAATAATACGGCCATTAACTCTTCAGGGAAAGATTCCCTCTCAGCGCTACTTGTCGCAGAATCATATTATGAATCTCGGCCCAGGGGAACGGGCAGAGCCTTGCACGCAGGGTTGCCAACACTGCTTGGATGTAGTCCTGGAAGCCACATCACATGACCTCCTGCCTCCAACCACCCCGCCCGGTCAAACAGCCTTTCCATCCCCACCGTCCCATCTCCAATAATTTTATAACTAATTGACAAAAGTGTTCAAAGAAAATGAAACAAACACAGCATTTTTTTAATTCTCCTTTGAATTTTCTCCCAGCAGTGTTCGGGAGATTACTCTTCAATTTCCGGCGACTCCAGGGCAATCCTGGAGGGTTGGCAACCCTGCTCGCACGCAGCCGGTGCATACTAGAATATCACGAGTGCATTGCCGCCATTTTTCCAACACGCGCGGGCTGCGTGCGGAGGGCATCAATGGCGCGAAGCCTTGCGGAACATCCCCCTTAAAAGTGTTCTTTTACACTGCACTTTGTAACACTGTCATGGTAAACTTGACTGAATCTCCATTTGACAGAATCTAAAAGTGACCAAATGTAGCGACAAGCCTTGAGGGCAAGAGACTGCTTGGCTAAAAACATTTGTAAAATAAGTGATGTGCTGGTACTTTTCCTTCAAAAGATAAGATCTTGAAAATTCTGTGAGAACCGCGAGTCAACAATCTTGCAGATGTGAAAAACAACGACTCTCTCCAATCCTTGAATGTCTGGCCTTGGTTAAATAAGCGTCAAAACAGATAGAGAGAGAGAGAGAGAGGAAAACATGAATATTGTGGGCGAGTTGCCAAGTTTTGGGGTATAAGTGTTATTGGACACTGACATTCGGGGCTAGAGTTGAGTCAGAGAGAGAGAGAGAGACACTAATCCTCTAAGAATGCTTTAAGAACAAAACCGAATAAAAAGCATTGGGAAGATTGCGAAGGTTCGGCCTATTCTCCCAGCAACACACAAAGGGAGTCAACCGTCTTTGGAAAGTTTGAGCTAAATATCAATTTATTTTATTAAATGATTCCCTGTTTCAGAAAAGCGCAACAAATGAGACCAAAAAACTCATTGGAATGAAAATAAAACCTATTTCCCTGCGGACAAAGCGTCCAGCTAGCTGCCGTGCATCACGCCATCTGAGGTTGGTGTTTCAACGGTGCTTCTGCTTTGCAGCTTTTCAATTACCTGAAGAATAAAAAGGCATCTCCATCTTAACCAAACGACCCTTGAAGGCAATTGAAAACACGTGTTATTTCTCAGCTTGCTGGGAGTCCGTGACTTGCCTGTTATTGTCACCGGACAATTCCTGACACTGCTTCTTGCTCCAGCAGCCAGGAGGGCAAAATCCAATACACATGCACAATACTGCGGTTGCTGGAAATCCGAAAAACCCCCCCAGAAAATGCTGGAAATACTCCCAGCAGGTCCGGCAGCATCTGTGGAGAGGGAAACAGGGTTAACGTTTCAGGTCGATGAACCTTCGTCAGAATTGGGGGAAAGGCCATCGACCTGGCCGAACCTTCGCAATCTTCCCCATGCTTTTATTCAGCAGGGTAAAATCTAAGAAGTGTTTTTCCTGTTTTTTTTGCAGTTGTCGCTGTTGTTCGCTTTGTTAATGTAAACAGGGCAAAATAAAAACGTTACCGCCTTTCAGTGAAAATGTTTTCCAACATCAGTCTGTCCAACAACCATGGGGTGGATATTCCATTTGTGGAAGAAAGAAAGACTTGTATTTACATACAGCGCCTTCCACGACCTCAGGACGTCCCAAAGCGCTTTACAGCCAATGAAGTACTTTTGAAGTGTGATGTGGAGATGCCGGTGTTGGACTGGGGTGGACAAATGTGAGAAGTCGCACAACACCAGGTTATAGTCCAACAGTTTTATTTGAAATCACAAGCTTTCGGAGCGCTGCTCCTTCGTCAGGTGAAGTGAAGAGATGCATATAGGCACAGCATATATAGTCAGAGAACACTGCCAGATGATTACAGTTAATCTTTCTAACTGCCCTTTATCACACTTCGGCAGAGAGATAATCACAGCAATCAAAGGTGTGGATGGTGTCCAAACAGGTCAGTCAGGAAAACATTACATCAAAGACAATGAGGTGGGGTCACAAGGGGTCAAATGTGGCAGATGCTGGGGTCTGTATGGAAAACAAAAAACTTTATTTGCTGGCAATCACAGCAGGTCCGGCCGCATCTGTGTAGAGAGAACAAGCCAACGACGACTCGAGTCTGGATGACTCTACGTCAGGTGGGGTTACATGTAGCGTGACATGAACCCAAGATCCCGGTTGAGGCCGTCCTCATGGGTGCAAAACTTGGCTATCAGTTTCTGCTCGACGATTTTGCGTTGTCATGTGTCTCGAAGGCCGCCTTGGAGAACGCTTACCCGAAGATTGGAGGCTGAATGTCCTTGTCACTTGAAGTGTAGTCACTGTTGTAATGTAGGAAACGCGGCAGCCAATTTGCACACAATTTACACAAAATTAGGGCTCTTAACATAAAATTGGGTCTCATGGGATTGGGGGGGAAATATATTAGCATGCAGTCACTGTGATAATGTAGCTAGGTATCAGCTTGGCTCAGTTGGTAGCACTCTCACCTCAGAGAGAGGTCATGGGTTCAAGCCCCAGTCCAGGACCTGAGGCTGACATTTCAATGCAGTACTGAGAGAGTACTGTATTGTAAGAGGTGCTGTCTTTTGGATGAGATGGAAAATAAGAATCTAAATGGGGTAGAGGAGCAAAGGGATCTGGGACTACAAATACACAAATCACTAAAAGTTGGTCAATAAAGCCATAACAAAAGCAAACCAAGCACTAGAGTTTATTTCTAGAGGGATGGAATTGAAAAGTAGAGAGGTTATGCTAAACTTGTATCATATCAAACCTTGGTTAGACCACACTTGGAGCACCGTGTGCAGTTCTGGTTGCCATATTATAAAAGGATATAGAGGCACTGCGGAGGATGCAAAAAAGATTTACAAGGATGATACCAGAACTGCGAGCATATACCTATCAGGAAAGGATGAACAGGAGAAGACTGAGGGGTGACCTAATAGAGGTCATTAAAATTATGAAAGGTTTTGATAGAGTAGACACAGAGAGAGTGTTTCCACTTGTAGAGAAGAGCAAAACTAGAGGCCATCAAAATACAAGAGAGTCACCAAGGAATCAGACAGGGAATTCAGAAGGAACTTCTTTACCCAGAGAGTGGTGAGAATATCGAACTCGCTACCACAGGGAAGTGGTTGAAGCGAAAAGTATAGACGCATTTAAGGGGAGGCTAGATAAGCATATGAGGGAGAAGGGAATAGAGGGTTATGCTGATAGATTTAGATGAGGAAAGATGGGAGGAGGCACGAGTGGAGCATAAACGCCGGCATGGACTGGTTGGGCCGAATGGCCTGTTTCTGTGCTGTACAGTCTATGTAACTCTATGTAAAATTAAGACCCAGCCTCCCTGATCAAGTGGAAATAAAAGAACCCATTTGAAGAGGAGCAGGGTGTTACCCTGCTCAACATTTATCCCCCACTCCACACCACCAAAACAGATGAACTGGTTATTCATCTAATTCGTTGTTCGTGGGATCTTGCTGTGCATAAATTGGCTTCTGCATTTGCCGACAAAACAACAGTGACTGCCCCCTTTTGAAGTAATTGATTGGCTGTGAAGCACTTTGGGACATCCTGAGGCCATGCAAGGCACTATATAAATTCTTTCTTACTGGCCTTTGGCTAACGCTAGTAATTAATTAATTAAACACGAGTGATTAGTTAAGCATCTGATGAAGTGGTTGTTGCAGTGGTTAAAATTAACCTTTCACTAATTGGGGAATGAGCTGGTTTGGCCTCTATAAATGATTCCGTGATGGGAGAGATGGGACTCACTGTGGAGGAGTTTCTGAATCAGCTGGCTGCCATGTTTGGCAATGCAGAGAACTCAATAAACAGCAAAAGGGGGAACAAAAGTTAGAATCATACAGCACAGAAGGAGGCCATTTCGGCCCATCGTGCCTGTGCTGGCCCTCAGTAAGAACATGTTGAGGCTGCCGCGAAATACGAATTAAGACTGAATCCATGTGTGGAAAACAAAGGCTTTTTAATACAACTGCATGGTCCAAAATGGCTGAAACCAACTGCTCCCAGAATTCTCTGGAAAAACCCTGAGGCCCCGCCCACTCCTTTTCTCCTGCCTTAAAGGCAAGGTGCACGATATTTTGTCCACGGACGGAAAAGTGGATAATGCCCGTTTAGGTGGCGATCCGCCACACAGCTCCCCCCAGAATCCGCTTAGGAGGTGTGGACGAGACGGTGCGGCGGTCTGATGGGCCGGCCGGAGCGGCTCTTGTAGGACGCCGGTGGACGTGGAACGGCCGGGCGTGGAGCAGCCGGGTGAACCGGCTTGAGGGCAGGTCGGCCGCGTGGTGGTGGACGAGCTACAGGGACCTGCTCACCGGGCTCCGAGTGTGCTGGCTTGAGTCGGTCAACCGACACTTTTTCGGTCCTGTCGCCCACTTGCAGGGTGAAAAATTTGTCCCCAGCCTGTAGCACCTTGTAGGGCCCGTCGTACGGGGGTTGAAGGGGTCCGCGGTGGGCGTCGTGCCGGACGAAAATGAACCGTGCCTGGTGCAGGCTTACTGGGATGTGTGAGGTGGATTCGCCATGTCGGGCAATGGGCACCGGGGCGAACTGCAGCGCCGGTGAGGCGAAGTCGTGGCGTTGCTGGTCGGCTGACCAGGGTGTCGTGGTGGTGGGCAGGAACTCGCCGGGTACACGCAGCGGCTGACCGTACACGAGCTCTGCTGCCGATGCGTGGAGGTCTTCTTTAACCGCGGTGCGCAGGCCGAGGAGGACCCACGGAAGTCGGTCGGTCCAGGCGCCGTCCTGGAGGCTGGCTCGAAGAGATGCCTTCAAGGATCTGTGGAACCACTTACACAGTCCGTTGGCTTGGGGCTGGTACGCTGTGGTGCGGTGAATGGTCACCCCGAGATTGCGTGCGACGGCGGTCCAGAGTTCAGAGGTAAATTGCGGACCTCTGTCCGACGTCATGTCGGAGGGGACGCCGAACCGTGCGACCCAGGTGCTGACAAAGGCTCTGGCGATGTCAGCGGTGGTGGTAGAGGTCAGTGGAATTGCCTCGGGCCAGCGCGTGGTGCGGTCAACGATCGTCAGCAAGTGCGTGTGGCCTTGCGACGGCGGCAGGGGCCTGACGATGTCCACGTGGATGTGGTCGAATCTACGCGAGGGGACGGTAAACTCCTCGAGGGGTACTTTCGTGTGTTGCTGTACCTTGGCCCGTTGGCAGGCTAGGCAGGAGTTGGCCCAAGTACACACATCCTTGCGAAGGCCGCGCCAGACAAAGCGGTTGGCTACCAATTTGATGGATGCGCGGGCGCCGGGGTGGGAGAGGTTGTGGAGAATGTTGAATACCCGGCGGCGCCAGGACGCTGGGACGACGGGCCGAGGTTGACATAGGGATATGTCGCACTTGACCGTGACTAGGGTCGGGCCACAGGCGACGTTGGCCAGGCGTAGCCCTGGTAGGTTGGTAGGTGCGGAGAGCAGATCAGGGTCGGTGATCTGGTCTGCTGTGAGTTGAGCGTAGTCGACTGCCAGGTGTGCGGCGTGGATGGCGGGGCAGGAGAGGCAGTCGGCTACCACATTGTCTCGGCCGGAGACGTGTTGGATGTCCGTGGTGAACTCGGACACTGCCGCGAGCTGGCGCTGCTGCCTGGCGGACCAGGGGTCGGTTGTCTTTGCCATTGCGAATGTCAGGGGCTTGTGGTCGACAAACGCAGTGAAGGGGTGGCCCTCAAGCAAAAACCGAAAATGGCGGACCGCCAGGAACAGCGCGAGGAGCTCGCGGTCGAAGGTGCTGTACTTGACCTCCGGTGGGCGTAGTTGGCGGCTGAAGAAGGCAAGTGGTTGCCAGGCGCCGTCGACCCACTGCTCATACACGGCGCCGACCGCGTGGTCGGAGGCGTCCGTGGTGAGCGCTACCCTGGCATTGGGCCATGGGTGCGCGAGCAGGGTGGCGTTGGCGAGCGCGGTCTTGGTGGAGTCGAAGGCGGCGGACGCGTCTGCCGTCCATTCGACCGCCATCTTGCCGCTCCTGCCCCGGAGGGCTTCATACAGGGGCCTCATGAGGGACGCCGCTTTGGGGATGAAGCGGTTATAGAAATTCACCATCCTGAGGAACTCCTGGAGGCCTTTGATGGTGGTGGGGCGGGGAAATTGTTGGACAGCCTGCACCTTGGTGGGCAGGGGAATGGCCCCAGCATGGGTGATGTGTTGGCCGAGGAAGTCGATCTTGTCCAGGCCGAACTGGCATTTGGCTGGGCTGAGGATGAGCCTGTGGTCGCTGAGGCGCCCGAACAGGATGCGAAGGTGTTCAAGGTGTTCCTGCTTGGAGGAACTGGCTACCAGGATGTCATCCAGGTAGACGAACAGGAACTTCAGGTCCCGAAGGACCGAGTCCATGAGCCGTTGGAATGCCTGGGCCGCGTTTTTGAGGCCGAAGGGCATCCGCAGGAACTCGAACAGGCCGAAGGGGGTGATTACGGCCGTCTTGGGGACGTCCGCGGGGTGGACGGGGACTTGGTGGTAGCCGCGCACCAGGTCGACCTTGGAAAAGACTGAGCGGCTGGCCAGTCTAGCCGAGAAGTCCTGAATGTGCGGCACGGGGTACCGATCAGGGGTGGTGGCGTCGTTGAGGCGGCGGTAATCCCCGCAGGGGCGCCAACCCCCGCCTGGTTTGGGGGCGATGTGGAGTGGGGAGGCCCAGGGACTGTTGGAGCGGCGGATGATGCCGAGCTGTTCCATGGTGGCAAACTCGGTCCGCGCGATCTCCAGTTTGGCCGGGTCCAGCCTGCGGGCGTGGGCGTACACTGGGGGGCCTGTGGTGGGGATGAAGTGTTCCACCCCGTGTTTGGCGGCCTCCGCGGAGAAGGTCGGATTGGTAAGGGCCGGGAATTCGGCCAGGAGTGCCGAGTAGTCATCCGTGGCCCGGGCGTGGCACTGTGACGCCATGTCGGCGGGTTGACGGGGGGCCATGGCGCCCAGGATGGGGGACATGGTGTTCATGTCCACGAGGCGGTGACGAGGGATGTCTACCAGTAGGCCGTGGGCGCACAGGAAATCTGCGCCGATGAGAGGGGAGAGCACCTTGGCAGTGATGAACTCCCATCGGTAGCGGCGACCAGCGAGGTCGAGGGTGACTGTCCGGGTGCCGTACGTCCGGATTTCCGAGCCGTTAGCAGCAGCCAGCGGCGGTCCTCGTTCGGCCTTTTGGATGTCGAGGGAGGAGGTCGGGATGATGCTGTGCTGAGCTCCAGCGTCGCACAGGAACCGACGGCCGGTTTTGTCATCCGTGACGTACAGCAGGGAGCCCGCGTGGCCCACGGCCATCGCGGGGGCTGGTACGGGGGCGGACTTGAAAGAGCAGGGAGGTGTGCACCGTTGTGCCCTGGCGCCGAACCGCGCGTGGTAGTAACAGTGGCCCGGGTTAGTGGGGCGCGAAGGCCCCGTGGGCCTGGTGGCTGGTCCTTGTGGCTGCGTGGTGGCCGGTGAGGGGCGCGCCCAGGCATTGGCTGCCAGGTCCGGAGTGACGTCGCGGCTGGAGTGAGCGGACAGCAGCTTGTCGGCCTCATCGGCCAGGGCTTCCAGGTTCGTGAGGCCGGACGCCACGATCGCTGGGCAGATGCTGAGAGGGAGCTGGCGGATGAACAGCGTGCGGAAGAGGGATCCGGGTGGGCTCTCGTCGGTGAGGGAGAGCATGTGGGAGAGGAGGTCTGACGGTGAGGCATCACCAAGGCCTGGAAGGTCGAGGAGGTGGCAGTTTCGCTGGTATGCCGAGGCCGTAAACTTTTTAAGGAGCGCTGCCTTCAGATGTGCATACTTGCCTTCCTCTGGTGGGTTCTGCAGCGCTGTCCAAACCTTCGAAACTGTGGTGCTACCGAGTGATGTGACGAGGTAGTCGTACTGCGTCCCATCTGTGGTGATGTTTCGCAGCCGGAAGCGGGATTCAGCTTGGAGAAACCAGGCTTCGGGCTGGTTTTCCCAAAACTTCGGCAGTTTCACGGAAACTGCGTTCGTGTCCGCCATTGCAGTGCTCGGAATACGTTCTGAGCGTCGGGGTCACCAATGTTGAGGCTGCCGCGAAACACGAATTAAGACTGAATCCATGTGTGGAAAACAAAGGCTTTTTAATACAACTGCATGGTCCAAAATGGCTGAAACCAACTGCTCCCAGAATTCTCTGGAAAAATCCTGAGGCCCCGCCCACTCCTTTTCTCCTGCCTTAAAGGCAAGGTGCCTTAAAGGCAAGGTGCCCGATATTTTGTCCACGGACGGAAAAGTGGATAATGCCCGTTTAGGTGGCGATCCGCCACAAGCAACCAATTATCCTAGAACCAATGTTCCCACGCAACGCTCCAGAGGCCCCGCTCAGCCGGTGAGCCGCCTTTTAAATAGAAAAACCGCACCTACGCAGAATCTTGAATGGCCCCGCAGCCCGTTAAAGGGGGCGGTGTGGGCCAAGAAGAAAATTAGAGGGAAAACTACCCACATCCCTGCTCTTTCCCCATAGCCCTGCAAATTTTTCCTTTTCAAGTTTTTGAAAGTTACTATTGAATTTGCTGCCACCACCCCTTAAGGCAGTGCATTCCTGATCATAACAACTCACTGTGTAAAAAAAATTCTCCTCATCTCGCCTCTGGTTCTTTTGCCAATTATCTTAAATCTGTGTCCTCTGGTTCCCGACACACCTGCCAGTGGAAACAGTTTCTCCTTATTTACTCTGTCAAAAGCCCTCATAATGTTGAACACCTCTATCAAATCTGAGTTGCACAGGAGGAAACTGTATAACTGCAACCCAGGCAGGCCAAGGGAACGCTGTAAGGACATACTTCAGTGGCCTTCAAAAGATAACAAAAAGAAATGCTGGAGATTTAGAAGGGGGAGCTGAGTCTTGAAAGCAATGAATCCCTTCAAGAAGCTAAGGTGGTTCAGTATTTCTTCCTATGAAATTTAAACAAACATACACAAATGATGGGCAGGAAAAGACCAGCTGGTCCATCAAGCCTGCCCCACACTCGCGTTGCCTGCAGCATCATGACTAGATACTTTCTACCACCAGCCCCCCCCCCATTCCCCCCACCCTCTGCCCCCCTCCCACAGCCATGTAATCTCCCGGGAGAGGCAAAATAAAGGAGAGGCATCCCAGGGCCACAAAGGGAAAAATATCTGGAAAATTCCTCTTCGACCTCCCTCAGGTGATCAAAACCAGACCAGGAGATCACATGAACTTGTGTACGTTAACTGTTAATCCACGTATCTTTTATAAGATCTGATCCAAGCCCCAGCCAAGAACCAGTCCAGCTCCCCTTCGATGGCGTGAACTTTCCAGGTTGGGGCCCTCTTCTCTGATTGTTGCCTTATTTAAAGATTGTTTCCATTTTTACTGTGCATATCATATAAGAAGCTTCCTAAGACAGTCTGTCATATACTATCCCATTAATTCCTTTAAAGAGTAATTGTGGAGGTAATTTCTCTTTGTTCTTAATGGAGAAATATGAAGTGGCAGACAGGTAACAGAGTTGATGGGGACCTAAAAACGGCTATGTAGATTACCATGACAGACATTTTAAGCAAGACAGAGACTAGCATGCCCAACTGCATGCAACCGTAGAGTCTTGTATGGTAGGCCTGCAGCCTGCATAGACTCGCACGGTAGAACATCCGCCTACTGTCAGAATTGGCCGTATCAATGGATACGATGCAATTCATCGGAGGTGCCAGGGTGGCTTCACCCAGCTGCACCTTCGCCAAAGGGGAGCTGGACCGGTTCTTGGCTGGGGCATAGATCACATCTTATAAAAGAGTACTTGGCCCAAGGCGTTGATATCATTAACCTCTATGGACCAACCTTTCCTACATGCAGTTCTGGGCCGATGCCAGCCTGGGCCGTCAACAGATGTGTGACGACAGATGGCCAGCGTTAGCCTGATGCCAATTAGTGGCGCGGCAGCCCCACACACCAAGGGACCCGAAGGACTTTGCTGCCTCTGATCACTGCCACAAGTGCAAAGCGATCCACTGCCTACGCTGAGCAAAGCATGGCACAGAATGATAATTTGAGTGTGCTAAATCCTACAGTCTAACATATTTGCCTGTTACTTTTTCCGTCTGTTTTTTAACATTGTTTGTTATACATTTGGATAAGTTACTGCTCTGGTGTTTGCTCTGTTGTGGAGCACCATTTTCCCGATACATTTTGGAGGGAGCACTTCCAGTGTGGAGCCTTGAACACTGGTGACCCACATCGGGAAATCGCAGGCCTGCTGCCCAGGGTGTTTTCGAGTAAGTGCACACACAGATTTCCAATATCCACTGCTGGCATGTGAGGGTCTGAGCTGAAGGGTCGGCCTAGATTATGTGCTCGCGCTTCTGGAGTGGGGCTTGAATCCACAACCCTCTGACTCGGAGCAGACACCTTGGCTGAGTGGCAGCACACCCACCTCTCTGAGAGCAATAAAATGATGCTTCAGGTGTTTACAGAGTGTTGAAAAATCATGGGTACCGATGGATTATTGCTGCTAAAGAAATGGCTTTCTTGATAATCACGTGCTTGGAAACCTTGGCCCTCTTAGTTATTACCAGTCCTTTCCGTATCATGCTTGTTCAGTGCGCAAATATTGCTGGTGACGTTTATTGCGCAGAATCTTTTGTGTCATTTGCACACCAGGCGTGATCTCCCTGAACGTTGCTGTGACTGAATTAAAGAACCTTTCAGTTCTTTGCTTATCCTGGGCCCTCCACTGGACAATGAAGAAAGAAGAAAGAAAAGAAAGACTTGCATTTATATGGCGCCTTTCACGACCTCAGGACGCCCCAAAGCGCTTTACAGCCAATGAAGTGCTTTTGAAGTGTAGTCACTGTTGTAATGTGGGAAGCGCGGCAGCCAATCTGCGCACAGCAAGCTCCCACAAACAGCAATGAGATAAATGACCAGTTAGTTTGTTTTAGGTGATGTTGGTTCAGCAATAAATGTGAGTCAGAACTCCCCTGCTCTTCTTCAAAGTACTGCCATGTGATCTTTTGTGTCTACTTGAGAGAACAGACTGGGGCCTCGGTTTAACATCTCATCCAAAAGACGGAACCTCCGACAGTGCAGCACTCCTTCAGTACGGCACTGGAGTGTCAGCCTAGGTTATGTGCTCAAGTCTCTGGAGTGGGACTATGAACCCACAACTTTCTGATGTCAGAGGCGAGAGTGCTGCCCACTGAGCCACGACTGACGCTCTCAGTGCCCCTCATGATTAAATCAGATAGTGTTCTCTCTGACTCACTGAGCAACCTTATCATGAACCAGGCAGCGCATTGGAAATATTTTTCAAGATGTTCTCAGTGGATCCCTCTCAGTGCCTGTTGAGATGTTGCAAGTGCATATTCAAAATGTCAAGGGTATGTTCAATTGTGATGTGAATTACGTTTTTTAATGCTGAGTTTTGCTGTCATGATTTGCGAGGGATCTTGGTGATGGGATGTGGAATAGCGTTTCATTTCAGGCAGGCAGCGCGGCCACAAACCCTCACAGGTCAGTACCGTGAAAGCTAAGTGCAGAATAAAGCTCCTTCGACAGTGCCACAATAGTGTGCTTCCATCCCAACTACAGGTCAGTGCCTCATTCAGCACACCAGCCCTCTCTGAGTGAACTTGCTAATGAATGCTGAATGACAGGCAGTCTTGTGTTTTGGGTGTTTCCCACTGGGGAGCTGGATTCTCCTCTTCAGGAAAACTGGTAGAAATATCTGCTCTCTAGCAGAATTAATAAGTGACTAATGAAATCATGGGAAGATATGCGGGGGGCTAAATTCGGTTGATTTGCGCCTCCTAGGGCGCTAACGGGGCGCAAATCAACTAGCGCCTGGGCGCGGCGCCGCTAACGCCTCCCGCGAAATTCAGCGGAGCTTAGCGGCGGCGCTAACCATTAGCACCGCGCGGGGCTGTGCCATCAGCGATGACGTCATCGCTGTGCGCAGCGCCCCGCTGTAATATTGGGTGGCGCCCCCCGACTTACCGCCGGACGCTATGTCCGCCGGGGTCAGGGGGGCCTACCTGCGGCTGGGGCGGCGCTAGTTAAAGGGGAGGTGGCAGGCGGCCATTTTTCTTGCTGGCCGCCTGCCAGCACCTGCCCCCGTTGCTGTCCCCGACCCCCGTGAAGCCCTCCTCTTGAGTGCCAGGCTCATTTGCCGGCACTCCCGATCCCTGGTGGCCCAGCTGGGCGCCGGGACACACTGTGCCAGGCCCCTCCCCTTTAATAAAGGGAGGAAGGCCTGCAGTACCGCGGCGTGTGGCGCTGCGGCACGTAGCGTCGCGATATTGGCTCGCAGCGCCCCAAGAGGGACGTGGGGCTCTTCCAGTAATGCCCCTCCTCCCTCTCGGGGCGCTACCTGGGAAAATCGGCCGCGGGGGCGCTAACTTTTTTGGGGCGCTAAAATTAGCGGGCGCTATCCAATTTTTACCCGGCGGAGTTTTGTGATGTAAGATACCCTATTTTTATGTACATATATACGTAGGATTAGGATTTGGTTTAATCTCATATGATTAAAGTTTCTGCTTTCTTTTCACTTATAAATAGCTTGTAGACTTGTCCTGTAGTTAGAAATAATAAAATGGTCAATTTGCTCATTCCCAGAATTCTTCAGGGTGTGGATGACATTGAGTAAGAAAAAGCTTTGTCAGCCTTTTGTTAGCAAGGAATGCTAAATAAGGGGCCAATGGTCTCCCAGATAAGAGGGCAGCCTATATCACAAACAAACAGAACAATGATCTACAGATCAGTTAGGCAATGGAAAACCAACTCCTTTTAAGGGATGGCTGTACATGACTAGAGCCCTATAAAAATCTTAAGCTTTCCTTTACAATTTGTAGAGAGAGACAAGAACGAAAGAATCGGTGATGGTTACATTCTCTACCCAGAGCAAAAGCGGGTAATATTGTTTATGTCTCTGTATGACTATTGCTTAAGACATTGAGTGTGTCAAGACTCGGTCAAACTTAATGATGATTATTTGCAACCAAATATTGGTGTCAAGTCTAAGAACTTTACAAAGTGACGGCCGTGGCAGGACTTGACAAGCAATAATCTGACTTGAGGGAGACTGAGTGCCTACGACGGACAAGGAGCTAAACCCAGTCCATAAAGGCAGGAAACCATTTTGCCGGGTGTATGGAGTTATCCCTCCAGTAATACAAGTAACCATGGTGACTGTCAAGGAAGCACTTCAAAAGAAGCTAACTGACGTAGCCAGTAGTGAGGTGTTCATCACTGTATTGACCAACACCAGTAAAAAACAGGTTTATTGGTAATTTATCTCACTGCTGTTTGTGGGACCTTGCTGTGCACAAACTTGCTACTACATTTCCTGCATTACAACAGTGACTAGACTTCAAAAGTACTTCTTTGGGATGTTCTGAAGTCATGAAAGGTGCTATATAAATGCAAGTTATTTTTTTCAATAAAGTTCATTAAACCAGCTGTGGAGTGTGCAAATTTGGAAGAAAATAGTTGAATTCCAAGCTTGTGCAGACAATATACTGATTAAACCCTGAACATACTGCATAGCACAAGTAGATATTTGGTGGTGGAGTTTGGTCCTCTAAGATGCAAAGGAGGCATCAAGCGTGGATCTATGCTACTCAAAGAGTGAAACTGTGCCAATAATTTGGAATGACCGAGGTGTGATAAAGGGCAGTTAGAAAGATTAACTGTAGTCGTCTGGCATTGTTCTCTGACTATTTATGCTGTGCCCATATGTATTTCTTCACTTCACCTGACGAAGGAGCAGCGCTCCGAAAGCTTGTGATTTCAAATAAAGCTGTTGGACTATAACCCGGTGTTGTGCGACTTCTCAATAATTTGGAAGACATGGCTGGAGTTCCACCACAGTCCAACTGCCACTGAAACACTCATCCACTGATAACCATCTTCTTAAACCCCTCTCCCCTGTCTCCTCCACCCTCACCTCCGACAACAGGTGTGAGGAGCTCATGGACTTCTTTGTCTCTAAGATTGAGACCATCCATTCAGCTGCCTCTGCCACTTCCCTTCCTTTACCTAGCCCACTGGGCCAAATTTCCTCTAAGGCTCCCCCCTGCTCTAGCCCTGAACTCGCATCTTTCTCCAGTTTCTCTCCAATCTCCCCTCATGACCTCTCCGCACTCATCTTGTCCATGAGACCCACTTCCTGCTCCCTCGACCCTATTCCCACCAAACTGCTGACCCCCCAACTTCCTTTTCTGGCTCCCATGTTAGCTGACATTGTTAACGGTTCTGTCTCCTCAGGTACTGTCCCCATCTCCCTCAAATCTGCCGTCATCACCCCTCTCCTCAAAAAAACAACCCTTGACTCCTCTGTCCTTGCAAACTACCACCCCATCTCCAACCTCCCTTTCCTCTCCAAAGTCCTTGAACGTGTTGTTGCCTCCCAAATCCATGCCCATCTTTCCCACAACTCCATGTTTGAATCCCTCCGATCAGGTTTCCGCCCCTGCCTCAGCTCATTCGCTGCTGAAACCCTCATCCATGCCTTTGTTACCTCTAGACTTGACTATTCCAGCGCACTCCTGGCCGGCCACCCACATTCCACCCGACATAAACTTGAGGTCATCCAAAACTCGGTTGCTCGTGTCCTAACTCGCACCAAGTCCCGTTCACCTGGTCGGCCTCCCATTCTCCACGCTCTGTAAACTTCAGCTCATCTAAACCTCTGTTTCCCGTATCTGATCCCACACCTAGTCCCACTCGCCCACTGCTTCCTGACCTACATTGGCTCCTAGACCACCAATGCCTCAAATTTGAAATTCTCATCCTTGTGCTTAAATCCCTCCACAGACTCGCCCCTCCCTATCTCTGTAGCCTCCTCCAGCCTTACAACCCATCAAATTCTCTTTTCCTTCGACATTTTGTGCATATCCCCTCCCTTCGCCCCAGCATTGTCGGCATGTACCTTCAGCCGCCTAGGACCCATGCTTTAGACTTCCCTCCCTTAACCTATCTGCTACTCCATCTCTTTCTCTTCCTTTACGACCCTCCTTAAAACCCATCTCTTTGACCAAGCTTGATGTCCTTTCTCTTACTAGTCCCTTACACCTCCGTGAAGTGCCTTGGAATGTTTTATCTATGTTACCGGCACTGTATATATGCAAATTGTCATCATCCTTGACACCGCCCTTCTGCTTCCTGGGGTCAGAATTAATAGAAAAGGGAAAACCCATATTTGGAGATAGTTGGGGTTTGAACAAAGTTCCTGCAAGACACAACTGTTAGCTGGAACTGGAATCTAAAAAGTAAGGAGATCAGGCCTCGTGATTAGAAATTGTCCAGAGCAAAAGGTAGGTCGAAAACAAGTAAGTCAGCCCTCGAAAGGGACAGCGTGCAAGGTTTTGAGGAATGAAGTGAGATTGGGTTAAGTGAATTTTGCTTTGACTGTTACTCTGTGACATGAATCTGTCATTCATGAAAGAAAGACTTATGAAATAATACTGAGTGGCCTGCGGGTGGCGCTGTCCAGGGAGAGTATAAATACTCGGGCACGGGCCCAGCTTGCACAGGACATTCTTAACAGGAACTAGTGAAGGACACAACTAGACCTCCATGTTGTAAAACAGTTGATTAAAGCTTTGTTTAACACTTAGACCAAGTGCCTAGTAGTTTTCTTACGTCACTCTGTATGTTCACTTGTTGTCCACAGAATAAAGCACCTGAACAGGCCATGCCTGATCTAATTTCGCTAAGTGTTCATAGATAAAACGTTCCAAGGGACTTCACGGAGGTGTAAGGGACTCTCGCCCCTCCACTGTCTTTAAATTGTCAGACTGCTTGTCCGCCACCAGTACTGGATGAGCAGAAATTTCCTCCAACTAAATATTGAGAAGACCGAAGCCATTGTCTTCGGTCCCCACCACAAACCACGTTCTGAAGCCATCAACTCCATCCCTCTCCCTGGCAACTGTCTGAGACTCAACCAGACTGTTCACAACCTTGGTGTCATATTTGACCCCAAGATGAGCTTCCGACCATATATCCGCGCCATCACTAAGACAGCCTATTTCCACCTCCGTAACATTGCTAGACTCCGCCCCTGCCTCAACTCATCTGTTGCTGAAACCCTCATCCATGCCTTCATTACCTCTAGACTTGACTATTCCAACGCACTCCGGGCCGGCCTCCCCCGTTCTACCCTCAATAAACTTGAGATCATCCAAAACCCCGCTGCACGTGTCCTAACTCGCACCAAGTCCCGTTCACCCATCGCCCCTGTGCTCGCTGACCTACATTGGCTTCCGATTAAGCAATGCCTCGATTTTAAAATTCTCATCCGTGTTTTCAAATCCCTCCATGGCCTTGCTCCTTCCTATCTCTGTAATCTCCTCCAGCCCCATAACCCTCCGAGATATCTGCACTCCTCCAATTCTGTCCTCTTGTGCATCCCCGATTTTAATTGCTCCACCACTGATGGCCGTGCCTTCAGCTGCCAAGGCCCTAAGCTCTGGAATTCCCTCCCTAAACCTCTCCACCTCTCTACCTCTCTTTCCTCCTTTAAGACGCTCCTTAAAACCTACCTCTTTGACCAAGTCTGCCCTAATATCTCCTTATGTGGCTCGATGTCAAATTTTGTTTTATAAGGCTCATGTAAAGTGCCTTGGGACGTTTTACTATGTTAAAGGCGCTATATAAATATAAGTTGTTGTTGTTAGTCTGCTTTAAAAAAGAGTGGAGAAGGGCACATGTGAGAGACACAATATCCAGTTCAGATCACTAGGGTCCTTTAATTATACCCATGTGGTTAGATATTGGGCAGTATGGGCACACTCCTGAATGTAAGACCCTCAGTTTGCTTACCGGAGTGACCAGCACCGCTGTACCCAAGAAGATATCTAAGGCCATGCCCAAAACTTGTAACAACTTCTTTGTAGCGATTGGCAGTTACGGATAGTTTTGTGCATGTCCATTCGGAAGTAGGTATGGTCTGCCTGAACTCATTTCACCTGGGCCTCTTATAGCCAGGAGGGAAAAAGAGACATTCATCCCATTGCGGGCTGGATTTTAACCAAGAGGTGAATGGTCAGTGTGTCACTCACTGCACCACACAGTTCATCCCTAACCTGCTGAGTCACCATCGAGAATGTTAGCAGCTGCGTCAAAATGACCCATAGACATAGAATTGCAAAAAGCACTGTAACAAAGAACGACTTGCATTTATATAGCGTTCTTCACAACCTCAGGATGTCCCAAAGCGCTTTACAGTCAATGAAGTACTTTTTGAAGTGTAGTCACTGTTGTAATGTAGGAAACGCGGCAGCCATTTTGCGCACAGCAAGATCCCACAAAGAGCAATGTGATAATGACCAGATCATCTGTTTTAGTGGTGTTGGTTGAAGGATAAATATGGGCCAGGACACCAGGGAGAACTCCCTTTGCTCCTCTTCGAAATAGTGCAATGGAATCATTTACGTCCGCCTGAGAGGGCAGACGGAGCCTCGGTTTAACGTCTCATCTGAAAGACAGCACCTCCGACAGTCCAGCACTCCCTCAGCACTGCACTGAGAGTGTCAGCCTGGATTATGTGCTCAGGTCTCTGGAGTGGGGCTTGAACCCACGATTTTCTGACACAGAAGGCAAGAGTGCTACCCACTGAGCCACGTACATTGTCACAGTATATGTAAGTGCAAGACATCAGCTGAAAGGAAAGAAGAATATTGTTAACCAATCTGGAAATAAGACTACAGCCAGCTCACCAAAAGCGGCTGGATTCAACGATTCACGGTGGGAGACTGAACTTGTGATATCAATTCACCTGCTACCTGATCAAAGAGGACGCATATCTTCATAATAACATTACCCAGGTTAAAGACTTCATAGACTCAGCATGAAACATGAACCTGCCAACTCGGCTTGCGGAGGCTGACAGGACCTTGAGTGCATTTTCTGTTCGAAATTGAGAAGAATCTGCAAATTCTACTCCCAGACAATTGAACAGCTCACCTCGAAGCACAGCCTGTCATTCTGTGTGGTGAGAAAATTGAAATGGCATCTCTTGCCCCCCCACCAACAAAATGTTGAAAGCTCAGCCCGTGAATCAGGGCCTAATGAAAGCCAATTATCAGCGTGATCTCCCGCAGAGGCTGCTGATCGGTAATGACGAGGGCATGTCAGTTGGAGAATTAATAAAGGGACTGGAGGACTAATGAGCCACAGGTTTCTGATCCAAAGTGCAAGCATCAAAAAAATTTCATTTAAAGGGTTGTGTTGAACCTTTTCTGTACACTGACTGTAACCACTCAGACTTCCCCCCCTAACACTTTCAACTTGTGCTCACAGCAGAAAGGCGCTGTCCATAAGCAGACCGAGTCTCCTCGGAGCTGAATCTTGCAGTGTGGTGTGAATGGGACATCTTGCCATGTGGTTAAGGATCACTGCACAACACACTGCAAAGCCCATCATGCCCTCCTGCCTACTCTGACAGGTGGCGAAGACCACACACAAGACCTTTACATTCAGGCTAAGACTAATAGATTTATTTACAAGTAAAACAATTACACGGAAGCAGAAAAGCTACAGCAAGGACTGATGGTGCAAATACTTGGAAAACAGATAACATTGAATTCGTTCACAATATTTTCTGTCGAATGTAATTCTGGCAGGCTGATAACCTGCAAAAGTTTCGGAGGGAACAATCTTTCATTGACTTCCTGGTGTGATGACTGTGTGTGGGTGAGCTGATATTCCTGTCCATTGCAAGAAGTGTAAGTGTTAATTCCAAAACTTGAAATAGAGCTGCAAACTGAATTAAAGATTGCAAGGGGGGGGGAAATGACCAAGATCACCTCCCCTGCCCGCTTAGGTCCCCAGTTATACAGTGCCCGTTTGGAATGGCGCTGATGGGATGCCCCATTTCAATTTTTTTTAAAGGCCCTGGCACCTGTTCTTGATGCCCCTGTGCCTAGTGTCCCTCCAACCCATGGTAGAAGATCAGCAGGTACTGGAGGGGCACTGTGCAACCCTCCACTGGCTACTGGCACTCTAAGTTCAGATCTGGCGCTCCCAGAGCGTCGTGGATGATGCGCCCGGGATACATGAAAGTTATTCAACTGAGCTGAACTTGTGTTATCCAGTCCGGCCAGCTCTTGTGTGTGGAGGCCTGAATAGCGCTAAGACTGTGCGGGGAGCATATTATTGGCCACGGAATGTCTAACAATAAATGTGCTGATTCTTGTCCGTAATCAAAAAGGACTTTCAGAAACTCAGGATGTCCCAAAGAGCTTCAGAGCAGATGAAATACTTTTGAAGTGTAGTCAGTGTTGTAATGTAGCTAATGTTGGAATCAAAAACACAATTTCTGGAATCAAAAACACAATTTCTAAATTTGCAGATCACACCAAATTGGATGGGATAGTCAATACTGAGGAGGACAGCAACAAATTACAAGAAGACATGAATAAACTTGAAGAATGGGCATATAATTGACAAATGAAATTCCACACAGATAAATGTGAGGTATTACATTTTGATAAGAAAAATAGGGAGGTCACATATTACTTGGAAAATACGAATCTAAGTGGGGTCGAAGAGCAAAGGGATCTCAGAGCACAAAGACATAAATCACACTAAAAGTAGCAACACAGGTTAACAAGGCCATAAAAAAAAGCAAATCAAGCACTAGGGTTTATTTCTAGAGGGATTGAATTGAAAAGTAGAGAAGTTATACTAAACTTGTATATAGGAACATAGGAGCAGGAGGAGGCCATTCAGCCCCTCGAGCCTGTTCCGCCATTCAATGAGATCATGGCTGATCTGTGACCTAACTCCATATACCCCTTTGGCCCATATCCCTTAATACCTTTGGTTAACAAAAAGCTAGCAATCTCAAATTTAAAATTAACAATTGATCTAGCTTCAATTGCTGTTTGCAGAAGAGAGTTCCAAACTTCTACCACCCTTTGTGTGTAGAAGTGTTTCCTAATTTCACTCCTGAAAGGTCTGGCTCTAATTTTTAGACTATGTCCCCTAGTCCTAGAATCCCCAACCAGCGGAAATAGTTTCTCTCTATCTACCCTATCTGTTCCCCTTAATATCTTGAAAACTTCAATCAGATCACCCCTTAACCTTCTAAATTCTAGGGAATCCAACCCTAATTTGTGTAATCTCCCCTCGTAACTTAACCCTTGGAGTCCGGGTATCATTCTGGTAAACCTACGCTGCACTCCCTCCAAGGTATCGAACCTTGGTTAGACCACACTTGGAGTAGTAGGTACAGTTCTGGTTGCCATATTATAAAAAGGATATAGAGGCACTGGAGAAGGTGCAGTGAAGATTTACAAGGATGATACCAGAAATGCGAGGGTACCCCTATCAGGAAAGGATGAACAGGCTGGGTCTCTTTTCTCTTGAAAAAAGAAGGCTGAGGGGTGACCTAATAGAGGTCTTTAAAATTATGAAAAGTTTTGATAGAGTGGATACAGAGAGAATGTTTCCACTTATGGGGAAGAGCAAAACTAGAAGCCATCGATATAAGACAGTCACCAAAAAATCCAATAGGGAATTCAGAAGAAACTTCTTTACCCAAAGAGTGGTGAGAATGTGGAACTCGCGACCACAGGGAGTGGTTGAAGCGAATAGTATCGATGCATTTAAAGTGAGGCTAGATAAACACATGAGGGAGAAGGGAATAGAGGGTTATGCTAATAGGGTGAGATGAGGAAAGACGGGAGGAGGCTCGAGTGGAGCATAAACGCCGGCATGGACTGGTTGAGCCGAATGGTCTGTTTCTGTGCCGTATATCCTAAGTATGTAATCCTATGTAATTAGAAGCCCAGCATATCCCAGTATCTTCAGCATCAGAAACCCGTTCACTGAGATGACAGAGTGATCCTGAAAATCTCCTGAAGCTTGTAAGATGTGATCACAGGTTACTAAGGGGGCGCTAGCGGGGTGCAAAGCAACTAGCGCCCGGGCACGGCGCCACCAACACCTCCCGCGAAAATTCAGCGGGAGGTTAGCGGCGGCGGTAACCGTTAGCGCCCCGGGGCGCTGCGCCGCCAGCGATGACATCATCACCGTGCGCAGCACCCCGCTCGCGCCCCGGCTGCGATCTTCGGTCGTGCCCCCTGACACACTGCCAGACACTATGTCCGACGGTGTCAGGGAGGCCTATCTGCGGCCGGGGCGGCGCTAATTAAAGGGAAAGTGCTGGGTGGCCATTTTTGTTGCTGGCCGCCTGCCAGCACCTACCTCCGTTGCCGTCCCGGCCTCCTCTGAAGCTCCCCCGCGGAGTGCCGGCTGCGCTCCGTGAGCCCCGCACTTCTCTTGAGTACCGGGCTCTTTTGCTGGCACTCCGATCCCTGGTGGCCCAGCTGGGCCCCGGGTCGCGCTGCGCAAGGCCCCTCCCCTTTAATAATGGGAGGAAGGCCTGCAGTACCGCGGCGCGATGTGCCGCAGCGCGTGGCACCGCGATATAAGCTCACAGCATCTCAAGAGGGAGGCAGGGTGCTTCCAGTAGCACCCCACTTCCCTTTTGGGGCACTGCCGATGAATTTCGGCTGCGGGGGCGCTCATTTTTTCGGGGCGCTAAAAGTAGCGCCCCGGCGAAGTTAGTGCCCCAAAGGGGTTTGACTCAATTTTTCCCCCCTACAGATATTACTACATGCAATTGAAATAGATACAGTAGACATACAACCCGTGACAGATGAGGGTGATCTACGGCCCTGGAACGGAACAAAACAACCGGACGGACGGTGAGGCAGTACGGTGGTCTCGGATTGGGTGGATTCCTGCAGTCTGTGTCAGCGGTCACTTCCGTTGGGTCATCCCTCGAGCTGTTGGAGGTGTTAGGCCATCAGCCAGCATTGATCCACCTCCAAGGCTAAACTTGACCAAAGTGTTAGGCCGTAGCCACCTCGGGGAAGCCTTCGCCCCTAACTGCCTGTTTTCCTCGCTCGGTCGCCTGTTTTTATACCTTATTTCGATGGGCTGGTGGATGCCTGGTGTCAATCATTTTTACCCATCCCAATTACAAGGGAGAGGCTACCTCTGACAGCCCCCTCCCAGCCTCATGAGGTTATTTTCCTCCTTATCTCTGTTCTAAAGGTCTTGTTGCCCTCTCGTAGACAGCTTGTTTATCCTACAGCTGCTTATCAGGTCTAGCTAGGCCCACTCGGAGGCCTGTTTTTGCGTTCTGACCTCGTAATTCAGCTCTCTGTACAACTCTTTTTCTGACATGACTGGAATCTTTCCGTGTCATCAACTTAGGCAAACTGCTGATCTAGGGAACCCGTAACAGACTACTATTTCTTAAGCTGCAAAACACAGAGAGAATGACAAGAACCTCAAAGTTTAGTCAAACCACCTATTTGTCAAGAACACCTAATGTGTTTTGAAGTATAATTTCTTCCCGCGAGCACCATGCAATCAAAGTGCACAATGGGCTTCGTCAAATATTTCTCTGAATGTATATTTTTGAGAATGCAGTAAAAGAAATTGCTGCTGTGACACACCGACTTTCCACCCTTAACTGACCTCCCCCGAAGGTTTAATTCCTTGTTGGGTTTCAGTTCCACAGGTGCCAGCTGACCTCCAGCACCTGGCCCAAAGTGGACAATCATCATGTGGGAGGCCAGGCAATGAGTGTCAGCTTGGCAATTGGATCACGGCTGACACCATCCACGTGTGTGTGGGGACTGCTCGATAGAGAGCAGGAGCGGGAATGTGCCCGCCTTTCCCCTCCACATTCAGTGGCTCTCAGACCGACTGAGACACCAGACGCTGCTGCCCCAGTTAATTCAGCAGAGACTCCCTCCACCATCGGCGCACCATGTCTGCAGTGTGCACTATCTACAGGATGCACTGCAGAAACTCACCAAGGCTTCTTCAACAGCACCTCCCAAACCCACCACCTAGAATGACAAGGGCAGCAGATGCGCGGGAACATCATCAACTCCAAGTTCCCCTCCAAGTCAAACACCATACTGATTTGGACATATACCGCCATTCCTTCATCGTCGCTGGGTCAAAATCCTGGAACTCCCTCCCTAACAGCACTGCGGGAGAACCTTCATCACACAGACTACAGCGGTTCAAGAAGAAGGCGGCTCACCACCACCACCTTCTCAAGGTCAACTAGGGATGGACAATAAATTCTGGCCTTGGTAGCGATGTCCACATGCCGAGAATGACTAAAGAAAATAAAAAGACTGGGTATCAAACCTGAGAAGTTCCTGACCTATATTACTCAGCCACTTAACGACTTAACTAGCGCGCCTTCAGGGAAGTTAAGGATACAGTCTGGCCGTACGTTTGAACTTTTCTTCCAACTGTGTCTGAGAAAATAAAGACATAGGCCGGGAATTTCCCCCTCCGCCACCGGGTGGAAACGGGGGGGTGCGGTGACTCCCTGAAAATCGTGGCGTGTAAAAACGTACCGCCCTGTTCCCGTTCCCGATCCGGCCGACAGCGTTCCGAAAAGGTCACGCCTACCACTGGGCTGCTGCCTGTTTAAGTCGGGCGGCCATTTTAACATGCAAAATGGACGTGCCTGCAGCCCACTGGCGGCACGGCGATGAGGCCCGGCCCTCAAAATGGACGCCGGTCGGCGCCCCGACGGTTAAAATCTATCTCCGAGTCTTCCATCGCTGGGATCTAGGATGAAATCGCCTCAGACAAATGGGATGAAGGTTTCCTCAGTTCGTGGGTTGTTAAGGGCCCGATGTGACATGGGTTAGGACAGCCTGAAGTGGCTGGCTGAAATAGAATACGGTCCATTCTTCAGCACTCACGTTCTTCAGCTTGTCACGCACAAGACTCACCGACAAAAGAAAAAGACATCTTCACCCAATTAGTTTCCCCTACAAAGCTACTCAAAACATAATGCAGTCCGTGCTGGATTGATGTGCAATGCACTTTATCACAGATGTTTCATCAATATGCGGCAAAGGATTTTTCAGACCACTTTGAGAGGGGAAGAGCAGCTGCAGCTCCAATCTACTGCCTTTCTGCTTCTATAACAAGGGATGGTTATTTCCCTTTCAAAAAAAAATATAGATGACAGGTAAAAGCACAAAACCCAGCAATTGAACCTTTTGACGCAAAATGTTTTTGAAAGTCCATTTTATAAGTGGATTCTATTCATCGTGAAGGCGCTGTCTCTTTTTCAGAGTATCAACACCAGCTTCCGCCCGCTGAGTAGAATTAAGAGGACCCTCTCTCCAGAGAAGAGAGATGTAGGATTTTGACGCCTCCACAAATTCAGAGCTTTGCAACTAAAGGTTTTCAAGGAGGATGATAGGGGTGGTGCAGTGGCTTAGGCGCTGGCCTTTCACTTCTGGGAGCTGGGTTTGAATGCAGCCCAGACTGATGGGATTGGAAAGTCTCCCTTTTCCTTCTAGGAGTCCCATGTGAAATGCGTTTAGCAGTCTCTCAGCCCAGTCCCCACACCACAGGACTTCTCCCGAATGTAGCACTGAGTGCCACCGGATGGCTGGAGTGAGATTTTGAAAATGTCACCTTGGTGCAATAGGGTGGCACTGTTCTGAAACTGGTAGTGAGGCACCGAGCTTACGAACATACGAACAATGACGGACAGGTAAAGACCCTCTGGTCCATCCAGCCTGTCCCACACAATTGCGATACCTTGTGTATCACAAGAAATACACTCCACCCCACCCGAAACCATGCGATCTCCTGGGAGAGGCAAAACAACCAGATAAAAAAACCCAGGCCAAATTGGGGGAAAAAAAAATGGGGAAATTTCTCTCCGACCCATCTAGGCGATCGAAACTAGTCCAGAAGATCACTCTGGCCCTGAGTTCCCTGCAGTACCTACCTTCTGTAAGAGGTGATCTCCGCCCCAGCAAGAAACAGGTCCAGCTCTCGCTTGAAGGAATTCAGCGAATCAGCGTCCACTGCACGAGACGGCAGCCTGTTCCAGAGGTCCACTATTCTCTGGGAAAAGACCCACCTCCTGACATCTAACCTAGATCTGGCCTTATACAACTTAAAATTGTGACCCCTGGTCCTCCCTAACCTATTTAATTAGAACAAACTGTCAACTGGAACACAATCTATTCCCTTCATCATCTGATAAACCTAGGGCGCTAATGGGGCGCAACGCAACTAGCGCCCAGGCGCGGCAATGTTTGTGCCGCTCGCAAAATTGACCAGAGTTTTTGCGGCGGCGCTAAACTCTACCGCCCCGATCTCTTGCGCCAGCAGATCGTGACGTCAGTCGAGCGTGCAACGCCCCGGTGGCGCCCCGGACCGGATATTGAGTGGCGCCCCCTTCCATTCCGCCTGCCGCAATCAACGACAGGGAGACTGGAACGGTTTCCAGTCAGTAACGGGCTGGGGGGTGCTATTTAAAGGCTCCCTCTTCCTGCCTTATTTTGTGGGAGACATCTTTGCACCACTCATTCTGACAGAGAGAGAGATTCTGAGAGAGAGAGAGACTTCTGCAGAGAGTCAACGCTGTGTGAAGTAGTTTTGGCTACTGAGCAGCACTTTGCAGGTTCTTTTGGATTTGACCTTCATTACTTCGGGGCGTCGTCCTGCGCCTGCAGAATCGGAGGCATCAGAGACGCAGAGAGAGAGTGTCAATATGGCCAGAGGGAGGAGGGCCAACAGGCCTCTGCACAGGAGACCTTACCCTCCCAGGGTATTCCGGGAGCAATTCTCCTACATTCATTTGTCTGAGGAGCAGTGTTTGCGCAGGCTGCGCTTCAGCAAGGAGGTGGTCACTGAGCTCTGCCACCTGCTGCAGCCAGATCTGCAGCCTCAACTGAGGACCAGGACATCTCTGTCGGTGGCAGTGAAGGTGACAGTGGCTCTGAATTTTTATGCCAGCAGCTCCTTTCAAGCAGCTACTGAGGACATCGCCAATATCTCCCAGTTCGCGGTCCATTGCTGTATCCGGGAGGTCACAAATGCCCTCTATAAAAGGAGACGCCAGTACATCTCTTTCCCGATGACCCGGGCCAAACAGCATGAACGCGCATTGGGCTTTGCGAGGATAGCGGGCTTCCCCATGGTGCAGGGCTGCCATTGACTGCATGCATGTGGCATTGCGGGCACCGCATGAGAATGCAGAGGTTTTCTGAAACCGCAAGGGGTTCCACCCCTTAAATGTCCAGTTGGTCTGTAAACACAGACAGCTGATACTCGCTGTCAATGCCCGCTCTCCTGGCAGCAGCCACGATGCTTTCATCCTGCGCCAGACTGGTGTGCCAGAGCTTTTCCAGGCAGCGCATCAGCCAAGTGGTTGGCTCCTCGGGAACAAGGGTTATCCACTCTGCACCTGGCTGATGACACCGCTCCGTAACCCCAAGACCCCTGCTGAGCTACGGTACAACGAGAGCCATCTCGCCACCAGGAACATCATTGAGCAGACGATCGGCGTGCTCAAGCAACGGTTCCGCTGTCTGGACCACTCAGGAGGAGTCCTGCAGTACTCGCCTGAGCGAGTCTCCCTCTTCATAGTTGTGTGCTGCATGCTACATAACCTGGCAATCCTCAGGACCCAACCAATTCCACCAGGCCTTGGAGCACCACCGGAGGAGGAGGAGGAAGAGGAGGAGGAAGAGGAGGAGGATGATCAGCAGCAGCACCAAGGCGGGAGGGAGGCCCACAATGTTGAAACTGCAAGGACCGTCCGTCAAAGACTGATAACAAGCCGCTTCTAGGCCCCTACTGAGGAAATGGCTTCTGGCATGGAGAACAACATGAATGAAAGCAACCCGCAACCCCTATAGCCGGCCAAGGCAGCAATGATTCCAAAGGCCAAACATGTACATTTTGAATACAACAACTTTTTTTATTTTACAAACTCTGTGTGTGTCATTTATTCATGACAAACTAATAGAAACAAACACAAAATATCATTAATTAACATAACTGGTTCTCACAACCTGGAAATAATGGGCAAAACACTAAACAAAAGTTAACAGACGAACCTCGGCCTTTAATAAAAACATTCCCAACATTTCTTGAGACCTCCTACTTTTTGCCCTTCGAGGGTGATCTCCTTCCCTTTCCCACCCTACTGCTCCTCCGTAATGGGGCCCCAGTGGCTGCAGCAAGGCTGGTAGAAGGCTGCTGAATGTCAGATCCTGAGACTACAGATGCCCTTGAAGGATGCCCTCGACCAGCTCTGGGCCTGGAGGGCCCGGCTGCAGACTGCACCAACTCTGCATGGGCGGCAGCAGTCTTGGCTACAGGAGGTGGCAAGTGCAATGGGGAAGTGACAGTGGTAGCATCAGGAATGCTGTCATCTTGAGAGAGGACAGCACCTCCCTGCTCGACCGACACACTGGCACTCCCATGGGGCAGCACCTCAGCATCGGAGCAATCTGCTGGAGCACAGATTGCTGGCCTGCTGCGGCGCGGTGAGAGCCCCGGGGAAATGTGTCCGAACCAGCGACGATGGCAGCAGTCTGAGATTGGATCACGGCAGCCAGTGACTGAATTGCAGCACTAAGCATTTGCGTGGCATCCGCCTGTGCTACAGCGAAGTGCTCCACATTCCTTGCCAGCGATTCAATGCATTCGGGCACCCTTCCCACTGCACCCATGAGCTCAGTGTGCATGTCCACCACCTGGGTGTTCATTTCAGCGATGAGCCACTCCTCCTCTGCGTCCAGTGCAGCAGGACTCGCTGGCATACTCTCCCTCCGGGGAGAAGGCCCCCGAGCTTCCCTACCCCCATCGCATTGCTGCAGCCCGCTGGGTCCCGGAGCTTCACCCTCGTCAGACCCATCCCCCCTGCTCCCCTCCAGGGAAGACGTGGTCCCAGTATGGGCATGGATTTCCTCAGGGAGAGGCTGGCGCTGAGGCTCTGGATTCCTCTTCCTCCTCGCCTATGGCTTCGCTCCCACTGGCAGCTTGAGGGCCCGTCTCCTCAGCTGGTGAATCACCATCTGAAAGCAGGGCGGTACAAGAGTGGCTTTAGCGTGAGGACAGGGGGGGCAGTAAGGGAGGAAGGAGTGAAGCGATTTTGTAAGTTGGATTGAAAGTGTCAAAGGCTGGTGTTGTGAGGGACAAGTGGAATGATAGAGGAGAGAAAGCTGATGACCTTACCATTGCTGTCCCGAACAGGGTCGACCTCTCTAGGGACGACGGGACCGATCACCTGGCTTGCCACAATCCTGTGGATGCGCACCTCAAGATCGCTGAGGGGTTGCAGCTGAGGCCGCCCTCACCCGTCGGTTGCTGCTGTCTCCTATTATGAGACAGCTTGGCCTGCAAGAAAAAGGACAGCGTCTGAGTAAATATACAGCCATGGTCTTGCCTGATGTGCCTCCCATAGTTGAATAGCCCTTACTGTATGCAAGGTGTGGAATGTGCGTGTGTGTTTTATGAGATGGCCATAGGTCTTGGATGAGTGTTGGGCATTGGGGTTTTAAGACCCTCTGGCCATAGAGTGAGGTTGAGATGGAGGGATGGAGAGGTATTGAAAAACAGCCACTCACCCTGACGACCCGAGTGAGGTTGTTGAACTTTTTGCGACATTGAGTATGGGTCCTGGGCACCATGCTCCTGGAGGAGACGTGCTGAGCCACCTCCCTCCACACTCTTCTGTAGTTGCGTGGCAATGGCCTCCTGCCACTCTCAGGGTACAGTATAGCTCTTCGGCGCTCCACCGCACCAACCAGAGCCTCCAAGGCCCGGTCGCTGACGCGCTGAACTCGTTCCCTGACCCTCTCCATAGTCCTTGGCTGGAAGATTTAGGCACAGGTCTGTCCACGACGAGATTCAAGCCTGCAATGAGCAGGGTGTGGCTGGAGAGCAAGATCGACCCTCCTCTTTAAGAACTGGCCGGCGCCAGTGTGTCTGTGTTCCATTGCTAACTGACATCACCTGCGCTGCGGCCGCGCTCTGAGGTAGCGCCTCGCTCCTCGGCCTGTACGCCTTAAGAGAGGTGTGTAGCACCTGATTTAACGCTCCAATCACCTCCAGGGGCGATAAAAGCCAAGTTTGCAGTCGGAGGCAATAATTAGCGCCAGGCGCTAAACTTTGCGCCTGGCCGATAATCGCGCCCCAAGCGGGGCGATACCGAATTTCTCCCCTCTAGCTTCCCCCTGCCTCACTATACTTGACCTGCAAAGAACAGGAGCTCAAGGATAAAATGTGATTTCCTAAGGTGAAACTCAGCAACAACTTTAGGTTAAACAGGACGGATGTAATTGAGGAACTGCCCAATCTGCAGGTCAAACAAGTACAGTTGGTCTTTCGCTAATTACCTCTGCATGCCGATATGAAAGAAAAAGCAAAGAAAAAGAAAGACTTGCATTTATATAGCGCTTTTCATGACCACCGGACGTCTCAAAGCGCTTTATAGCCAATGAAGTACTTTTGGAGTGTAGTCACTGTTGTAATGTGGTGTGGGAAACTAGTAAGTCAGAAATTTAAGATGACAGGAACTCATGGGCTCAGGAGGTAAAGACTGCAGTTTGCTTAGAAACAAATTCAAGTCCCATGTAGAGACAAATGAACAAGGAACGCTGTTCATAAATCTGGGCATCGTGGGATGTTTTCCTACCATTGTAACTGTCCAAGGTGCTTGATAGGCAGAAGTAGCAGAAAGGTGATCACTCAGAGAGCTTGGAGTGACTCCCTCATCCAATTACTGGCACATTGTACCCTAGCAGATTGAAATGGATGTTGTGGCACAATTGGATGAAATGCTTCCATTTGGCATTGTGGGTCTTCCATATAGAAGGCTTTTCTGGAGTGGCGACATTGTCGCTATAAGTGATGGCACTTGGATTAACCCCACACTCAATCGCAATACACATATAATAGTGCAGAACAATGGCGGATGGAGTTTAGTACAAACTAGTACCGCACATAGGAAGATAAAAATAGACGATATAAGTCTTCCATGAAGGGCGTTGAAAAGAATGAAGTTGAAAGAGATCTAGGAGTTTTAGTAGACTCGGCACTCACATGTCCATTCACAAAACAAATAAGTTGCTGAAATATGTAACCAAAACTGTCGAGCAATAGCCATGCACAAACAGTGCACTGGTATCTGGCCAGACCACATCTTGAGTATTGTGCTCCAACAACAACAAGATATTCAAACCCTGGCGGTCGTGCCATGAGATTGAGCCCCAGTCAGAGGATCATAGAATCATAGAATCATAGAAAGTTACAGCACGGAAGGAGGCCATTTCGGTCCATCGTGTCCGCGCCGGCCAACAAAGAGCTATCCAGCCTAATCCCACTTCCCAGCTCTTGGTCCGTAGGCCTGCAGGTTAGAGCATCCCAAGTGCACATCCAAGTACTTTTTAAATGTGGTTAGGGTTCCTGCCTCTACCACCCTTTCAGGCAGTGAGTTCCAGACACCCACAACCCTCTGGGTGAAGAAATTTCCCTCAAATCCCCTCTAAACCTTCCACCAATTATTTTAAATCTGTGCCCCCTGGTTTTTGACCCCTCTGCTAAGGGAAATAGGTCCTTTCTATCCACTTTATCTAGGCCCCTCATAATTTTATACACCTCAATAAGGTCTCCCCTCAGCCTCCTCTGTTCCAAGGAAAACAGACCCAGCCTATCCAGTCTTTCCTCATAGCTAAGATGCTCTACTCCCGGCAACATCCTTGTAAATCTCCTCTGTACCCTCTCTAGTGCAATCACATCGTTCCTGTAATGTGGTGACCAGAACTGCACGCAGTACTCTAGCTGAGGCCTAACTAGTGTTTTATACAGTTGAAGCATAACACCCCCTGCTCTTGTATTCTATGCCACGGCTAATAAAGACAAGCATTCCGTATGCCTTCTTAACCACCTTATCTACCTGGCCTGCTACCTTCAGGGATCTGTGAACATGCACTCCAAGATCCCTTTGTTCCTCTACACTACTCAGTGTCCTACCATTTAATGTGATGTGAATGTGATGTGAATTATGAGGAAAGAATGGAGAAAGTTTGGCTTTTCATCCTTAAAAGGAGGCAACTGAGAGGTTCTGTGAGCAGCTTTGAATGAGCCCGTAACAATGGGACAAGAATCAAACTGGCGAAAGGCAAATTAGGACTGATGTTAGGAAGTCCTTTAGGGAAGCAAACCTGCCGTCCTTACCCGATCTGGCGTACATGTGACTTCCAGTGTGGTTGGAGCTTAACTTCCTTCTGAACTTAGCCGAGCAAGCTGCAGTTGTATCAAACCGCAATGGTTCAAAAATTACTACACTTCAAAAAGTACTTCATTGACTGTAAAGCGGTTTGGGGCATCCTGAGGTCATGAAAGGCGCTATTTAAATGCAAGTCTTTCTTTTTTATATATATTTTAGCTGCTCCTCTGCCCTGGCAGACCATTGCTGGAGGGTACCTCCTTGGCATCTCACTCATCTACCAGAGGACAGAAGAATGTGCATCTCTCAGGTTGGTGGTTGCCTGTAGCTGGTCTTCAATGGATTTTGTACAGTAACTGTGAATAGTGCTGGAGTCTTACCAAAAGCAGACTCCAGCTCTATTCAGTGTCAGCTTGGATAAGAAATTGGCTTAAGGACAGAAAACAGCGAGTTGTTTTTCAGACTGGAGGATGGTAGACAGTGGTGTTCCCCAAGGGTCAGTGCCAGGATCACTGCTTTTTTTGATATATATAAATGACTTGGATATTGGAATACAGAGCAAAAATTTCAAAATTTGCCGTCGATACCAAACTTGGAGGTGTGGCAAACAGTGAGGAGGATACCAATCGACTTCAACAGGACATAGATCGGCTAGCAGAATGGGCAGACAAGTGGCAGATGGAATTTAATACAGAGAAGTGTGAGGTGATGCATTTTGGCAGAAGGGATAGGGAGAGGCAATATAGACTTAATGGCACAGTTCTAAAGAGTGTGCAGGGACAGAGGGACCTGGGGGTTCATGTGCATAGATCTTTGAAGGTGGCAGGACATATTGAGAGAGTAGTTAGCAAAGCACATGGGATCTTGGGCTTCATAAATAGAGGTATTGAGTACAAAAGCAGGGAAGTTATGCTGAAACTTTATAAAGCTCTGGTTAGGCCACAAACTAGAGTACTGCGTCCAGTTCTGGTCACCACACTTTAGGAAGGATGTGAAGGTCCTTGAGAGGGTGCAGAGGAGATTTACCAGAATGGTTCCAGGGATGAGGGATTTTAGCTACAAGGTTAGGTTGGAGAAGCTGGGGTTGTTCTCCTTGGAACAAAGGAGGTTGAGGGGAGATTTGATAGAGGTGTACAAGATTATGACGGGTTTGGATAAGGTAGACAGAGAAAGGCTGTTCCCATTAGTTGATGGTACAAGGACTAGGGGAGACAGATTTAAGGTTTTGGGCAAAAGATACAGGGGGGGTGTGAGGAAAAACTTTTTTACGCAGCGAGTGGTAATGACCTGGAACTCGCTGCCGACAAGGGTGGTGGAAGCGGAGACGATCATTGATTTCAAAAGGAAATTGGATAGGCACTTGAGGGAAATAAACTTGCAGGGCTACGGGGATAGAGCGGGGGAATGGGACTGACTGGATTGCTATACAGAGAGCCGGCACGGACTTGATGGGCTGAATGACCTCCTTCTGTGCCGTAATGACTCTATGACTCTAAGACTCTCCCCCCTCTCTATCTTTCTCTCATTCACTCTCTTTCCCTCATCCCCTTCTCTTTATTCCTTTATTTTCCTCTCTGTTTTTCTTTCATTTACTTATCTATCATTCCCTCTATCTCATTTATCTCGATCTTTCTCTCATTGCTGCCCTATCTTTCTCTCTCATTCCCCTCTATTTGTCTTTTATTCCTGCTCTCTATCTCTCATTTTTTATGCTTCTCTCATTCCCCCTCTCTATTTTCGTCATTGCTTCTCTCATTCTGCTTTCTCTCTCACATTCCCCTCTTTCTTTTTCTTTCTTATCTCTCTTTCCCCCCTCTATCTTTCATGCTCTTTTGTATCTCTGTACCACCCCCCTGTCCTTCAACATCTATCTCATTCTCCCCCTCCCATCCTCAGCTATTCCCTTCCCCCTCCAGCTCGATGACGCGAGATGCTGAGACCCTTTAAATAGAGGGGACAGATGCAGGAGCCGGTTGAGCAGAGAGGCTGAGAGGCACCGAGACAATCAGGAGGAGTGGGGAAAGAAGCAAATCAGGAGATATTGCCAGTAAAGCAAAAAGAGACTTTCAGAGATCGGAAGGTGTCCTGAGTAGGAACCCTAATTGTCCGGCAATTTCAGATTTGGGACTCCGAGTGATTGAGATATTTTTTTTTAAAGAGCTGGATTGAATTGTGCAGTTAAATAAACAGATTTAAAAAAATGCGGGCAGGAGTTATGGATTTTTTTTTAGAAATGTGAAATTCTTTCTGTTGGAAATCACTGTGGGTTATTTTTTTTTTTTGCAGGGCTCAAACTCCGAATTCAACAGGTTTGTTTTTTCACCGTCCTGTTCCTGAAGATGGAAAAGACGAAAAGCTGGCAAGAAAATGCCTCCCAATTCATCGACTCGGAAAACGGATCGACAGCAAACCAGCCCGGTAAGGAGTCGGTTTGCAGTTAAGTTACAAAGATACTTAAGATACAAAGCATGAGTAACTCCACCAGAAACTGCATTCCTGGCAATTGGGACACATTTTGTTTTAAAGGGGTAGCGCGCTGACTCAGAGGGAAAAACCCCGCGAGGACCCAGCAGTAAGAGTAATGGAAATGAAATGTGTCATGAAAAGGGATCGAGATAACGAGGGAACACGCAAAGAAAAAAACTTACGTTTTCTTGAAATAAAGTATACAAGACAGAGATTATATTTGGCTTTTAAGTTTGAACACAACAGGGGGACTGATACTGGGATGAAGTGTAGGTGGGAAATAGGGCTACAAGACTGTAACACCAGTGAATTCACCCAGCAGAGATGACCATCGATTACTGAACCAGGGATGCCAGATGCATGAGATTAGGGGGGGGGGGGGGGTCTCTACTGCAGGTTGGTGCTCACTCTGATTGCTCCCGGACTTCCTGTATTGCCAGCAGCCACTGGGATCGAACCCTCGAAACGCCTGTCCCAACTGCACTAAGAACTGACACAGAAAATGAAAAATAAATACAGGAGGGAGGGTTGCTTAGAGATGCATCTTTTACCAAGTCCAAATCCAGGCGTGAGATAGAAACAAGACTGGAGGGGGAGGGGGAGGGGGAGGGGGGGGGGGCGTGGAATAGAGATGGGAGTGGGCGAGACAGGAATGGCATAGAAGGTAGAATAGGGAGGGGGCAAGAGTAGAATGGACATGGGTCAAGAGATGGGCTAGAGATGGGATAAGGATAGGATAAATATAGGATAGTGATGGGATTGGAGGTAGAATATGGATCATAGCTGGGGTTCTGAGTTGCGCTGTGCTGCTGATGAGAATAAATTGAAAACCTTAATAATCTCAATAATTAACACCTCCAAATTATGGGACACAGAAGTATGGAAAAATTACTAAGATTTAAAACAAAAACAGATTTTTGTGGTGAAGTTTACATGAAAAAAAATCTCTGACAGCCCATTAAAATACTGAGCCATCCATTTGAAAACTGGACATGCAGCAACTAAAGGTGAAGACACTGTCGAGTAATTATAGATAATGACAGTAATGAGCATCAGCTGTGTAGACAGGTAGGAATAGTGTACAGTAATAATAGAGATAGACAGTATTAAACATCAGATAAAGAAAGACTTGCATTTATATAGCACCTTTCACAACCTCAGGACATCTCAAAGCGCTTTACAGCCAATAAAGTACTTTTGAAATAATAACAGAAAACGCTGGAAAAACCTCAGCAGGCGAGGCAGCATCCGTGGAGAGAGAAACAGAGTTAACGTTTCAGGTCGATGACCTTTCGTCAGAACTGGAAAAGAGCCGGAAATCAAATAGATTTAAGGCCAGGATAAAGCTGGGAAAAGGGGGAGGGGATGAAAGAACAAAAGGGGAGATTAAGAGACATTAAGAGATATGCAAGGCAAGAGGTGGTGTTAATGTGACAGGTTAAGGCTGAAAGAAGTGTGAAATCCACTGGCAGAATGAAGGACAGCTGCCAGCTTCTAGGAGGAAAAAAAAGGGGGGGGCGGGCAAATAAAAGGGTGGATGAAAAAATAAAATATAAATGTGATTGGAGCTAAGGTTATGATCTAAAATTGTTGAACTCGATATTGAGTCCAGAGGGCTGTAGCGTGCCTAAACGAAAGATGAGGTGCTGTTCCTCGAGCTTACGCTGCGCTTCTGTGGAACAGTGTAATAGGCTGAGGACGGTGAGGTCAGAGTGGGAGTGAAGCGGTGAATTAAAGTGACAGGCAACCGCTTTGCGGAACACCTCCGTTCAGTCCGTAAGGGGGACCCCGAGCTCCCGGTTGCCTGTCACTTTAATTCACCGCTTCACTCCCACTCTGACCTCACCGTCCTCGGCCTATTACACTGTTCCACGGAAGTGCAGTGTAAGCTCGAGGAAGAGCACCTCATCTTTCGTTTAGGCACGCTACAGCCCTCTGGACTCAGTATCGAGTTCAACAATTTTAGATCATAACCTTAGCTCCAATCACATTTATATTTTATTTTTTCATCCACCCTTTTATTTGGCGCCCCCCCCCACTTTTTTTTCCTCCTAGAAGCTGGCAGCTGTCCTTCATTCTGCCAGTGGATTTCACACTTCTTTCAGCCTTAACCTGTCACATTAACACCACCTCTTGCCTTGCATATCTCTTAATGTCTCTTAATGTCTCTTAATCTCCCCTTTTGTTCTTTCATCCCCTGCCCCTTTTCCCAGCTTTACCCTGGCCTTAAATCTATTTGATTTCCGGCTCTTTCCAGTTCTGACGAAAGGTCATCGACCTGAAACGTTAACTCTGTTTCTCTCTCCACGGATGCTGCCTCGCCTGCTGAGTTTTTCCAGCGTTTTCTGTTGTCATTTCGGATTTCCAGCATCTGCAGTATTTTGCTAAAGTACTTTTGAAGTTTAGTCACTGCTGCAATGTAGGAAACGCGGCAGCCATTTTGTGCACAGCAAGCTCCCACAAACAGCAATGAGATAATGACCAGATAATCTGTTTTTGCGATGATGGCTGTGGGATAAATATTGACCAGGACACCAGGGAAAACGCCCCTGCACTTCTATTGAACAGTGCCGTGGGAACTTTTACGTCTATCTGAGAGGGCAGATCGGGCTTCAGTTTAATGTCTCATCTGAAAAGTGGCACCTCTGACAGCCTCCAGGCCCTCTCCATCAGGGAGTGTTAGCCTAGATTATGCACTCAAGTCCAATGTTCCCTGTAATTTTTTTGGGTGCGTGGCCGCTTTGAGGGCCTGCGCGGCCCATTCAAACTTCCGCACGCGCTTGCGCGGTTTTTCCATTGGGAAACCGGGAAGTGGCCTGCACGGGAGCTTCAGACAGCTGCTCGACCAAGAAGCTAAACAGGAACATTGCTCAAGTCTTCAGAATGGGACTGGAACCCACGATGTTCTGACTCGGAGGGGAGGGTGCTACCACTCAGCCACGGCTGAAGCCTATGATGTGCAGACAGTGTAGCGTGATGAGAGAAATAGACTGTAATGAACTCAGTCGCTGATAGTGGCAGAGATAGACCATGATTAACTCAGTAGATCAGTAAGAATAGAGTGGGGTAGTGCAGAAAAGCAGTGATTGATCACTGGTCTGACTTGTTGTATTGCAAAGGGAAGCCAGTAGTTAAAACCTTAGTTTTAAATGTTGGAGATCTTTATGATAAACATTTATGAATTTGCATCTCCTACTCGACAAACCACACACTCAAAAACCCGATGGCCTCGAGCTTTTAATTGAGGTCCAGTCTGTGAGCGGGCTGGTACAACTCCTGGAAAAAGCATGGGTTGTTTTGCCTGTGAAACACAGATCGATTTTGAAACTCCTCAGATACCTATTACTGGCCACAGCTCAGTAAGAACAAATCCAGAGAAAAGGAGAGGGAGAATGTCACTGACTGATTCTCGTCGCACAGTGAGTTGGAAGAGAAACAGGGAGTAGATATATCATTTTATTTCAATTTATTCTGGGGATGTGGGCATCGCTAGCAAGGCCGGCATTTGTTGCCCATCCCTAATTGCCCTTGAGAAGGTGGTGGTGAGCCTTCTTATTGAACGGCTGCAGTCCGTGTGTTCATGGTACTCCCACAGTGCTGTTAGGTAGGGAGTTCCAGGATTTTGACCCAGTGACGATGAAGGAACAGTGATATAATTCCAAGTCAGGATGGTGTGTGACTTGGAGGGGAACTTGCAGGTGTTCCTATTGCAGGGTAATTTGACAAAGCATTGTTTCTGGTGCAGGACTCCCTGTTGGCGGGTGCAGGTCAGAGAATCGGGGTTTGATGTTGAAGCTGACCTCCGAGCCGTGCTCCCATTGAGTAAAGCTCTGGGCTGAGAATGTAACCTCACTGAACCTTTTAAACTTTCACTGGACAATCTAAGATTTTTCTATTCTGGTTTTCTACCCCTAACTGTGCTGAACTGATGCAGGGATAGAGTTCCGTGGGAGCCAGTAGTACTCCAATAGCTCGCAAAGTGGCTTATCTTCATCCCTGATGGAGAGTGCCTGGAGGCTATTCGACTGTGGGTGAATCACAGCTAAGCTTGCTCCTGTCCTTCCTCAATATTCACAGCTTCTAGCAGGAGTTACATAGGATATACAGCACAGAAACAGGCCATTCAGCCCAACCAGTCCATGCCGGCGTTTATGCTCCACACGATCTTCCTCCCATCCTTCCTCATCTAAATCTATCAGCCTAACCCTCTATTCCCTTCTCTCTCATATGCTTATCTAGCTTCCCCTTAAATCCATCTATACTATTCGCTTCAACCACTCCCTGTGGTAGCGAGTTCCACATTCACACCCCTCTCTGGGTAAAGAAGTTTCTTCTGAATTCCCTATTGGATTTCTTATCTTATATTGATGGCCTCTAGTTTTGCTCTTTCCCATCAGTGGAAACACACTCTCTGTGTCTACTTTATCAAAACCTTTCATGATTTTAAAGACCTCTATTAGGTCCCTTCTCAGCCTTCTCTTTTCAAGAGAAAAGAGACCCAGCCTGTTCATCCTTTCCTGATAGGTATACCCCCGCATTTCTGGTACCATCCTTGGGAAATCCTTTTTGCACCTTCACCAGTGCCTCTATATCCTTTTTATAATATGGCAAACGTAACTGTACACAGTACACCCACTGTGGTCTAACCCAATGTCTCAACCGGGCATCTGCGGCTCCCTAGGGATCCGCCAAAAATAGCCAGATCTACATAACATCCCGCCCCTCACACACTCCGATTGGTTGGAGGACCCGCTCGGTCCTCCAACCCGTCTTCCTATTGGTCTGGAGCTCACGTTAATTACCTGGGCAGTGTGAGCTGAGCATGCACAGGCATTGCTGGCTGGTGGAGACGCAGCAGGTACGAGGTCTGGAGGGAACGAGTTAATAAACCCCGGGGTGGGGGTGGGGGGGGCGGTTTCCGAGTGCGCCCAGGCTGGAAAACACAGTTGTAAGCGCCAATCTCTGGGAGCAACAGCAAGTGCTGGGAACTCTCAGGGAGTGTCTGTAAATAATGGAGAAATGGTGACGACTCAGGGAGCATCTGTAAATGAAGGAAAATGGTGGCTGGTCAGGGCCATCTCCCCATACCTTCCACAGTGCCTCTGCTAGCCTTGGTATCCCCAACCCTAAACCTAACATCTTAACTGTAACCCCCGATTCCTTACCCTGACCCGTAACCATAAAATCCTAACCCAAAACACTAATGTAATCCCCAACCCCTAACTGTAACATCCTAACCATAGTCCTAACGTCTGTCACTAATCCCTAAAGTTTATATCTTTAATTGTATAAGTTTTCAAATCCCTCCATGGCCTCGCCCCTCCCTATCTCTGTAATCTCCTCCAGCCCTACAACCCTCCGAGATTTCTGCGCTCCTCCAATTCTGGCCTCTTTAGCATCTCCACTTTTAATCGCTTCACCATTGGCGGCCATGCCTTCAGCTCTGGGCCCTAAGCTCTGGAATTCCCTCCCTAAACCTCTCCGCTTCTCTACCTCTCGACCTCTCTTTCCTCCTTCAAGACGTTCCTTAAAACCGACCTCTTTTCATCTGTCCTAATATCTCCTTATGTGGTTCGGTGTCAAATTTTGTTTGGTAACGCTCCTGTGAAGCGCCTTGAGACATTTTACGATGTTAAAGGCACTATATATAAATACAAGTTGTTGTTGCTGTTGTTTTGTGTTACAGGGGTCCGTGGAATTTTTATAACGTAGGAGGGGGGACTCGGAAGCAAAAAGGTTGAGAACCCCTGGTCTAACCAAGGTTCGATACAGGTTTAGCACAACTTCTCTCCTTTTCAATTCTATCCCTCTAGAAAAGACCCGAGTGCTTGTTTTTTTTATGGCCTTATTAACCTGCGTCGATACTTTTAGTGATTTGTGTATTTGTACTCCGAGATCCCTTTGTTCCTCTACTCCACATAGATTCTTATTTTCCAAGTAATAGGTGACCTGCTTATTTTTTTTTACCGAAATGTAATACCTCACATTTATCTGTGTTGAATTTCATTTGCCAATTATATGCCCATTCTGCAAATTTATTAATGTCCTCCTGTAATTTGTTGCAGTCCTCCTCAGTATTGACTATATCCCCAATTTGGTGTCATCCGCAAATTTAGAAATTGTATTTTTGATTCCTAAATCCAAATCATTAATATAAATTATTACATAGGATTACATAGGATATACAGCACAGAAACAGGCCATTCGGCTCAACCAGTCCATGCTGGCATTTATGCTCCACTCGAGCCTCCCCTTGTCTTTCCTCATCTAACGCTATCAGCAAAACCCTCTATTCCCTTCTCCCTCATATGCTTATCTAACCGCCCCTTAAATGCATCTATACTATTCGCTTCAACCACTCCCTGTGGTAGTGAGTTCCACATTCTCATCACTCTCTGGATAAAGAAGTTTCTTCCGAATTCCCTGTTTGATTTCTTGGTGTCTATCTTATATTGATGGCCTCCAATTTTGCTCTTCCCCACAAGTGGAAACACTCTCACTGTATCTACTCTATCAAAACCTTTCATGATTTTAAAGAATTCTATTAGGTCACCCCTCAGCCTTCTCTTTTCAAGAGAAAAGAGACCCAGCCTGTTTATCCTTTCCTGATATGTATACCCTTGCATTTCTGGTATCATCCTTGTAAATCTTCTCTGCACCCTCCTCAGTGCCTCTATATCCTTTTTATAATATGGCAACCAGAATTGTACCCAGTACTCCAAGTGTGGTCTAACCAAGGTTCGATACAAGTTTAGCATAACTTCACTACTTTTCAACTCTATCCCTCTAGAAATTAACCCTAATGTTTTTTTTTTACAGCCTTTTTAACCTGTGTCGATACTTTTAGTGATTTGTGTATTTGTACTTCTCGATCCCTTTGTTCCTCTACCCCATTTAGATTCTTATTTTCCAAGTAATATGTGACCTCCCTATTCTTCTTACCAAAATGTAATACCTCACATTTATCTGTGCTGAATTTCATTTGCCAATTATATGCCCATTCTGCAAGTTTATTAATGTCCTCCTGTAATTTGTTGCAGTCCTCCTCAGTATTAACTAACCCTCCAATTTGGTGTCGTCCGCAAATTTAGAAATTGTGTTTTTGATTCCTAAGTCTAAATCGTTAATATAATTATGAACAACAATGGTCCCAGCACTGATCCTTGTGGAACACCACTACCCACCTTCTGCCACTGTGAATAGCTACCCTTTATCCCTACTCTCTGCTTTCTGTCTTGAAGCCAGCTAGCTATCCATTCTGCTACTTGTCCCCTGACTCCGCATTCCCTGACCTTATTCATTAGTCTATTATGTGGTACCTTATCGAAGGCCTTTTGAAAATATAGATAAATTACATCTACTGCATTACGCTTGCCTACTTTCTCTGTTACCTCTTCAAAAAATTCAATTAGGTTGGTCAAGCAAGACTTTCCCTTTTGAAATCCATGCCCCCATAGTCTCTTCTAAATCGATGCAAGGAAGGTCAAATAAAAATGAAGCTGCAAAGTGCTGCTCAGTACCCAAAACTCCTTCACACAGCATTGAATCTCTCCAGAAGTCTCTCTCTCTCTCTCTCTCAGAATGCGTGGTGCAAAAATGTCGCCGACAATAAAAGGCAGGAAGCGGTCGCCTTTAAATAGCGCTCCCCCAGTCCCTTCCCGACTGCAATATGCTCCCCTCAACCTGTCGTTGCTAGCGGCAGGCGGTAAGGCAGGAGGCGCCACTCAATATCCGGTCTGGGGCGCTACCGGGGCGTTGCACGCTCGACTGACGTCACGATCTGCGGGCTGGTGGCCCTCTTAGGGCACTAACGGGAGGCGCAAAGCAACCGAATTTTTCCCCCTATATCTCCTCGTTTTATTTTAAATGGAGTTAACTCATTACTAATCTCATCATCCGATGTCATCTCCACCTGTTCTATCTCCCTGGTAAATACTGAAGCAAAATAATTATTTAATATCTCTGCCATCTCTATCGCTGCCTGTGATATTATCCTCTCCATCCCTTCGTGGCCCTATTCCCATCCCGACCTTCCTTTTTTTATTTATGTGCCTGTAAAATATTTTACTATTTTGTTTTATGTTCCTTGATAATTTTATTTCATAGTTCCTCTTTGCCTTCCGAATTGTTTTTTTGACTTCTCTCCTAATCCCTTCATATTCTCCCTTATCATGCTCTCCCCTGCTGTCCATGTACTATGCCTCTTTCCTTACCCTCAATTTTTCCCTTATGGCTTTATTCATCCATGGTGTCTCATTAGTGTTTAGCTTGTTCTTGTCTATTAGCAGAATATATTTTCCTGGACTCTGTTGAACACCGTTTAAAATGTTTCCCATTGCTATTCTACATCATTGTTTGCCAATATTGTTGTCCATTTTATTTTCCCAAGTTCTATTCTCAGCCCCTCAAAATCAGCTTTTCTCCAATCTATTACCCTGGTCTTTGTCATACCTATGTCCTTCTCAATTATTATCTTAAAGCGTATTATATTATGGTCACTATTGCCTAGATGTTCCCATACTTTTACTTCTCTTATCTGCTCTGGTTCATTCCCCATCACTAGATCCAATAGCGAATCCTCCCTTGTTGGGCTTTTTACATATTGGGTTAGAAAGGAGTCCTGTACACATTGTAGGAACTCAATTCCTTTATCCCCTTTACCTACCTCTTCTGTCCAATTAATATCTGGGTAGTTGAAATCCCCCATGATTATTGTTCTATGTTTTTTACTCATTTCCCTAATTTGTCTGCATATTTCTTCCTCCACCTCCTTTCCACTATTAGGTGGTCTGTAGACTACCCCTATTAGTGTGATTGATCCTTTATTATCTTTTATAATATGAACAAATTATGAACAACAGTGGTCCCAGCACTGATCGTTGTGGGACCCCACTCTCCACCTTCTGCCACTCTGAATAGTTACACTTTACCCCTACTCTCTGCTTTCTGTCTTGAAGCCAGCTAGCTATCCATTCTGCTACTTGTCCCCTGAATCCGCATGCTCTCACCTTATCAAAGGCTTTTTGGAAATCTAGATAAATTACATCTACTATATTAACCTTATCTACTCTCTCTGCTACCTCTTCAAATAATTCAATGAGGCTGGTCAAGCAAGACTTTCCCTTTTGAAATCCATGCTGACTATTCATTATTATATTTTTGGAGTCGTAGTACAGCGATCAGGATCAGGAGCAGCATCCCCAATGTTTCCTTACCCAAGAGTGGTTAGCTGTAGTGTCCCTGCCATCAGTTGCGATCAACTAGTGCAGCACAGGCCAGGGATTGAACCTGGGACCTTGCTGGTCTGTGTACACCAAGCAATGGATTTACCCAGTGAGGCCTTGGGAGAGCTACTAAGGTTTCTGTTTTACTGAAGTAAGAACTTTACTTCCACCTCTTTCAGTTGTCAGCAGTATTGCAGCATTTACTCCGTGCTTATGAAACAGCACTGATTATTTGTCTGACTGTGAATGTGTTTGTGTGTGTGTATCTGCGCGTAAGTGTGACTGTGTATAGCTGTGTGTATATGTGTGTGTGTCAAACTGTGTGTGCATGCATATATGGGTAAATGTCTGTGTGTGTCTGATTCTGTGTGAGTGTGTGTAACTGAGTGTGTCTGTGTGTCCATCTATAGGAGTGTGTAGAAGGGTCTGTGTGTCCATCTATAGGAGTGTGTAGAAGGGTCTGTGTGTATATCTATAGGAGTGTGTGGAAGGGTCTGTGTGTAAATCTATAGGAGTGTGTGGAAGGGTCTGTGTGTAAATCTATCGGAGTGTGTAGAAGGGTCTGTGTGTAAATCTATAGGAGTGTGTGGAAGGGTCTGTGTGTAAATCTATCGGAGTGTGTGGAAGGGTCTGTGTGTATATCTATAGGAGTGTGTGGAAGGGTCTGTGTCTATAGGAGTGTGTGGAAGGCTCTGTGTCTATCTATAGGAGTGTGTGGAAGGGTCTGTGTGTATATAGAAACATAGAATCTAGGAGCAGGAGTAGGCCATTCGGCCCGTCGAGCCTGCTCCACCATTCAATACGATCATGGCTGATCATCCAAATCCAGTACCCTGTCCCTGCTTTAATCCCCACAGTACACATATCCCACCCTACCCCCGTAACCCCACGTATTTAATTCCCCCTAACATATCCCATCCTATCCCCATAACCCCACATATTTAATCCCCCCTAACACTAAGGGTCAATTTATCATAGCCAAATCAACCTAACCCGCACATTTTTGGACTGTGGGAGGAAACCGGAGCACCCGGAGGAAACCCACGCAGACACGGGGAGAATGTGCAAACTCCACACAGACAGTCACCCGAGGTCAGATTCGAACCCGGGTCTCTGGCGCTGTGAGGCACCAGTGCTAACCACTATGCCACCGTGTTGCCCGTATATCTATAGGAGTGTGTGGAAGGGTCTGTGTGTATATCTATAGGAGTGTGTGGAAGGGTCTGTGTGTCTATAGGAGTGTGTGGAAGGGTCTGTGTGTCTATAGGAGTGTGTGGAAGGGTCTGTGTGTCAATAGGAGTGTGTGGAAGGGTCTGTGTATATCTATCGGAGTGTGTGGAAGGGTCTGTGTGTATCTATAGGAGTGTGTGGAAGGGTCTGTGTGTATCTATAGGAGTGTGTGGAAGGGTCTGTGTGTATCTATAGGAGTGTGTGGAAGGGTCTGTGTGTATCTATAGGAGTGTGTGGAAGTCCATGTGCTGTGGACCTTGGAAAGGTATACTGCAGATAGCTAACATTGATGACTGCAACAGTTACCTAAATACAATAAAACATTCTATAATATAACCACAGGAACATCTTAATGAAGTCCAACAGGTTTATCTTTATTATAAACAGAAAATGCTGGAAACGCTCAGCAGGTCAGGCAGCATCCATGGAGAGAGAAACAGAGTCAACGGCTGGATGTTAATGTGGAGACGCGTTGGGAGCAGGGCGGCCTGCTAGCACGTGGGAACCCGGGAAATATGTGCAACACGTCTGTCAGTAGCTTTTTAATGCAGCCACTTCATTAGCATTTTATTTCCGGGTCTCCCATCCAATCAGCGGCAGCGGGCATGATGACAACCCGCGTGACGCGATCTCAACTCCAGCATTTAAAGGGACAATCCAAATGTGCAAGTTGAAGGAGTTAGAGTTGGGAAGAAGCGAGGAGGAAGGTCAGAAATGGAAGGAAGACATTCAAAGGCTCCGCCCAGTTCACGGACACCTCCCTGGATGTGCTGCTGGGGGCTGTGAGGTCCCGGTGGGAGAGCAGTCTTGGGTGGGGCCCTCACGGGCTCCAAAACCCAGAGGGCTTTGGCCAAGATCACCTCAGCAGTCAGAGCAGGGATGTGAGCAGCCTGCCTCAACCTCTGCTCAAGCCACAGGGGTTGCACCACGTAGAAGCTCTCGGAAAAGGAAGAGTAAAGAGTTGTCGTTGCATAAGGGCATGCACATGGGCGTCTTACACATTGTTGTATTGTTAAGTGTCTTCTTCATTTGATGCACATAAATATTATTGTTTTACACCATTTCCTGTGTTGTCCATTCTTAGTTGCTGGTTGGCAAGTAGCCCTTTCAGTTGTTTGATGATGAACGGGAAGGCATGAATTGATGGCGACCTACATGGCGATGTGAAAGGGCTGCTTGGTTCTTTTGATTTGTGTTCGTGGCATTGGGGGTGGGGGTGTCTGCAAAAAGTGAGGTTGTCAGGTGGGTGCACTGGTGGGACCTAAGTGAACCTCGCAATAATCACGGCACCCCGAGCAGCAATGTGCGCCGCTGGGGGTGCATTGCCCTCATCACCTTCTGCCTCCTCGTCTTCCTCCTCCTCCTCCTTAGAAACCTCAGAAGAGGATCTGCGCTCTGCACCTTGTTCCTCCTGCAGGTCCAAACCTTGCTGCTGGGCAATGTTGTGTAGAGCGCAGCACACCACGATCATTCCGAAGACCCTGGCTCTATTTAAGAAAGGAGGGAGACAGAAAGCAGGAAACTATAGATCAGTTAGCCTAACGTCTGTAGTTGGGAAAATGCTGGAGTCCTTCATTAAGGAAGCAGTAGCAGGGCATTTGGAAAATCTTAATGCAGTCAAGCAGAGTCAGCATGGTTTTATGAAAGGGAAATCATGTTTAACAAATTTGCTGGAGTTCTTTGAGGATGTAACGAGCAGGGTGGATAAGGGTGAGCCAGTGGATGTGGTGTATTTGGATTTCCAGAAGGCATTCGATAAGGTGCCACATAAAAGGTTACTGCATAAGATAAGAGCTCACAGAGTTGGGGGTAATATATTAGCATGGATAGAGAACTGGCTAACTAACAGAAAGCAGAGAGTCGGGATAAATGGGTCATTTTCCGGTTGGCAAACGGTAACTAGTGGGGTGCCACAGGGATCGGTGCTGGGGCCTCAACTATTTACAATCTACATTAATGACTTGGATGAAGGGACCGAGTGTAATGTAGCCAAGTTTGCGGATGATACAAAGATGGGTGGGAAAGCAAGTTGTGCCGAGGACTCAAAGAATCTGCAAAGGGATATAGACAGGCTAAGTGAGTGGGCAAACATTTGGCAGATGGAGTATAATGTGGGAAAGTGCGAGGTTATCCACTTTGGCAGGAAAAATAAAAAAGCAAATTATTATTTAAATGGAGAGAGATTACAAAATGCTACAGTTCAGAGGGACCTGGGTGCTCTTGTGCATGAAATACCAAAAGTTAGCATGCAGGTACAGCAAGTAATCAAAAAGGCAAATGGAATGTTGGCCTTTATTTCAAGGGGGTTGGAGTATAAAAGCAGGGAAGTCCTGCTACAACTGTACAGGGTATTGGTGAGACCACACCTTGAGTACTGCGTACAGTTTTGGTCTCCTTATTTAAGGAAGGATATACTTGCATTGGAGGCAGTTCAGAGACGATTCACACGGTTGATTCCTGAGATGAGGGGGTTGACTTATGAAGAAAGGTTGAGCAGGTTGGGCCTATACTGATTGGAATTTAGAAAAATGAGAGGTGATCTCATCGAAACATATAAGATACTGAGGGGGCTCGACAAGGTAGATGCATAGAGGATGTTTCCCCTCGTGGGGAAATCTAGAACTCGGGGGCATAGTCTTAGAATAAAGGGTCGCCCTTTTAGAACTGAGATGAGGAGGAATTATTTCTCTCAGAGAGTTGTAAATCTGTGGAATTCTATGCCCCAGAGAGCTGTGGAGGCTAGGTCATTAAATACATTTAAGGTGGAGATAGACAGATTTTTGCAAGATAAGGGAGTGAAGGGTTATGGGGAGTGGGCAGGGAAGTGGCTTTGAGCTCAAGAACAGCCATGATCTTATTGAATGGCGGAGCAGGCTCGAGGGGCCAGTGGCCTATTCCTCTCCTATTCTTTTGTTCTTATGTTCTTATGAGCCTATCGAAGGGCGCCTCCAGGTATATAGATCATTAAAATGTCATGAACAGGTTCAGAAAATAATCAAAAAGGCTAATGGGATGCTGGCCTTTATATCTAGAGGACTAGAATACAAGGGGGTAGAAGTTATGCTGCAGCTATACCAAACCCTGGTTAGACCACACCCGGAGCACTGTGAGCAGTTCTGGGCACCACACCTTAGGAAGGATATATTGGCCTTGGAGGGAGTACAGCGTAGGTTTACCAGAATGATACCCGAACTTCCGGGGTTAAATTATGAGGAGAGATTACACAAATTAGGGTTGTATTGCATGCAATTTAGAAGGTTAAGGGGTAATTTGATCAAAGATTTCAAGATATTAAGGGAAACAGATAGGGTAGACAGAGAGAAACTATTTCCACTGGTTGGGGAGTCCAGGACTAGGGGACATAGTCTAAAAATTAGTGCCAGACCTTTCAGGAGTGAAATTAGGAAACACTTCTACACATATAGGATGGTAGAAGTTTGGAACTCTCTTCTGCAAATGGCAATTGTTAATTTTAAATCTGAGATTGCTAGATTTTTGTTAATCAAAGGTATTAAGGGATATGGGCCAAAGGCGGGTATATGGAGTTAGATCACAGATCAGCCATGATCTCACTGAATGTCGGAACAGGCTCGAGGGGCTGAATAGCCTCCTCCTGTTCCTATGTTCCTAGATCTGTCAGGGCACCTGAAGCGCATCATCAGCATGCCGATGGCTTGTTCGATGACATATCTGGTGGTCATATGGCATTCATTTTAGCGCTCCTGGGCCTCATTCCTCGGGTTTCTGAGAGGTGCCATCAGCCACGTTTTAAGTGGGTATCCCTTGTCTCCGAGCAGCCAGCCGGTAACTCTGCTTCCAGGTGCGAAGACGTTTGGGAGGGTGGACTGCCGCAGGACGAAAGCATCATGGCAGCTGCCCAGTAATCTTGCGCACACCCGCATAAAGATCTTTCTGTGATTGCACACCAGCTGCACATTGACAGAGTGGAAGCCCCTGCGGTTGACGAACAGTCCTGGGTGATCTATGGATGCCTTAATTGCCATGTGTATGCAGTCGATGATGCCCTGCACCTGTGGGAAGCCAGTCAGAGCCACAAACTCAAGCGCCCACTCAAGTTGATATATTTGGCGGCCCTGGCTAACAAGCCATCCGTCACCTGTCTTATTTGTGTGCCGCTGACTGCAAGATCCTGCAAATAGAGTCATAGAGTTATAGAGCACAGAAAGAGGCCCTTTGGCCCATCGTGTCCGCGCCGGCCATCAAGCCCTGTCTATTTTAATCCCATTTTCCTGCACTTGGTCCGTAGCCTTGTATGCTATGGCGTTTCAAGTGCTCATCTAAATGCTTCTTGAATGTTGTGAGGGTTCCTGCTTCTACCATCCTTTCAGGCAGTGAGTTCCAGATTCCAACCACCCTCTGGGTGAAAAAGTTTTTCCTCAAATCCCCTCTAAACCTCCTGCCCCTTACCTTGAAACTATGCCCCCTGGTTATTGACCCCTCTACTAAGGGGAAAAGTTCCTTTCTATCTACCCTATCTATGCCCCTCATAATTTTGTACACCTCAATCAGGTCCCCCCTCAGCCTTCTCTGCTCTAAGGAAAACAACCCCAGCCTGTCCAGTCTCTCTTCATAGCTGAAGCACTCCAGCCCAGGTAACATCCTGGTGAATCTCCTCTGCACCCTCTCCAATGCAATCACATCCTTCCTATAGTGTGGCGACCAGAACTGCACACAGTATTCCAGCTGTGGCCTAACTAGCGTTTAGTACAGCTCCATCACAACCTCCCTGCTCTTATATTCTATGCCTCGGCTAATGAAGGCAAGTATCCCATATGCCTTTTTAACCACCTTATCTACCTGTCCTGCTGACTTCAGGGATCTATGTACATGCACACCAAGGTCCCTCTGATCCTCTGTCCTTCCTAGGATCCTACCATTCATTGTGTATTCCCTTGCCTTGTTAGTCCTCCCAAAATGCATCACCTCACACTTTTCAGGGTTAAATTCCATTTGCCACTGTTCTGCCCATCTGACCAACCCGTCTATATCGTCCTGTAGCCTGAGGCTTCCCTCCTCGCTATTTACCACCCCACCAATTTTCGTGTCATCTGCAAACTTACTGATCATACCTCCTACATTCATATCTAAATCATTAATGTACACTACAAACAGCAAAGGACCCAGCACCGATCCCTGCGGTACACCACTGGACACAGTCTTCCAGTCACAAAAACAACCTTCGACCATCATCCTCTGCCTCCTGCCACAAAGCCAATTTTGGATCCAATGTGCCAAGTTGCCCTGGATCCCATGGGTTTTTACATTCTTGACCAGTCTCCCATGCGGGACTTTGTCAAAAGCCTTTCTGAAGTCCATGTAGACCACATCAACTGCACTACCCTCATCCACACACCTAGTCACCCCCTCGAAGAATTCAATCAAATTGGTCAGACATGGGGGGAAAAATTAGGTCGCGCCCCATTTGGGGCGCAAATATCGTCTGGACGCAAATATTAGCGCCTGGCGCTAATTATCGGCACTGACTGGAAACTTCACTTTTACCGCCCCGGGAGGTGAGTGGAGCGCTAAATCAGGCGCTGCACACCTGTCTTAAGGCGCAAAGGCCGAGCAGTGAGGCGCTAACTCAGCGCGCGAGCGCAGTGCAGCTGCTGCCAGTTAGCGAGGGAACACAGACACACTGGCGCCGGCCACTTCTTAAAGCTGGGGGGGCCAACTTGCTCCCCAGCTCATTACAGCCTTGAATCTCGGCCTGGAGAGACCTGTGAATCCATTTTGCTGCCAAGGATGGAGAGGGTGAGAGAACGAGCTCATCGCTTCACCGAGCGGGACTTGGATGCTCTGGTTGGCGCGGTGGAGCGCAGAAGATGTATGCTCTTCCCTGAGAGTGGCAGGAGGCCTTTGCCACGCGAGTTCAGAAGAGTGTGGAGGGAGGTGGCTCAGAGCGTCTCCTCCAGGAGCATGGTGCCCAGGACCCATACTCAATGCCGCAAAAAGTTCAACGACCTCACTCGGGTCGTCAGGGTGAGTGGCTTTTTCTCAATACCTCTCCATCCCTCCATCTCAACCTCACTCTATGGCCAGAGGGTCTTAAAACCCCAATGCACAACACTCATCCAACACCTATGGCCCTTTCATGAAACACACTTACACATTCCACACTTTGCATACAGTAAGGGCTATTCACCTATGGGAGGCACATCAGGCAAGACCATGGCTGCATACAGTAAGGGCTATTCACCTATGGGAGGCACATCAGGCAAGACCATGGCTGCATACAGTAAGGGCTATTCACCTATGGGAGGCACATCAGGCAAGACCATGGCTGTATATTTACTCAGATGCTGTCCTTTTTCTTACAGGCCAAGCTGGCGCATAATCGGAGACAGCAGCAACGGACAGGTGGAGGGCGGCCTCAGCTGCAACCCCTCAGCGATCTTGAGGAGCGCGTCCACAGGATTGTGGCAAGCCGGGTGATCGGTCCCGTCGCCACTGGAGACGCCGACCCCGTTCTGGACAGCAATGGTAAGGTCATCACATTTTTGTCCTCTGTCCTTCCACTTGTCCCTCACAACACCAGCCTTTGACACTTTCAATCCAACTTGCTAACTCGCTGCACTTATTCCTCCCTTACTGCCACCCTGTCCTCACGCTAAAGCCACTCTTGTACCTCCCTGCTTTCAGATGGTGATTCACCAGCTGAGGAGACGGGCCCTGAAGCTGCCACTGGGAGTGATGCTGCAGCCGAGGAGGAAGAGGAAGCCGGAGCATCAGTGCCACCCTCTCCCGAGGAAGCCCATGCCCACACTGGGAACATGCCTTCCCTGGAGGGGAGCAGGGGGGAAGGGTCTGATGAGGGTGAAGCTCCAGGACCCAGCGGGCTGCAGCAACGCCATGGGGGTAGGGAAGAACGGGGGCCTTCTCCCCAGAGGGAGAGTATGCCAGACACTCCTACTGCAATGGACGCAGAGGAGGAGCGGCTGATCGCAGAAATGAACACCCAGGCAGTGGGCATGCACACTGAGCTCATGGGTGCAGTGGGAAGGGTGCCCGAATGCATTGAGTCACTGGCAAGGAGTGTGGAGCACTTCGCTGTAGCACAGGCGGATGCCACACTAACGCTTAGTGCTGCAATTCAGTCACTGGCTGCCGTGATCCCATCTCTGACTGCTCTCATGCAGACTCAGATTGAGGCCACGCGAGCACAGACTGCTGCCAACCTCGATGGTTCATGCACATGTCCCCGGGGCTGTCACCGCGCCGCAGCAGGCCAGCAATCTGTTCTCCAGCAGATTGCTCCGGATGCTGAAGTGCTGCCCCGTGGGAGTGCCAGTGTGTCGGGCGAGCAGGGAGTTGCTGTCCTCTCTCACGATGACAGCATTCCTGCTGCCAACACTGTCACTTCTCCACTGCACTTGCCACCGCCTGTAGGACAGACTGCTGCCGCCCATGCAGAGTTGGTGCAGTCTGCAGCCGGGCCCTCCAGGCCCAGAACTGGTCGAGGCCGTCCTTCAGGGGCATCTGCAGTGTCAGGGTCTGACGAGCAGCAGCCTTCCACCAGCCTTGCTGCAGCCACTGAGGTCCCATTACGGAGGAGCAGCAGGGTTAGAAGGGGGGAAGTGCGCAAGGGAAGGAGATCACCCTCGAAGGGCAAAAAGTAGGAGGTGTGACAAAATGCTGGTCATTTTTTTATTAAAGGTCGAGGTTCATGGTCCAACTTTTGTTTAGTGTTTTGGACATTATCTCCAGGTTGTGAGAACCAGTTATGTTATTGACTTTTTTTGTGTTTATTTCTATGAGTTTGTCATGAGGAATTGACACACACAGAGTTTGTAAAATAAATAAGTTTCTGTATTCAAAATATACATGGTTGGTGGTTGGAATTATTGGTGCCTTGGCCGGCTTAGGGGTTGCGTGCTGGGTTCATTAATGTTGTTAGCAATGGCAGAAGCCATTTCCACAGCAGGGGCCCTAGAAGCGGCTTGCTGTTAGCCGTTGACGGACGGCCCTTGCAGTTTGACCATTGTGGGCCGCCCTCCCGCCTTGGTGCTGCTGATGATCATCCTCCTCGTCCTCTTCCTCCTCTTCCTCCTCCTCCTCTGGTGGTGCTCCAAGGCCTGGTGGCATTGGCTGGGTCCTGAGGATTGCCATGTTATGCAACATGCAGCACACGACTACGAAGTTCGATACTCGCTCAGGCGAGTACTGCAGGGCTCCTCCAGAATGGTCGAGACAGCGGAACCGTTGCTTCAGCACGCCGATTGTGCGCTCAATTATGTTCCTGGTAGCTTGATGGCTCTCATTGTACCGCAGCTCAGCAGGAGTGTTGGGCGTACGGAGCGGTGTCATCAGCCAGGTGCTCAATGCATACCCCTTGTCCCCGAGAAGCCAACCAACTGGCTGATGCGGTGCCTCGAAAAGTTCTGCCACAGTAGTCTGGCGCAGGATAAAAGCATCGTGGCAGCTGCCAGGATAGTGGGCATTGACAGCGAGTATCAGCTGTCTGTGGTCACAGACCAACTGAACATTCAAGGAATGGAACCCCTTTCTGTTCCGGAATTCCTCGGCATTCTCATGCGGAGCACGCAAAGCCACATGCGTGCAGTCAATGGCGCCCTGCACCATGGGGAAGCCCGCTACCCTCGCAAAGCCCAGAGCACGGTCACGCTGCTTGTCTGGGGTCATGGGGAAAGAGATGAACTCTCGTCTCCTTTTAAAGAGGGCATTTGTGACCTGCCGGATGCAGCAATGCACCGCGAACTGGGAGATATTGGCGAGGTCCCCAGCAGCAGCTTGAAATGAGCCAGTAGCGTAAAAGTTGAGAGCCACTGTGACCTTCACTGCCACCGACAGAGACGTCCTGGACCTCAGTTGAGGCTGCAGATCTGGCTGCAGCAGGTGGCAGAGCTCAGTGACCACCTCCTTGCTGAATCGCAGCCTTCGCAAACACAGCTCCTCAGACATATGAATGTAGGAGAGCTGTTCACGATATACCCTGGGAGGGTAAGCTCTCCTGTACATACGCCTGTTGGCCCTCCTCCGTCTGGCCATCATTGCCACTCTCTCTCTGCGTCTCTGTATCCTCCGATTCAGCTGGAGCAGGACGACGCCCCCAATCAGTGCAGCCCCCATATTCTCTTTGCAAGCAAAGTAATGAAGGACAGCAACTAAAGTACCAGCGAAGTTAGGATCAGTAGGCAAAACTACCTCACAAAGCGTTGAGTCAATGCAGAAGTCTCTCTTTCTCTCCGAATCTCTCTCTCTCTCTCAGAACGAGTGGTGTAAAAATGTCGACCACAGAAAAAGACAGGAAGAGGCCCCCTTTAAATAGCGCCCCCCCCAGCCCCACAGCGATTGATAGCGTTCCAGTCTTCCGGTCGTTGGATGCGCCAGGTGGTAAGGCAGGGGGCGCCACTCAATTTCCGCTCCGGGGCGCCACAAGGACGTTGCACCATGGAATGACGTCACAATCTGCGCGCGCAGGTGGTCACAGCGGTAAGTTTTAGCGCCGCCGCACAATCTCTAGTTAAGTTCCCGAGCGGCGCAAACATCGCTGCGCCCGGGCGTTAGCGGCTTTGCGCCCCATTAGCGCCCTCTTAAGGCGCTAACGGGAGGCGCAACCAACTGAATTTTTACCCCTTGATCTCCCCCTGACAAAGCCATGCTGACTATCCTTGATTAATCCTTGCCTCTCCAAATGTTTCCAGCAGAACCCTGGAAGCATCCAGAGGCAAAAAAGTTGAGGGCGGCGGTGACTTTGACAGTCACTGGTAAAGCACGGCCAGCAGGTCCAGCTGGCAGCAGGTCTTGTTCCAGCAGGCTACAAATGTCTGCCACCACCTGACGCGAGACCCTGAGCTTCCTGAGGCACCGGTGTTCAGACATGCCGAGGAAGCTTATCCTCTGCCTGTGCACCCTGTGTGCCAGGTATGGCCTCCTGTGAGCTGCACCTCTTTGCTGAGCCCCTCTCTCCTGTGGAGCTGCAGGTCTGTGAGCAGCAGGCTGTTGCTGGTGCTGCTGGTGCTGCTGGCGCTGGTCATCTTGGTCCTCACCTGAGGTCCAATCTAAGGCAGCATAGGCGGCACCCAACCTGATCTAATAAATCAGACCTCCAAACCTCCAAAGTGTAGATGACCCCTCCAAAGTGTGTAAAGTAACCTCTCAGCTAAAGCACCATGAATACACCTTTTCCCACAAGCAGGTAAGAAAGCAGCTGTGAATACTGAGTACTTACTGGCATATTTCCCTGAGATTGCTTCAACCCCCTCATTTGCCACTGTGTTCTCACCTTGCTTTCACTGGCGAGTTTCAGGAAGCCCGAGAAACCCATGGATCCAAAGTTAAAGTGAAAAATCGATGTCAATATCGCTCTAATTGAGTGATTAACATATGTTAATTAGCAATGCACCTCTCCCGAGGGGGTTGCGCACACGCAGCCTAACGCGCTGCAGTGAAACCCAGAAGTCAGCTTGTTGGAGCTGGTTTCCCAACGCGCTGTCAATTTCGCTGGTTTTAACCCCCTGTCCGCTCCTAAACCCACACGCTCCTGCTCATTAAAATCCACCCCAGCATTTCAGGTCGATGAGTCATAGAGTCATAGAGTCATAACGGCACAGAAGGAGGCCATTCGGCCCATCGAGTCCATGCCAGCTCTCTGTGGAGCAATCCAGTCAGTCCCACTCCCCCGTTCTATATCCGTAGCCCTGAAAGTTTATTTCCCGCAAGTGCCTATCCAGTCTCCCCTTGAAAACATTGAGTGTCCCCGCTTCCACCACTTCCGTCAGCAGCGAGTTCCAGGTCCTCAGCACTCGCTGCGTAAAAAAGTTTTTCCTCACATGCCCCCTGTATCTCTTGCCCAAAACCTTAAATCTGTGTCCCCTAGTCCTTGTACCATCAACTAATGGGAACAGCCTTTCCCCATCTAGCCTATCCAAACCCGTCATAATCTTGTACACCTCTATCAAATCACCCCTCAACCTCCTTTGCTCTAATGAAAACAAATCCAGCTCCTCCAATCTGTCCTTGTAGCTAAGATCCCCCATCCCCAGAACCATTCTGGTAAATCTCCTCTGCACCCTCTCAAGGGCCTTTACATCCTTCCTAAAGTGTGGTGACCAGAACTGGCCGCAATACTCCAGTTGTGGCCTAACCAGACCTTTCATCAGAACTGGAAAATGTTACAGATGTGACAGGTTTTAAGCAAGTACAGAGGCAGGGAAAGGGTTATCTCTAAGGTTTATCTATAAGTAGGAGCATGCTGAAAAAGGAAGGAAATTCAAGTAATTGGTTTTAGATTAATAAACTCATTCTCCATGTAAATATTTAGATGTTTTCAAGAGGGGAGCAGTGGTGCATTTTCCTGATAAAATTCCAGGAGTAACTAGGTTCTTCTTACTTTGCTGAGAGAGCTTGGGACCTCCCAACAGCAACTCACTCTCCTCTGGATGGTGTTGCCTCAGAGTTTATAACAACCTTAGAGGTCATGTCAGGATCAGGAACGGAAAATCGGGATGAATAAGTAGTTGGGTAAATTGGCCAGTACATTTCAATGTGATGGAAGGGCACACTTAGCCTTGTCATTCACTGTAGGAAAGACTCGGATACAGTGTGTTATAGTCCATACTTTCAAAGCGAGACTTGGCCAAATTATTTTAAGCAAGATTTGCTCACAAGTTCCACAATCCCAAGTAGGGGATCCTGCAGGATCATTCTCAAAATGGCACCAGTATGTTGTACCGTTGAGTGATGGGCTGTGAGCCTTTGACCAAGATTCCTCACGCGGTGAGCTCATGATATCCACCATGCCATGTTATAGCGTTCTTGTATGACCCTTTCTATGCGGGCAGTGTGGAGGCAGGGGTGGCCACGTCTACAAACAGACACGGGCATGACTTCTCTCCGTGGGGCGTTAGGTAAACAGCAGTGAATCCCAGCCGCACCTCACAGGCAAGTTGGCTGTGAATGGAGGCCCACAGACAGGCAAAGCAACACATTTATTGAGGCTCAAGGGTGAGGGGAAAGATGGGCTACAATTGGTGGCCTCAGATCATGTAATGAGTATGACTGGCATGCCAATTTAACGAAAATGTTCAACAATGCGGCAGTCATCTGTGGCTGTTGCCAAACCTGTAACTGATCGATTTGGTTTTCTGGGGAGATGTACCATATACATGAGTGTTACTTCAGAACAATAAGCACAATGTGACTAAGAAACATACATCTTAAAGCTGCCTTAAAGGGAAATACTTGATCTGTCTCTCTTTCAGGATCAGACCAGTTTGCACCTTACGCCAACGTCATCATGCCAAGTGTGTTTGGGGTCATCAGCTTTTTGGGTGTCATAGGCAACTGCATCATAATCTACACCATTGTTAGGAAGACCAAATTCAGATGCAAGCACACGGTGCCCGACATCTTTATCTTCAATCTGTCGTTAGTGGATCTGTTGTTCCTTCTAGGGATGCCCTTCCTTATTCATCAACTTGTTGGGAATGGAACCTGGCATTTTGGAGCTGCCATGTGCACCATCATAACGACCCTGGATAGCAACAGCCAGATCACCAGCACCTACATATTGACTGTAATGACCTTTGATCGTTACCTGGCCACAGTTCACCCTCTGAAATCTGCCTACATGCGGACGCCATCTGTTGCTACCTTGGTGATCTGCTTGGTTTGGCTAATGTCCTTCTTGACCATCATCCCAGTGTGGTTGTACACCGGATTAATGTCACTGCCAGATGGCACGGTTGGTTGTGCCTTACTTCTGCCCAATCCAACCACCGATCTCTATTGGTTTACACTTTACCAATTCATGGTGGCCTTTGCCATCCCTCTGGTCATTATCTGCGTTATTTACTTCAAGATCCTCCAGCACATGTCCACAACTGTCGCCCCTCTGCCACAAAGAAGCCTAAGAATGCGGACCAGGAAAGTAACCCGCGTGGCCGTGGCCATCTGCTCAACCTTCTTTGTATGTTGGGGACCTTTCTATATTCTTCAACTGGTTCATCTGAGCATTGAAAAGCCAAGCATCGCTTTCTTCTATGTGTACAACTTTGCCATCAGTCTGGGCTACGCCAACAGCTGCATCAACCCTTTCTTGTACATTGCCTTGAGTGAGAACTTCAAGCGCCAGTTTATGGTGGCTATCCGCCCTGTCCAGCAGCGGTTCCGGGCGAATAACAGCGTGGCGGAAGGCAGCATGTCCATCAAACTGTCCGGCGGACCGACTCAACAGATGCGTTTTACAGGAGAATTTTCACCAAACTCTTTGCCTGTAACAGTTGCAGTTCATTGAAGGGCTGCACATGCTCGATGTCCAATTGTGGATGTAGAGGGGACATCACTGGAGAAAATTTGCTTTGTTCATCACTGACAGCAAAGTCACAATCTTAATTTACGGGTTTACAGGCTTGCTATGACGAGCACACAGAGGAAATCTTCTCTTGTGAGCACAAGACATAACGGGAACTTTCTCGGAGCTGCTCCCACTCGGTCTGTGTTACTTTGCTGGAAATCTGGCGGAACCCCACTTGCACGTGTAAACAGGATTACCTCCGCACTTTTGGCCAAGTAATGCTAGCGGAGCGGGAGCAGCACTGAGGAATCTCCCAGCCATGGTCTATTCCCTCTTTCCCCGCTCCCACCCCGCCCCCGCAACACAAACCTGAACTCTGAATAAGGCTCTGACTGGACTGACGAGATGGAAAAAGCTACACAATTCAAACTCTGGTGTTTGTAATTATACCATTTGAGAGTGTTTAGTAATTTCCTGACAGTAAGGAGGGACATTTCAAATGCCCGATGATCTTGATATAATGGCACAGATCACAAACTTAATGAAAGAGATGCCCTACGAAGGCATCAACACAGCGAATCAGTTAAAATGAAGTGGGAAGAAAAATGAAAAAGATTTGTCGGTAATAGAATGATGGTTCAGTCCAGATACAACAGCACATTCAATGGTGAGTGTGAAGCCCAGGATGGAACTGTCACCAGCCGACCACCGAAGAGAAAGATTTATTGTAAAAAACACATCTGTTAGCTGGCAAGTGCTTCATGTGCTTTTTGCTGTAGAATCTGCCCAGTGCTGGTCGTGGCTGTAATGAAATGGTGCACAAGCTCTGGTTTGGTTGGTGTTTCCAAGTCCACGGTGTTTGATGAAATATGGGACCACCTGTGACAGGCAGCTCCCACGAGTGCCCAGCAACCAGTTACTTGCATCAATAATCAGCCCTGTGGCTGGTGATAGTCCAAATCTCATTGGGGAGCTGCTGTTTCTAACTGACCCAGAATAGGTTTAAAGCTTCACTCTGTTCCTGACAGGAACCTTCTTTAAGAATGTTGCCTGGACTCTGAGAGTCATGGCCAATTAAGTTAATATTTACAGGACGAGTGACTTTACTCTTCTACCTCTTTGATGTTAATTACTTGACTGATGACTGGAGTCATCACCAATTAAGAGGTGGCAAATGCCCCCTTCTTAAAGGGGCACAACCAATATACTGTAAATTAAACAAATTTTAAAGGAAACTTAACAAAATCAAATTAAAATTTGGTTTCGAGGGGTGATGAAGCACTCCAGGCCCTCCGGTGCTGGCTTTGCTCTTGTGTGGACTCTGACTGTTGAGGAGTCACATCCTGTCACTAGCTGTCATCAAATCACACCAGGCTTAGTTTTTATTAAGTTAACTTTTTTTTTTGTATTTTCTCCAGCTGTTGATCTTGGTGGGAATCTCAGCCGTCCAAGGGGCAAGCAGACGGTGTGCTCCAGGAATACCACCAGGGTCGGTCTTTCTTTATTCTTTTTTTCGTGCGCGGTCCCTTTCACTTTGCCGGTATCTTCCAATGGGAGCAGCTTGTGAGCGACCTGCGCGGGACTTCCCAATTGATGCGCGCCCGCGCACCTTCGGGGGAGCAGGCTGACCTGATTGTTTCTCTGCCGAGGTGTGATGAAAGGCAGTCAGATAGATTAACTGTAGTCGTCTGAGATTGTACGCTACACAGGCATTGTTCTCTGTCTATATATGCTTTGCCGATTCGTATTCCTTCACTTCACCTGACGAAGGAGCAGCAGCTCCGAAAGCTTGTGATTTCAAATAAAACTGTTGGACTATAACCTGGTGTTGTGCGACTTCTCACTTTTGTCCACCCCAGTCCAACACCGGCATCTCCGCATCATTTCTTTATTCAGGGGTGGTGGCAGCAGCATGTCGGGAATCCCGATGGTGGGAGCTCTTCTCGCTCAGTGACATCCTGCACACAAGTGATCAGAGCAGCAGGTCAAATCTGCATGATTCCCACAGGAACAGGAGTAGGCCATTCAGCCCCTCGAGCAATGCTCCCCCGAAGGTGCGCGGGTGCGCATCAATCGGGAAGTCCTGCGCAGGCCGCTCACAAGCTGCACCCATTGGAAGATACCGGCAAAGTTAAAGGGACCGCGCACAAAAAAAAAATTTGCGGGAACATTGCCCTCGAGCCTGTTCCGCCATTCAATATGATCATGGCTGATCCTCTATCTCAATACCATATTCCCGCTCTCTCCCCATACCCCTTGATGCCTTTCATGTCTAGAAATTTATCTATCTCTTTCTTAAATATATAGAAACATAGAAACATAGAAGATAGGAGCAGGAGTAGGCCATTTGGCCCCTCGAGCCTGTTCTGCCATTTAATGAGATCATGGCTGATCATCCAAATTCAGTACCCTGTCCCTGCTTTCTCCCCATATCCCTCGATCCCTTTAGCCTTAAGAAATATATCTAACTCCTTCTTGAATATATTTAATGAATTGGCCTCAACTGCCTTCTGTGGTAGAGAATTCCACAGGTTCACCACTCTCTGGGTGAAGAAATTCCTCCTCATCTCAGTCCTAAATGGCTTACCCGTTATCCTTAGACTATGACCCCTGGTTCTGGACTCCCCCGCCATTGGGAACATCCTTCCTGCATCTAGTCTGTCTAGTCCTGTTAGAATTTTATAAGTTTCAATGAATTCCCCTCTCATTCTTCTAAACTCTAGCGAATTTAAGCCTAATCGACCCAATCTCTCCTCATACGTCATTCCTGCCATCCCAGGTATCAGTCTGGTGAATCTTCGCTGCACTCTCTCCATGGCAAGAACATCCTTCCTCAGATAAGGTGACCAAAACTGCACACAATACTCAAGGTGTGGTCTCACCAAGGCCCTGTACAACTGCAGCAAGACATCCTTGCTCCTGTACTCGAATCCTCTCACTATGAAGGCCAACATACCATTTGCCTTCTTAACCGCCTGCTGCACCTGCATGCTTACCATCAGCGACTGGTGCAGAAGGACACCCAGGTCTCGTTGCACTTCCCCTTTTCCCAATCTATTGCCATTCAGATAATAATCTGTCTTCCTGTTTTTGCCACCGAAGTGGATAACCTCGCATTTATCCACATTATACTGCATTTGCCATACATCTGCCCAATCACCCATCCTGTCCAAATCATACTGGAGTTTCTCTACATCCTCCTCACAGCACACGCGCCCACCCAGCTTTGTGTCATCTGCAAACTTGGAGATATTACATCTAGTTCCCTCGTCTAGATCATTTATATATATTGTGAATAGCTGGGGTCCTAGCACCGATCCCTGTGGTACCCCACTAGTCACTGCCTGCCACTCGGAAAAAGACCCGTTTATTCCAACTCTTTGCTTCCTGTCTGCCAACCAGTTCTCTATCCAAGACAGTACCTTACCCCAATCCAGTGTGCTTTAACTTTGCACGCTAATCTCTTATGCGGGACCTTATCGAAAGCCTTCTGAAAGTCCAAATACACCACATCCACTGGTTCTCCCTTATCTATTCTACCAGTTACATCCTCAAAAAATTCCAGTAGATCAGTCAGGCATGATTTACCTTTTGTAAATCCATGTTGACTTTGTCCGATCCTGTCACTGTTTTCCAAGTGCTCTGCTATTACATCTTTTATAATGGACTCTAGCATTTTTTCCCACTACCGATGTCAGACTTACCGGTCTATAATTCCCCGTTTTCTCTCTACCACCTTTTTTAAATAGTGGGGTTACATTAGCTATCCTCCAATCCATAGGAACTGTTCCAGAGTCAATAGAATTTTGGAAGATGACCAGCAATGCATCTACTATTTCTAGGGCCACTTCCTTAAGTACCCTAGGATGTAGATTATCAAGCCCTGGGGATTTATTGGCCTTCAATCCCATCAATTTCCCTAACATCATTTCCCTACAAATACTGATTTAATTCAATTCTTCCCTCTCATTAGACCCTATGTTGCCCGACATCTCTGGGAGGTTATTTGTGTCCTCCTTTGTGAAGACAGAACCAAAGTATGCATTTAATTGGTCTGCCATTTCTTTGTTCCCCATTATAAATTCCCCTGATTCTGACTGCAAGGGGCCTACGCTTGACTTCACCAATCTTTTTCTCTTCACATATCTATAGAAGCTTTTACAGTCAGTTTTTATGTTCCCTGCAAGCTTACTCACATAATCTATTTTCCCCCTCTTAATTAATCTCTTTGTCCTCCTTTGCTGAATCCTAAACTGTTCCCAATCCTCAGGTTTGCTGCTTTTTCTGGCCATATTATATGTCCTCTCCTTGGATCTTATGCTATCCCTAATTTCCCTTGTTAGCCACGGTTCTGTCAGCTTTTTTGTTTTATTTTTATGCCAAACAGTGACTTGGCCTCCACAGCCTTCTGTGGTAGAGAATTCCACAGGTTCACCACCCTCCGAGTGAAGAAATTTCTCCTCATCTCAGTCCTAAATGTCCTACCCCGTATCCTGAGACTGTGACCCCTCGTTCTAGACTACCCCCCCCACCCCCCAGCCAGGGGAAACATCCTCCCTGCATCCAGTCTGTCTAGCCCTGTCAGAATTTTATACGTTTCCACGAGATCCCCTCTCATTCTTCTAAACTCGAGTGAATACAGGCCTAGTCGACCCAATCTCTCCGCATATGACAGCCCTGCCATTTGTGCTGTAACCCCTTCAAAGGTCAGTCTACCTTTCCCGAAGTTCGCTGCTCAAAACAGAACACAGTTCTCCAGATGGGGGTCTAACCAAGGCTTTGCACAACTGAAGCATCACTTCCTCCCCTTTGTATTCCAGCCCTCTTGAGATCAAAGGCCAACATTCCATTAGCCTTTTCGATTACTTTTTCTACCTGTCCACCAGCTTTTAGTGCTTTGTGTATCGACAGGTAGCGGGGTAGGTGGTGGGGGGGTGGAGATGGTGTTCTGGGGGGGTCCGATCACCGGAGGGTGGGGGGGGGTGGTAGGTGGGGGGGAGCAGACAGATCGTGGTGGGAGAGGGCTGTACAGGTTAGCTTGTTTGGACTGGAGGAAACACTCCTGCTCTCCTGGCCCACAAGCAGTGCTGTGAAGGCACTTACCTTGCTGGATCCGGCCCTTCTGGCTTCCCGGTCAGCATGGGTTAAAAATAGAAACACTGTTAAAGTGAAGGCACACCGCCCCCTTAAAGAGTTTTACCAACCGACCCATCTCCCGAGAGTGGATTGGTCGCCTCCGTTAAAACCGGAAGTGGACGGGTTCGAGGCGGGTGCGGTTCCTATTTCAGAGTTTTAGCTTTTTAACCTCCCACCGACCCAAACCCACCCATTTTTGGGGGTTAAAATTACCCCCAATGTTTCAGGTCGCGACCTGTCATCATAACTGGAAGAAGATAGAGATTTAACAGTTTTTAAGCAAGCACAGAGCCTGGGAAAAAGTGGGGGGCGCGGGGAGGAAAGACTGCAAGGGGAAGGTCTGATAGAGTGGAAGGCAGGAGTGATTAGATGGCAAAAGGGATGATGGTGCGAGAAAGCAAAAGTGGGAATGGTGCTGGTGTTGAGTGTTTGACACAGGTGGGCTAATAAAAGTGACAGTGTCCTCCCCGTTAGTCCCGAGTTCCACTCAGTAAAAACACAGAAGGAACTGCAAATTAAAAAAGTCTTCTCTCTCATCCTTTCTTTCCCTCAGTCCCGCTTTCTCTTTAACTCTCACTCGGGCTCATTCTCTTATATTCCTTTTCTATCTCTCATTCTTTCTCACGCTCTTTCTTTAGCTCGCGTTCTTTCATTCTCTCTCTCTTCCCCGCACTCTCTTTCTGCTGTTCTATTTATGAACAGACTGACCCTGCAGCAGCAACGACCAGCGGGAGGTGCATCATGGCCAGGGGCCACTCGCTTGCCTTACTGACTGAAAAATGTGTGGAAAGCATTTCCCAAAACAACAGTACGAGGCCCATGTAATAAAGACGGGATGTGATGAATACAGTCCCCATCAATCAGTGGCACCAGTCTTAAATAGATAGAATTATGGGATGGAATCCCACGTAACCAAAACAGAATCATCACCTTACTAAATAATGAAGCAAGGAAGGCAGCTCCCAAATGTGCACATGGAAGTGATACACCTTAGGTAGACATGGCACCAAATATGGATTCGGAGGACAATATTGATTGTTAGCCTCTGCTTGGGTAATTGGATCAAAGCCTGTGGTAACTATGACTCCAGGGCAACCACAGCCTCAGATGTTAAGCAGAGTATCTTAGCGAATGCATCTTTGCCTGGCTCCGGTCACAGTTGATTTACAAACATGAAGTAGCAGCATGTTATATGTGAGTTTAAGAATGATGCGCTGTTCTACCTTGTAGCTTCCCACCTGTGGAACCGCTCGTTCAGGGCAACAGACCCATCAATAGTCTCATCAATAGAACTAGCAACAGACCCAGTAGCATAATTCATCACAGATCCAGCCCAGACCCTATAGCAGAGCCAGCTTTAGAACTAAATGGCCAGCAACAAAACCATTAAAATAAACAACAATGGCAAATAACCAGCAAGAATCAGCAACAGAACCAGCAGCAGATCCAGAAATAATGAGCGAATAAGGGGGAAAAATAACTTTCCTCAAGTATAAATCTACAGATAAAATCAAGAACAGAGGTTACATAAGAAGAGAAAAGAAAATTTGTCCCTCATAACAGATTCTAGTAACTTCCCCACAACTGACGTTAGACTAACAGGCCTAGAATTTCCTAGTTTATCTCTCCTACCGTTCCTAAATAGTGGAGTGACACTGGCAATTTTCCAATCCAAGGGGACAATTCCTGAATTGAGAGTTTTGGAAGATCCTGACTAAAGCATCAACAATTTCCTCACCTACTTCTTTTAATACCCTGGGGTGGAAACCATCAGGTCCTGGAGATTTGTCTATCTTTAATAACATTAGTTTGTCTATCGCCATTTATTTTACTTATATTGAATCGAGTTAGTTCCTCCCCTTGATATATTTTTAGTTTTCCTAGTATCTCTGGTATTTTATCCTCATCCTCTACTGTGGAGACCGATACAAAGTAAATATTTAGCAAGTCTGCCATTTCCAATTACAATATCACCTGCGTCTGTCATTAAGGGATTACTCTTAGCCACCCTCTTTCTCTTAATATATTCATAAAAACCTTTACCGCTGCCCTTGATATCTCACAAGCTTTTTCTTGTATTCCCTTTTTGCGGCTGTTACCACCTTCTTTGTATCCCTTTGCTGTTCTTTATATTTCTCCCAGTCCGCGGGATCTCTACAGTTCTTCGCCTTCTTATAAGCCCTTTCTTTTGGTGTTCTACTATCTCTCACTTCCCTTGTTGAACAAGGTTGTTTAATGACACACACAGAGCTCTTGCCCTTTAGGGGTATGTGCAGTTCATGTATTCCACCCAATACATCTTCCACTGTTCATCCATAGTTTTATCCGTTAATAGTTCTGCCCGGTCTATTGTGGTCAATTCCTGCCTCATCCCTCCAAAGTGAGCCTTACCTAGATTTAAAACCTTGGTTCGTGACTCATCTTTCTCCATCTCAAACCTAATATCGAATTCTATCATGTTATGGTCACTGTTATCTAGGGTGTTCCCTTAGCGTTAGATTGCTGACTAATTCGGGCTCATTACTCATCACTTAATCTAATGTGACCTGTTCTCTTACATAGTGTTAACTAAACATCAGATGACCTCTGATGAGATTAGGCACATAGTAGCAATTACACTCCAAGGTCTCTCTTGTATTTGTTATTCTTTGGTGGAATATTCCAGTTTGAAATTGCCACACTAATTTGAGTGTTTATGTTGGACATAACGTGTAGGAGGTAAAACATCATGAAGGTGGAAATAATGAAGGACTTTTTGTGCAGGAGTGTATTTCCATTTTATCTTTCGAGCATGTTTAGGCTGACATAAATGAAAATCCCTCCATGGCCTCGCCCCTGTTCTCTCTCTAACCTCCTACAGCCTTCCGAGAACTCTGCATTGCTCAAATTCTGGCCTCTTGAGCATCCTCGATTTCCTTCGCCACCCCATTGGCAGCCGTGCCTTCAGCTGCCAAGGCCCTAAGCTCTAGAATTCCCTCCCTAAACCTCTCCGCCTCCCTCTCCTCCTTTAAGACACTCCTTAAACCTACCTCTTTGACCAAGCTTTTGGTCACCTGTCGTAATATCTCCTTATGTTGCTCGGTGTAAAATTCTGTCTGATAACGCTGCTTGGAAGCGCCTTGGGGGACGTTTTACTACATTAAAAGCGCTGTATAAATGCAAGTTGTCGTTGCGGGGAGTAAAGGTTCAATCATGGGATGGCATCACAAGTGAGCCCAGTCCTGCCCTCACCCAACATCCGCTCATACGATTACTGACAGGGGTCACTGGGTAGCAATCATGAGTAGGATCCCCAGATGAATTTGTTTCCTCCTCCCTAAGTTGAAGGTGCCGAGTCCAATTGTAACACCCCTACCACTGCCCTAGCCACGATCAGCTAACTCAGCTCAGACCAAGGATCTCACCTGGGATCCTCCTGGTCTGAACGGCATATGTGCTGCCCTTGCTCACTGATCTTATTGGTCACTCGTTCGCTTTTTTTGAGGCTTTAGTGTGCAGCAGTTCTGGTTGATGCTCTGACGACAATCTTAAATGAGTTTTTCCAGTGTCGCTTCCTGTAACTGTTTCGAATGCTGGTCGTTATAACGCTGCAGTTTCGTGTCTGTATGAAACTTGAATTTATTGCTGACATTTCTATCATAATGTTGCTTTTCGGCAGATTAAAGCGCCAGAGAGCACTGTGGTCTATTTCACGAGCCGTGTGTTGATTTGTAAAGTGTGAGGTTATTCTGCACAGATTGCACGTATACAGTGAATGGAGATGACGACAGGCTTATCAGGAAGGTGCACATTATCAAGAAGCCGACACAGAGTCGAGCAAGTCCTACAGGGTCCATTTGGAGCTAATCCCTGAGAGTTTTAAAATATAATCACCGTTACATTGTGGCGTTAGCCTCTGTATTTCATGGTAACAAGCCTTTGAAGGAAAAAGCAACATCAATTTTAAATAATTGATGCGCAGTATTAGTACCAAGCACATTCATATGAAATTTGCTTTTTGTGCTGTTTTACCAAAGGCATTAACCCCTTTATTTGAAAAATGTGTTAAAGTCGCTGAAAGCCAAATTTTATATCAAAGTATTAACGTGTTCAGTTTTATGGTTTAATCGCTGTTGCCTATTTTCTACAGCTAAAGTTAAAATCAATTCATTCGAGGCTGAACATTACAGGGAAGGGCACCGCATGTGGCGCTACTTTCAATTGAGATTAATTATGTTTTAATGTTGGACAAACCTGTTCTAAGATTCTCTGAGAAAATCTGTTTTTTTTTAATTGCACTGTATGCTACAATCTATTTCAGTTCCCGCACACTAAGCAAACCCAAGATTTTAACAACACTGCACTGAGGAGCACTTGCAAGAGCAATTTTTACTATTCCGACCTTTTTGCAATCTTCAACCTTTGAAAACTTATGCTTAGTGTCTGTTATGTGTTTGGACTTCCCTCTCAGATAATTTCCACGTATCCAGTGCTTGTGCTCTGAAAAGCGGTGGCATGCATCTTTCATCGAGAGCAAAGACTACTTGATGTAGTCATGAGGGGCATTGAGAGTGTCAGCCGTGGCTCAGTGGTAGCACTCTCACCTCTGAAATCAGAAGGTCGTAGGTTCGAATACCCACTTCCAGAGACTTGAGTACATAATCATACTGATATTCCCGTCGGAGGTGCCGTCTTTCGGATGAGACGTTAAACGAGGCCCCGGTCTGCCCTCTCCGGTGGACGTAAAAGATCCCTCGGCACTATTTCGAAGAAGAGCAGGGGTGTTCTCCCCGGTGTCCTGGCCAATATTTATCCCTCAAATCAACATCACTAATAAAACAGATTATCTGGTCACATTGCGGTTTGTGGGAGTTTGCTGTGTGCACATTGTAAGACGAGCGGAATTACCCCTCGGCCCGTCCAACAGGTTAGAGAGTTCGGACTTGAGACTTATGAGAAATTACACCAGACACACCGGGTTCTGTCTTTAACCTTTTATTGTTCCTAAGACAGATTCAAAACCCCAATCACTATTCGAGCAGTTCACCAATAATATTACAAGAAATCATACATACAACCACCCGCTGATGATCGGTCCAGCGTTGATTATAGGTCCTCGTAAGCGAAAAGACAGGCCAGGCCCCTCCTTCCGACTGCAGTGCCTGATCCTCCTAGGCGAGATGACTGGCCAAGCTACCTTCTTCTGACTGCAGTGCCGATATTCTTTAGCCACCGTGTTTTATACAGTTTTCCTTGCCTTTTGCATTAAATCAATCATTCAGAGATAGTGACATGTTCCTTTAATGTTAGTCTGAGCTGTTTGAGCTGTCAAACGTTCACATTAACTCATCCTATGTCACTATCCATTAGTTGTCTTTTTCACAGCCCAAAATTGTTCATTCACTCCTAACGTTTACAAAAATGGCAGAAAACCACTTGGTTCGGTTCATGGGTTACGTCGTATTCTGCATTCCCAAAACTTCAAAGGTTTGACTTCTCACCTTTAACCTCCGAAAAGTCATCAGAGACACCATGTCTGCAAAACTAAAGGGGGTTGTTTATCTCTGTTGTCTATCAAAGCAAATCCCATGTCCCTTATCAGTGACAACTTTATATTTCACTAAGAATTAAGGGTCTTTGTATGTCTACAACATTGATTGCCATGTTTCCTAAATTACAACAGTGACTACATTTCAAAAAGTACTTCATTGACTGTAAAGCACTTTGGGACATCCTGTGGTCATGAAAGGCGCTATATAAATGCAAGTCTTTTTTTTCTTTTATTTCTAAAATTTGAATAGCTTCTCCCCCTCCTAGCTCAAGGATCCCAAGCTGTAACCAACTCGGATCAAATCTGAGACTATCCTGGTTTGTGTGGCTCAGCGCTGTACTTAGTGTCAGCTTTGCTCAGTATTAGCACTCTTGCCTTCAAGTCAGAAGATATTGGGCCAGAAATTCGGCTCTTGTCGGGTGAGTACGCGCTGTGTACTCACCCGTAAGGCCAGCTGAAGTGCCGGTTGCCTGCATGCACTGCACATGCGCGGGAAACCGGAACTTCCGTTCCCCTGAAGGGAGGGGTTCAGAAGTCGAACGCGTGCGCGGGAGAGGCTGCGCGCACGCAGCGAACTTCGGTTTTTTTTCAAGGTTTCTCCGGGAGGGTAAGTATGGAGAAGCTGCACATTTAAAAAGGAGGCGCAAGGCCTGTTTAACAAGGTAAGTGGTTAATTAATTACAATTTAAACATTTTTTCAACAGGTTTATCTTTTTTAGATAATTTAAAGAAAGGTAAGTTTATTTTTAGCACCGTTAAAAAGTATAATTAATTTTTTCAAAAATTTTAATTTTTGTTTAAAGTAGTTAATTTATGTAATTTATAGTTATTTTAAAAATGTGATGTTTTTAAAAAAAAATTTATTTGAAGTTTAAGTGTGGTTTTGGGGCCGATCTCTATTCATAGATTTGACAGATCTTCCTGTCAAATCTATGAATGAAAATTCCCTGCTACGATTGGCTCTCCATGGCCCACATGATCCCAGGGGACGCTTCGAACTAACTGCGCCCCTGGGATACGCAAGCACTGCACACCGGCAGCTGCAGGAGGCCCAAGAGCCGAAGTGCTCGTGGGCCCAAAGCACAACAACAGGCGCGGTAGGCAAGTACGCGCGCGATGCTTGCACCTGCAGGAAGCCGGAAAGCCAAATTTCTGGCCCAATAGGTTCAAACCTCAACTCGAGACTTCACTATGTAATCTAGACTGATGCTCCAGTGCAGTACTGAGGGAGTGCTGCACTGTCGGAGGTGCTGTCCTTTGGGCGAGACGTTAAACTGAGGCCCTCACAGATGGATGTGAAAGATCCCATGAGACTATTCGAAGATGAGCAGGGGGGGTTCCCCCACCCCCCCAGTGTCCTGGCCAATATTTATCCTTCAACCAACATCACTAAAAAACAGATTATCTGGTCATTATCCCATTCCTACATTACAATGGTGACGACACTTCAAAAGTACTTCGTTGACTGTAAAGCCTTTTAGGACGTCCTGAGGTCATGAAAGGTGCTATATAAATTCAACTTCTTTCTTTGCTGTTTGTGGGAGCTTGCTGTGTGCAAATTGGCTGCTGCATTTGCCTACATTACAACAGTGACTACACTTCAAAAGGTGCTTCTTTGGCTGTGAAGTGCTTTAGGACATCCTGAGGATGCGAAAAGCGATATATCAGTGCACACTCTCTCTTCTTTTCTTGCTGAATTTACCCACTGAGCCGGGAGTGGGGGCAGTGGTGGGGGTTGGATAGATAAGATTACAGGTGGAATGTAATTCTCTCTTATGAAGGATGCCCAATCACTATATTTTTATGCATTGACAGAGTTCATTTTGTTGCATAGAATTACGTAGAATTTACAGCACAGAGACAGGCCATTCGGCCCAACTGGTCCATGCCGGTGTTTATGCTCCACACGAGCCTCACCCCACACTACGTCATCTCACCCTATCAACATATTCCTTTCTCCCTCATGTATTTATCTAGCTTCCTCTTAAATATATCTATGATATTTGCCTCAACTACTCCATGTGGTAGCGTGTTCCACATTCTAAGCACTCTCTAGGCAAAGAAGTTTCTCCTGAATTCCCTATTAGATTTATTAGTGACTAGCATATTTATGGCCCCTAGTTCTGGTCTCCCCCTCATCTCCTCTACGTCTACCCTATCAAATCCCTTCATAATTTTAAAGACCTCTAGAGAAAAGAGCCCCAGTCTGTTCAGTGAGACATCAAGACACTTAAATACTCATCACTGTGCACACACCGATGGGTAGGGTGGCCGGATTGTCCAGGAGGTTCCTGGAATCGAGGGTTGCTCTCCCGGGCACTGCTGCCTGCACAACCCAGGAGAAAAGGGGAGCTTTGCGCCAGTGTGCCTCAGACAGACTCGAGGGGAGCGAAAACCCAGGAAATATCGCCACAAAAGGTGGTAAAATCCAACTGAGAACCGGGAGGGGCGGGGCGGGGCAGCCCAACACGAGGGTGGGGGTACGGATTTAAAATCTGAAAAGTTAACCTTCCGCCCTGCAGCATTCCAATTCTCCACTCAGTTTAAATTACCCGCGCAGAGTCCTGACAAGGGGATTGGGCCAGATCGGTCAGATGGGGCCGAATGATTGACAGGAAGGGAGAGGGGGCAGGGTCAGGATAACTGACAATGGCAAAGGGCGGCCGCAGTGAGAAGCGATGGAAAATAACGTGAGGGGAAAATGGAGTGCGAGAGAAACACATGGGCCTAGAAATTGGATTGCGCTGTGCCCATTTAACACATCCCAGTGAAGCACTGCACATCATTCAGCACTGCGAATGGGTGGCAGAGAGCAGGGTACATTGGTAATGGGACTCAGCCTGAGAAACAGAATTACACAGCAAATATCTTAACTATCCTAAGTGCCTAGCCTAAATAATGAGTTAACAGAATTAACAACCTGCATTTATATAGCACTTTTAGCTAAAAAAGTCCCAAGGTGCTTCACAGGAGTGTTATCAAACAAGGTTTGACGCTGAGCCACATAAGGAGTTATTAGGACAGGTGACCAGAAGCTTGGTCATAGGAGGTAGGTTTTAAGGAGCGTCTTAAAAAGGAGAGAGAGGCAGAAAGGTTTAGGGAGGGAATTCCAGAGCTTGGGGCCCAGGCAGCTGAAGGCATGGCCACCAATAGTGGAGCTGTGTGGCGGATCGCCACCTAAAACGGGCATAATCCACTCTTCCGTCTGTGGACAAATTTCCAGCACCTTCCCTTTAAGGCACCTTACCTTTAAGGCAGAAGGGGGCGGGGCCTCAGGTTTTACCCAGAGAATTCTGGGAGCTTTTCAGTCTGCCATTTTGTGCCATGCTGTGATTAAAAAGTCTCTTGTTTAACACAAATGGATTCAGCCTTAATTCGTGTTTCGCGGCAGCCTCAACAGAGCGATGAAAAAAAAAAATCGGTGATGCGCTTGGGTTATCTATGGTTACGAGCGGAGATAGTCCAGACAGACTAGATAACTGGCCAAAAGTGAGTTGAATAAGACTGGGAAGACTATCTAAATATGTACAACATTTGATTTTTATGAAGACTAATACTGATTCTGTAACTTCGCCAGTTCTGCAATCACAGCCAACCTCAGGGGTTTAATGTTCTTTTTGAAGAATGTAAAAAAAAAAATTAAATCACGCTGATTGCTTTAGAGAAATGATTTTACGACTGGAACTAATAGGATTCTGATGGGTTGTTTGATGCGCTTGACAATCAAATTCCATAACAGAGCCAACCCACCCCAAGATTGCATGGTTAATCACTTTGAGCTTGGACCTTTCTGGCAGTTTGGTTACTCGAGCTGAATTTTAACAGACCCAAAAGAAACAGAGTAAGGTGTTTCCTCTAATCTGGTTTTATTATTTTCCCCCCCCCCTCTTCTGTTTTCCTCTTCTCTCCTGAAGGGGGCTGACTTGCGCTGGGGTAAGGGGAAAAAAAAAATCGAACTGTCCGGTCCCCGCACTCAGGTGGGCGTTCCCTATGCATGAGCCTAGTCAGCGTGCCTCGGTAGGCTATTCGACTGTCTGCGGCGTTGTGACCCATTGTTGTCCTCATCCAACATCCACACACATGCATGTTCTAGCAAGCCAGAGGTCATGAGTTCAAATCTCACTGTGGCAAGCTGTGCAGCTGAATCTGGTGATTTGTCGGCTGGTGCCAGAGAAAATAACCGTGAAAGCTTCCATATTGTTCCAAAAACCCAACTGGTTCACAAATAACCTTCATGGAAAGGAACGTGCCAGGCCTAACTGGTTAGGCCTACACATGATTCCAGTCCCACACTAAGTGGTTGATGCATCGGCCTGGATTTTCCTTCAGAAAACTTGCCTGTTTTATGGACAGCATTGAGGAAGGCTGGCAAGCAAAAGGGGGCCCTACTGCTGAAACCCCGTCTCTAAAAATGGCCACCGCGATTTCCCTCCCGTGACTTGCTGAGAATTTAAAGGGGCCTTGTGCAACTTGCTGAGAATTTAAAAGGGACCTCTGTATAATGAAATAATGGATCTTCCTCTGGTGATTCAATTATTCCTGTGCTATGAGGAAGAGAATGCAGAGGACATTGGAGAAAGAATGGATGGAAGCCAGGAGAGTGCGGCAGCATGCCCACAGGTATCGGCACCACAGGGTCTGCAGACCACAGAGGACCTGTCTAGGTTTTATCTCGGTAGAGTCTGAGAAGACTGCATTTTTTCTTTCTTCTTTTAATTATTTTTGAAAACTGATTAGTATTCCCTGGACAATCCCTCAATTATTTAAGCCTGGCGGAGTTAATGGATCCAACCAACTCATTGAGCTGTTAGAACTGCATGTTCTTTGTTACCCTTTCAATGTCATTCTGATGCTCTGTTCCTCCCTATAATTAGAAGATATACAACACTGGTTTTGAAAGCAAGCGGCCAAGAGGAAAATGAGTATTCTGCAAAAAATACATCAAGCTCTGCAAGAACCAACGTCCATTCTCCATCTTCAGTAGTCAACAACAGAGCAGATAGAGGTTGAGGATATCTCATTGTAAATACCCAGTACACTCGTAGAATTATGCAGCACAGAAGGAGGCCATTCAGCTTATCGTGCCTGTGCCGGCTCTTTGAACGAGCTCTCCAATTACTCCCCACTCTTCTGCTCCTTTCCGCAAAGCCCTGCAAACTTTTCCCCTTCATTTATTCAATTCCCGTTTAAAAAGTTACTGTCGAATCCGATTCGATCTTATTGAATCTCTCAATGTGCAACACACCTATACAACCCTACAGGGGTCAAAAGCTATGCACCGACTGGTGTCATGGGCAAATGGAACCAAATCTAAAATCAAGAGGATCTAGGATGAGCCCAGACTCGGCCAATTGAATTTCAGATTAGCTTTGCCCTTTCAGTGCAATGATTTGCACCCGTGAATTTGATTGATATTTTGACATTATACGGCTGGGGTGTCCAAACAGCAGCCCTCAGGGCACACGTGGTCCACAAGCCTTTAGCAATTGGGCTACTCAACTTCTATTTCCCATTTGCTGGTCTGTCCTGTTTGAATATTGTGTGCCTAGATTCCTGCCATGATTGGTTGATTTGGCTATGATAAATTGACCCTTAGTGTTAGGGGGGGATTAAATATGTAGGGTTACAGGGATAGGATGGGATATGTTAGGGGGAATTAAATACGTGGGGTTACGGGGATAGGGTGGGATATGTGTCGGTGCAGGCTCGATGGGGATTCTGTGTGAGAAAGCAGGGACAGGGTACTGGATTTGGATGATCAGCCATGATCGTATTGAATGGTGGAGCAGGCTCGACGGGCCGAATGGCCTACTCCTGCTCCTAGTTTCTATGTTTCTATGTTTCTAATAGGGAGCCTGGAGTGCATCCTAGTGAGGCTTGACCCAGGATGGTGGAATGGGGTTGAGATGGATACAGAGGAGCGGGCAGAATTCCTGCCCTGCCGGAACTCCATCCCAAAGAGGAGAATCCCCCCTCCCCTCCCAATGTCTGACATAAAGTCATGAATGAGCCCAAATTTCTACAGTTGAACAACTATGGTTTTCCATCAACTCTGTACTTTTGCCATTAGCTCCATCCACTTTTGGTTGCTCCTGCAGGTTGAAATCAGACTCACAACCCTGGCTTTCTGTTTAACCAAAGCTGAAATTCTAATCCCATATCCTGCCCACTAACAAGATTGATTACTTCAACATCCCCAACATTGTCCACCTCTGTTCTTACCTTACCCCCAGTGCTGCCGAATCCCTGAGTCACGTCTTTGTTATCTCTAGATGCAACTTCTCCAACAACATCCATGTTAACCTTTAACCAACTGCTTGACATAAGAACAAACTTGCATTTACATAGCACCTTCTCACATCCTCAGGACATCACAAAGTACTTTATATCCAATGGATTACGTTTGAAGTGCAGTTGTTTGGTAGGCTAATGCAGCAGTCAGTTTGAGCACAGCAAGGTCCCACAAACAGCATGGCAAAATGACCAGAAAATTCTGTTGTTGGCAAAAGGAAAAATGTTGGCCAAGGCATCTACTCTTACTTCTTCAATATGAGCTGGCAGATAGGGCCTCACTTAACATTTTATCTGAAAAATGGCACCTCTGACAATGCAGAATTCCCTCAATATTGTGCTGAAGAGTCAGGCTGAATTTTAGACTTAAGTCTTTGGAGTGGGGCTTGAACCCACAATCATCTGACTCAAAAGGTGAGAGTGTCAAGTGAGCCAAGCTGACATTTCAAATTGCTAATTATCCAAAATCTGCCATCTGAATCCTGTTTTGCATTAAGCCTCACTCCCTCATCCCTATCCTCGTTGACCTAAATTAACCTACATTGGCTCCTCGGCTTCCCAATGAATTGAGTTGAAAATCCTCCTCCTCATCTACAAATCCCTGCACAGCCTCATCTCACCTAACCTCTCCATCCTTCTCCCGCCCCCTGGTACTCGGTCTTGTTGTGCATTCATCTTATTATGCCGTGGCTTAGTTGGTAACATTCTTGTGTTCAAGTCCCACTCCAGAGACTTAGAAACATAGAAGATAGGAGCAGGAGTAGGCCATTCGGCCCCTCGAGCCTGTTCCACCATTCAATGCGATCATGGATGATCATCCAAATTCAGTACCCTGTCCCTGCTTTCTCCCCATTTCCCTTGATCCCCTTAGCCTTAAGAAATATATCTAACTCCTTCTTGAATATATTTAATGAATTGGCCTCAACTGCCTTCTGTGGTACAGAATTCCACAGGTTCACCACTCTCTGGGTGAAGAAATTCCTCCTCATCTCAGTCCTAAATGGCTTACCCCTTATCCTTAGATTGTGACCTCTGTTTCTGGACTCCCCCGCCATCGGGAACATCCTTCCTGCATCTAGTCTGTCTAGTCCTGTTAGTGATGCGGAGGTGCCGGTGTTGGACTGGGTGGACAAAAATGAGAAGTCGCACAACACCAGGTTATAGTCCAACAGTTTTATTTAAAATTATGAGCTTTCGGAGCTGTTGCCCCTTCGTCAGGTAAAGGTACAAATTCCTGCCATCCCAGGTATCAGTCTGGTGAATCTTCGTTGCACTCCCTCCATGGCAAGAACATCCTTCCTCAGATAAGGCAACCAAAACTGCACACAATACTCAAGGTGTGGTCTCACCAAGGCCCTGTACAACTGCAGCAAGACATCCTTGCTCCTGTACTCGAATCCTATCGCTATGAAGGCCAACATACCATTTGCCTTCTTAACCACCTGCTGCACCTGCATGCTTACCTTCAGAGACTGGTGCACAAGGACTCCCAGATCTCGTTGCTCTTCCCCTTTTCCCAATCTATTGCCGTTCAGATAATAATCTGTCTTCCTGTTTTTGCCACCATGTGGATAACCTCGCATTTATCCATATTATACAGCATCTGCCATGCACCTGCCCAATCACCCAACCTGTCCAAATCAGACTGGAGTTTCTCTGCATCCTCCTCACAGCACACATGCCCACCCAGCTTTGTGTCGTCTGCAAACTTGGAGATATTACATCTAGTTCCCTCGTCTAGATCATTAATATATATTGTGAATAACTGGGGTCCTAGGACCGATCCCTGCGGTACCCCACTAGTCACTGCCTGCCACTCGGAAAAAGATTTGTTTCTTCCAACTCTTTGCTTCCTGTCTGCCAACCAGTTTTCGATCCAAGTCAGTACCTTACCCCCAATCCTGTGTGCTTTAACTTTGCACGCTAATCTCTGATGCGGGACCTTATCAAAAGCCTTCTGAAAGTCCAAATACACCACATCCACTGGTTCTCCCATATCTATTCTACCAGTTACATCCTCAAAAAATTCCAGTAGATTAGTCAAGCATGATTTACCTTTTGTAAATCCATGTTGACTTTGTCCAATCCTGTCACTGTTTTCCAAGTGCTCTGCTATTAAATCTTTTATAATGGACTCCAGCATTTTCCCCACTACCGATGTCAGACTTACCGGTCTATAATTCCCTGTTTTCTCTCTCCCACCTTTTTTAAATAGTGGGGTTACATTAGCTATCCTCCAATCCATGGGAACTGTTCCAGAGTCTATAGAATTTTGGAAGATGACCAGCAATGCATCTACTATTTCTAGGGCCACTTCCTTAAGTACCCTAGGATGTAGATTATCAGGCCCTGGGGATTTATCGGCCTTCAATCCCGTCAATTCCCCTAACACCATTTCCCTACAAATACTAATTTCATTCAGTTCCTCCCTCTCATTAGACCCTATGTTCCCCGACATCTCTGGGAGTTTATTTGTGTCCTCCTTTGTGAAGACAGAACCAAAGTATGTATTTAATTGGTCTGCCATTTCTTTGTTCCCCATTATAAATTCCCCTGATTCTGACTGCAAGGGACCTACGCTTGACTTCACCAATCTTTTTCTCTTCACATATCTATAGAAGCTTTTACAGTCAGTTTTTATGTTCCCTGCAAGCTTACTCTCATAATCTATTTTCCCCCTCTTAATTAATCCCTTTGTCCTCCTTTGCTGAATCCTAAACTGTTCCCAATCCTCAGGTTTGCTGCTTTTTATGGCCAATTTATATGTCCTCTCCTTGGATCTTATGCTATCCCTAATTTCCCTTGTTAGCCACGATTGAGTCACCTTTTTTGTTTTATTTTTATGCCAAACAGGGATGAACAAATTCTGTAGTTCATCCATGCGATCTTTAAATGTTTGCCATTGCCTATCCACCGTCAACCCTTTAAGTAACATTCCCCAATCCATCCTAGCCAACTCGCGCCTCATACCATCGTAGTTTCCTTTATTTAAATTCAGTACCCTAGTCTCTGAGTGAACTACTACTTCACTCTCCATCTTAATGAAGAATTCTATCATATTATGATCGCTCCTTCCCAAGGGGCCTCCCACAACAAGATTGCTAATTAATCCTTTCTCATTACATAATACCCAGTCTAAGATGGCCTGATCTCTCATTGGTTCCTCGACATATTGGTCCAGGAAACCATCCCGTATACACTCTAGGAATTCCTCTTCCACAGTATTGTTACTAATTTGGTTAGCCCAATCTCTATGTAGATTAAAGTCACCCATGATAATTGCTGTGCCCTTATTGCACGCATCTCTAATTTCCCGTTTAATGCCATCCCCAACCTCAGCATTACTGTTTGGGGGTCTGTATACAACTCCCACTAACGTTTTTTGCCCCTTGGTATTTCTCAGCTCTACCCATACAGATTCCACATCATCAGAGCTAATATCCTTCCTTACTATTGTGTTAATCTCCTCTTTAACCAGCAATGCTACCCCACCTCCTTTTCCTTTTTGCCTGTCCTTCCTGAATATTGAATACCCCTGGATATTGAATTCCCAGCCTTGGTCACCCTGGAGCCATGTCTCCATAATCCCAATTATATCATATCCGTTTACATCTATTTGCGCAGCTAATTCATCCACCTTATTACCAATGCTCCTCGCATTAAGACACAAAGCCTTCAGGCTTGTTTTTTTAACACTTAGACCTTTTAGAATTATTGTTTACTGTGGCCATGTTTGATTTACACCCTTGATTTCTCTGATTTCCACTTTTGCTTTTCTCCTTCCTGTCTTTTGCTTCTATCCTTGCTTCCCTTTCCTCTGTCTCCCTGCACAGGTTCCCAACCACCTGCCATTTTAGTTTAAACCATCCACAACAGCACTAGCAAACACTCCCCCTAGGACATCGGTCCCGGTCCTGCCCAGGTGCAAACCGTCCAGTTTGTACTGGTCCCACCTCCCCCAGAACCGGTTCCAATGTCCCAGGAATTTGAATCCCTCCCCCTTGCACCATTCTTCTAGCCATGTATTCATCTGAAATATCCTTCTATTTCTACTCTGACTAGTACATGGCACTGGTAGCAATCCTGAGATTACTACCTTGGAGGTCCTATTTTTAAAATTTACCTCCTAACTCCCTATATTCAGCTTTTAGGACCTCATCCCCCTTTTTTACCTATATCGTTGGTACCTATATGCACCACAACAACTGGCTGTTCACCCCCCCACCCCTCCAGAATGCCCTGCAGCCGCTCCGAGACATCCTTGACCCTTGCACCAGGGAGGCAACATACCATCCTGGAGTCTCGTTTGCGGCCGCAGAAACGCCTGTCTATTCCCCTTACAATAGGATCCCCTATCACTATAGCTCTCCCGCTCTTTTTCCTCCCGTCCTGTGCAGCAGAACCACCCATGGTGCCAAGAAGTTGGTTGCTGCTGCCTTCCCCCGATAAGCCATCCTCCTCAACAATATCCAAAGAGGTATATCTGTTTGAGAGGGGGATGGCCACAGGGGACCCCTGCACTACCTGCCTGCGCCTACTACTCTGCCTAGCGGTCACCCATTCCCTTCCTGCCTGTGCAGCCTTTACCTGCGGTGTGACCAACTCATTAAACGTGATATCCACGACCTCCTCAGCATCGCAAATGCGCCAGTATGTATCCATTCGCAGCTCCAGCGCCGCAATGCGGTCTGCCAGTAGCAGCAGCTGGATACACTTCCCGCACACATGGTCGTCAGGGACACAGGAAGTGTCCCTGATTTCCCACATAGTGCAGGAGGAGCATGCCACGGGGCCGAGCTGTGCTGCCATGACTTACCCTTTAATTAATTTAAATTAAATCAAATCAAATACACAAATTACACTACAATTAAATGATATCGTCAAGGGCCCTTGTTTACTAGCACTCTCCGCTACACAACAGAGACCTTAGAAACTATAACCACAAAATTAAGACCTTCTAAACTTTATAAACTATTAACCTTAACTGTCAAACTATAGAGTAGTATAAATACTCACCTGGCCGTACTCACCCAATCAGCTGCTTTCTCTTGCCTGCGTCACTTTTTGAATCGTGACGTGGCTCTGGAACGATGCCGCTGGTCTGCGAGATTGGTAAGCCTCTGCAAAATAAGCCCGCGAAAGTGAGTTTAAATACTCACTGTACTGTCGCTCTCTCCGCTCCCGACACCGGCCTCTGAAAAAACCCCGCAAGTGAGTTTAAATACTCACTGTACTGTCGCTCTCTCCACTTCCGACACCGGCCTCTGCGCATAAAGCTAGGCTGACACTCTAGTGCAGTACTGTGGGAGTGCGGTACTGTCGGAGGTGCCGTCTTTCAGATGAGACGTTAAACCAAGACCCCGTCTGCTCTCTCAGGTGGAGGTAAATGATCCCATGGTACTATTTCGAAGAAGAGCAGGAGGAGTTATCCCTGGTGTCCTGGGCCAATATTTATCCCTCAAATCAACATCGCTGAAACAGATTATCTGGTCATTCTCACATTGCTGTTTGCGGGAGCTTGCTGTGTGCAAATTGGTTGCTGCGTTTCCTACATTACAACAGTGACTACACTTCAAAAAGTACGTTGTTGCTTGTAAAGTGTTTGGGATGCCCCAAGGTCGTGAAAGGCGCTATATAAATGCAAGTCTTTCTTTCTTTTCCAGAGATTTGCAAAACCTCAGCCCCATTCTCTGGAACTCCCTCACCAAACCCTTATGCCTTTCCCCACCTCCCACCTTTAAAAAGCCTTCTGCAAACATATCTCTCAGACCAAGCTTTCGGTCACCTCTGCTCACCCTCCTCGTCGCCGACTTCATTTCTCCTCTGTGAAGCGCCTCGGGAGATTTGTCCACATGAAAGAGGTTCAGTAAGTGCAAGCTGTTATCGTGGAGCCGCATTTTAATAAAAATACTCCAGCAACAACGTGGATTTACTGTCTGGTGTCAATTGGGGCTCAGAACATCATGCGCCTGCTTGAGTGCAGCGTTAAGCTCGGGCATTGATGGTTATCAACTAACAAATTAATAGCAAATTAAACCAATAATGATTGGGAGCACTGGGTTGGATATGACATGATAACAGGCTGCTTTAAGAGATGCTGTAATAATTGTACAGATTAGTAGCTTCGCCACTTTAAATACTCAGTCATTATCTCGAGTGCTATTTACACGGAGCACTTCACTTGAGAGAAAATCTGCATTCCAGCAAATGAGCTATTAACTCTGTTTAATTGAAGGTTTGATGCAGCATAATTGGCTCCCACTCATTTCCTCCACCCCTCACAGATTAACCCTTCGGAAGCCAGCAGCCCCAGGATATTCTGTCATCCCAGGGCCAGACACTTTTTAATGTCACACAATCAAATACCATGTAATATTAATAATCTTAGAAGCATTATTGTTGGAATATTGATTTATATATATATATATACAATACTCAAAGGAAAAAACTCACCTTTCACAGCCTCAAACATCCCAAAGTGCTTCACAGCCAACGAATCATAGAATCACAGATTGGTTACAGCACAGAAGGAGGCCATTTGGCCCGTCGAGGCCGTGCCAGCTCTCTGCAAGAGCACCTCAGCTAGTCCCACTCCCCCGCCCGTTCCCCGTAGCCCTGCAATTTTTTTCCCTTCAGGTACTTATCCAACTCCCTTTTTGAAAGCCGTGATTGAGTCTGCCTCCACCACCCTTTCAGGCAGTGAATTCCAGATCATAACCACTCACTGAGTAACATAGAAACATAGAAACATAGAAGATAGGAGCAGGAGTAGGCCATTCGGCCCCTCGAGCCTGCTCCGCCATTCGATGAGATCATGGCTGATCATCAAAACTCAGTACCCTGTCCCTGCTTTCTCCCCATATCCCTTGATACCTTTAGCTTTAAGAAATATATCTAACTCCTTCTTGAATATATTTAATGACTTGGCCTCAACTACCTTCTGTGGTAGAGAATTCCACAGGTTCACCACTCTGGGTGAAGAAATTCCTCCTCATCTCTGTCCTAAATGGCTTACCCCTTATCCTTAGATTATGACCCCTGGTTCTGGACTCTCCGACCATCGGGAACATTCTTCCTGCATCTAGTTTGTCCAGACTTGTCAGAATTTTATATGTTTCAATGAGATCCCCTCTCATTCTTCCATACTCTAGTAAAAAAGTTTCCTCGCATGTCGCCTTTGATTCTTCTGCCAATCACCTTAAATCTGTCTCCTCTGGTTCTCGACCCTTCCGCCAATGGGAACAGTTTCTCTCTATCTACTGTGTCCAGACCCCTCAGGATTTTGAACTTTTCTTTTGAAGTGTAGTTGCTGTTTTAATGCAGGAAACTCAACAGCCAAATTCTGCACAGCAAGGTTCCACAAACAGCAATTAAATAAATGACCAGATCATCTGTTTTAGTGAGGTTGGTCGAGGGATAAATGTTGTTCAGGACAGCGAGGAGAACGCCCCTGCTCTTCTTCGAAATAGTGCCACGGGACCTTTTACATCCACCCGAGAGAGCAGACGGGGCTTCGATTTAACTTCTCATCTGAAAGACGGCACCTCTGATTACTGAGCGCTCCCCTCAATACTCCACTGACGTGTCAGCTTGGATTACATGCTCAAGTCTCCGGAGTGGGGCTTGAACCCACAAATATCTGGTGCAGAGGCGAGAGTGCTACTAACTGAGCCACAGCTGACACCCAGAAAATGTGCTTGTGAACTATTATTTTGATTCTGTCTATCTTCCATTCAATCCCAGTCACTGTTGTGCTAAGTGTTAGTTTGCCTGAATTGGTAGCGCAGAAGGTGGTGGGTTGAAGCCCGGCTTCATGGTTTGGGCTCCTAATCCAGGCTGACGCTCTGGTGCTGTATTGAGGGGGTGCTGCATTGTCAGAGGAGGCGCTTTCAGATGAGTTGCTGCTCTTCCTGTTAAAGTGCATGTTGACGATTCCTATCCGACTATTTAACGAAGAGCAGGGAGTTCTGTCCCAGCCACATTTTTCCCTTGACCAACGCCACCAAAGAGATTAGCCCGCTGTTTGTGGGATCTTGCTGTGTGAAAAATGGTTACAAACAGATGAAATTGACATGCAGGGAAAGACCAGCTGGTCCATCAAGCCTGCCCCACACCATATACAAACAGAAAATACTGCAGATGCTGGAAATCTGAAATAAAAACAGAAAATGCTGGAGATACTCAGCAGGTCAGGCAGCATCTGTGAAGAGAGAAACAGAGTTAACGTTTCAGGTCGATGACCCTTCGTCAGGACCATCATGTTGCCACACTTGCTTGCGTAACATCAAGTCATCAAGCCAATCTAATTCATTGTAGGGCTGGTTCTCCAGTTGGATGCTCCTGGAGAAGTTGTCACTCATTGGTTGGGCTATTACAGGTCCACAGCTCGTGATTTTCCATCCATTTAAATTCATGGTTGGAAAACCAGGCACTGTGACCCTGTGATTTCCCGAACTAGCGCTCCCAAAGAGTGCCACTCCTTGTCGGGATGCTGGAATCAGCCCCTGTACATGAAGCACTTTCTGGGAGATGCAGTAGGGCGCTATATAAGTGCAAGCCATTCTAGTAACCTGGTAACATTAGGAACAGGAGTAGGCCATTCAGCCCCTTGGGCCTGCTTCACCATTTAAAAGAAAAGAAAGACTTGTATTTATATAGCGCCTTCCACGGCCACCGGACGTCCCAAAGCTCTTTACAGCCAATTAAGTAATTTTGAAGAGTGTTGTCACTGTTGTAAACACACCAGCCAATCTGCGCACAGCAAGCTCCCACAAACAGCAATATGATAATGACCAGATCATATATTTTAGTGATGTTGATTGAGGGATAAATATTGGCCAGGACACCAGGGATAACCCCCCTGCTCTTCTTCAAAGAGTGCCACAGGATCTTTTACGTCCACCCGAGAGAGCAGACGGGGCCTCGGTTTAACGTCTCATCCAAAAGACGGCACCTCTGACAGTGCAGCGCTCCCTCAGCACTGCACTGGAGTGTCAGATTTTTGTGTTCTCCGCATCATAGATTTTTGTGCTCAAGTCTCTGGAGTGGGACTTGAGACCCACAACCTTCTGACTCAGAGACGATGGTGCTACCCACTGAGCCACGGCTGACACACAATTTAATTAGATCACGGGTAATCTGCACCTCAACTCTATTTTCGTGCCCGTGCTCCTTTTATCTTTCATATTCTAGGATGCCTGATCTATGTTTTTTAAAAGTTCTCTGGCTCTTGAGGGTTCTCCGGCCTTCCGCCATAATGCAAGACTGGCAGAACCTTCCCAGTAAACTCCGTTGATGATCGCTTCTAGTAAGAGTGGTAGACTAGATGTTTCCACTTGAGGGGGAGACCAGAACTTGGGGCCATAAATATAAGATAGTCACTAATAAATCCAGTCGGGAATTCAGGAGAAACGTCTTTATCCAGAGAGTGGTGAGAATGTGGAACTCGCTACCACAGGGAGTGGTTGAGGTGAATAGTATCGATGCATTCAAGGGGAAGCGAGATAAATACATGAGGGAGAAAGGAATAGAAGGATATGCTGATAGGGTGAGATGGAGAGTGGTGGGAGGAGGCTCATGTGGAGCATCAACACCAGCATGGACCTGTGGGGCCGAGCGGCCTGTTTCTGTGCTGTAAATGCCATGTCATTTCCATTTCTTTGTAATGAAAATCCGGCGGGTTCCACAACGAGCGGGTGATCTGCTCCGACAGATTAGTGCTCAGGCGGTGAAGTCGACAATCTACTCCCTTGGGCACCAGGCTGAAAGGCTTAGTTTCCAACCTATTTTAATTAAAATTTGATGCAGCCCAAGTTATCAGACCAACAGCTCAAAAAAGGTCGGCTCAGGGAAGTGAAGGTGTCAAAACGAATAACCTTGTCAGTAGCGCTGCAAGTGTTGAAAGGATCCAGTCATTGTGCCAGTGCCGTTTCTGTATGAACAAGCAGCTCATTGAACCACCCTGTGAATGTAAAGCACAAACACAAAGCCACCAAGAAAGGGGATGCAGTGGGTTAGCGCATCGACCTTTCACCTCTGAGATATGAATTTGATTGCAGCTCAGATGAACAGATAAAAGTCATTGAAATGGCATTGAAACCACTTACTATGGTAACACTGTCCACAACGTGACACTCGAGAGTCTACAAGGACGGATGGTACTGGAAAAATAGGAATGGCAGTATTGTGTTTCCAGATTTTTTGACGATTATTCCACTGAAAGGATTTGGAAATTAGATACATTTAAGTGGTGTGTTTTGAATTAAAGGGGCTACACGCAGACTTAAAATTCTCCTTACAGTCATGTGCTGCCGCCACAGCGTCAAAGAGGAGTTCATGGGCTGGATTCTCCTCTGTGATCCCGCCTGAAATTGGCCGAGACAGCAGCAGAGAATGAGGGAAAATTCCAGTGGTGAGATCTACCGCCTCCCTACCACCCCGACCCTGGATTTCCTTCCCCCACTCGGACCACCACTGCCCGCTCCGTCCCTTCCCTGTCATTTGGAAATGGCATTGGCGGGGTGGTGGGGGCTGGGCTTGGGTCTTGGCGGATTTTCCTAACATCCGCCCCAATTATCGTTGCTCTCCGTGAAATGGTGGTAACGGCCCTGGGGGCTCACAATGTTTTGTAGCGCCCTGCTCTCTTCCATTTTCGGGCTCCCACTTACCTGTGCAGATCTTTGGAGGCATGTTTGCTCCTTTAACTGCACAGCTGCCTCTGCATGCTGCGGCAACAGACTCGCTGCAGCACCACCAGGGTTTTTGCAGCCAGACATTACCCGGCTCCTTCTTGGTGGCAGGAATCCTGCTGGGAGCCCTCCAGGCATCCAAAATGACCCCCGGCCCAGGGGAATGGGGCAGAGTTGGGGCAGGTTCAGAGGGGCAGGTGGAAGTCCCGTCTTGCCAAGCCTCCACCCAGGAGAGGGAATCCAGCCCTATGTGTTAATGAGCCAGGCTTTGAAGATGTGTTTGCACAACTCCTGGGGACAACAGTTACTTTGTTATCTTTATCTGCGATTGCTACGAACATGCACACTTATTACCACTGGAATGACCTATTCATTGGAGCCCAGCATGGGGTCCTTGCCAATAATCCACAGGAGTAGCGTACTGGCGAATCACTGAATGGGGAAGAAGTTCGGGAGATAGCCCATCCACTTCTTTTGGTCAGAAGTAATAGAAAGGAGAGAAAAGCTCAGTTCAAGGTCAGTCAGTCCAGGTCGGTTTGGAAGGGGAGCCTGCCGAGCAAGGGAAACTCGCTCATCTCAACCTTAGAGCCAGCCGGTATCAGAAGGTTGACCAGGAATAGTTAAATTAGTCCACATACATGGGATAGTGTGGCAAGCTTTTTTTTATTCTTATTCACCAGGAGGGGTTTGAAATTAAGTAAAGTAAGTGAGTTTTGATTATTAACTGTCACCCATTCTATAAAATAAAGCAGCTTAATAATGCATATCTGGCCTCATCTCACTGAAGTGTTTGGCGGTGCTTCTATTGAAAGACTGGAGAAGCACACATGAGGGCAGGTGTGAAAGACTCAATATCCAGTTCAGATTACAAGAGGGTAATATTAGCTGTTGAGCAGTCCGGGCATACTCCTGAACATAAGACACTCAGAGGCAGGAAATAGGTCGTCTTAGTTATGGGTAGAAAGAAAGACTTGCATTTATATAGCACCTTTCACGATCTCAGGACATCACTGTTGTAATGTAGGAAATGCGACGGCCAATATGCGCACAGCAAGGTCCCACAAACAGCAATGTGATAATGACCAGATAATCTGTTTTAGTGATGTTGGTTGTGGGGTAAATATTGGCCAGGACACCGGGGAGAACTCCCCTGCGCCTCTTCAAATCGTACCATGGGATCTTTTACATCCACCTGAGAGGACAGACGGGGCCTTGGTTTAATGTCTCATCTGAAAAACGGCACCTCTGACAGTGTAACACTCCCTCAGGACTGCAGTGGAGTCTCAGCCTGGATTACATCCTTCAAGCCTCTGGAGCGGGGCTTGAACACACGACTTTCTGACTCAGAGGCGAGAGTGCTCCCAACTGAGCCACGGCTGACACATACAGAGTTTCAAAACCAGCTCAGATCAAACAGGGCACCAAGAATGCACACCATCACATTTTGAGATTAACTATGAAAATTAGGCAGTCTGTGGTTTCCAGGGTAACTCTCGGTCAATTTGATTAATATCCACGTTTCATGAACCGTGTAGATAATAGCATGTAATTTTAACAAAGCTTTAAATTTGAACTGAAGTAATCTTGCGCAAGGCAAAAGGAGAATAGCTTAATTAATGGTTATGCTGTAATGTTAAGGCAGAAAATTATAATGGCATAACTGAAAATGGAAAAGTACAGTACCCTTAATTTTGTACATTATCATTCTCGAATAATGAAACAGCCTTTTAACGCATGTAAATACAGCCATACATATTAATTAGGGTCAATTTGCATAAACAAACATTCACAATTAATTCTTGATTTTATTCTCAGTACATGGAATAATAAGTACCCCTGCTTTCTGGATAATGGCCGCTGACGTACATGTTGATAAGTACCGCCTGGACATCAATTGAGTATAAACTCTTTCTGCTCAGGAAGGCCATTGGGTTGATATGACCAGCCTGGATGCCCACATGAGTTCCGTCTGCGACTCTTTGCAGTCGAGGGAACCCTGCGAGTGAAAGCTGTTCATCCTCTCCAGCCGATGTCTCCTTCCCACAGGATGAAATAGAGAGAACGTGAGTTTCATATGGCGCCTCTTGCGACCTTGGGACGTCCCGAAGCACTTCACAGCCAAAGTTGATGTCAGTGTACTCTTTTGATTGGGTGCACTAAAACAAATAAACTGTAACTAATAAAACATTAAAGGAAACTTAACAACTTAAATTGAAATTTGGTTGCTGGGGGTGATGATGCACTCCAGTCCCGGCGGCGCCCACCGGTCACGGAAGGCCTCGAGCGTGCCGGCGGACACCGCGTTCTCCATCTCCAGGGCCACCCGGGCGCGAACATGGCCATGGAAGAGAGGCAGGCAGTCGGACCGAACGACCCCCTCGACCGCCCGCTGCCTGGACCAGTTAATGGCCACTTTGGCCAGGCCCAGGAGCAGTCCCACGAGGAGGTCCTCCGATCTGCCCGCTCCCCTCCGCACCGGGTGACCAAAGATCAGGAGCGTGGGACTGAAGTGCAGCCAAAAATCAAGGAGCAGCCCCTTCAAATAATGAAAGGGGGGCTGCAACCTCTCACATTCCATATATACGTGGAACACGGACTCCTCCAGGCCGCAGAAAAGGCAGGCGGCCTGGGAGTCTGTGAACCTACTTAAAACCTTGTTGCACGGGACCCCCGCCTCCGCCGGACGTTGATGTCAGTGTAACGCAGATCGGGCAGGTCCTACAGCGGGCGGGTGATCGCCTTTGCCAGGTTACCACCCAGGCTCCGACAAATCGCCAAGAGCACGATGGAAAACACAGAGGAATTAATTTGACGTGCAAAGCTGTTGCCTATTGTCTAGTTGGACCTTTCATAGCTCAGCAGGAAGGTGAAGGTTCGACCGCCGTGTACATTGGGGAGGGGTGGAGACAGCACAGCCCACGGATCGGGAGGTAAAATAATATCCATTAAAATGGGGGAGGATAATTGACACTTGGGATAGTAGGGGGGAAACATTAGTCAGGGTTCCCACTTGTGGCCACTTTCTCAGTCAGTGGGCAGATCATCAGTGGCCATTAAGACTGGATCCACAATGATTAAGGTCATACTTTTAGGATTTTCCAGCCTCCTTGTAAAGGGTGGTGATGGAGGCATTTATCAGATGTTTCTGGGGTGGGTGGGAGGATTTCAGCAACAAAACCCTTCCCCCCCCCACAACCCACGTTCGGAGTTCGGAGCTACTAAAGGTGAGCGAGAGCCCGGGAGAGCGAGAGCCCAGGAGAGCGAGAGCCCGGGACAGCGGGCACAACGGACCAGTGAGTGTAAAGAAGTAAAAAGTAATCGAAGTGTGACGTCACCAGAAAGCAGGTAAGTGTTTGGTTGGTGAGTATTTCAATATTTCTCGCTTTTTTTCCAAACTTGGGAGTCTAAATTTAAGTGCCTTGGTGTAAATTAAAAGATATACGTGTTCCAAATTTTAAAACTAATTAATTAATTAATTGGGATGGGAGACCAGGCAATGTGTTGTTGTTGTTGCATGTGGGAGCTGGTGGACACCATTGAAGTCCAAGGCGACCACATCTGCAGCAAATGCTGGTTGCTCGAGGAACTTCGGCTAAGAGTTGATGAGCTGGAGTCCGAGCTTCGGACACTCCGACACATTAGGGAGGGGGAGCATTACCTGGACACTACGTTCCAGGAGGCAGTCACACCCACTAGAATAATTACTTCCAATTTGGCCCATGGTCAGGGACAGGAGGGTGTGACTACAAGCGAGGCCGGTATTGGGATCCAGGGGGCAGTGATGGAGGAGCCTCAGCCCTTGGCCTTGTCCAACAGGTACGAGATTCTTGCTCCCTGTGTGGACGAGGCCAGGGACTGCAGGGAGGATGAGCAAACTGACCACAGCACCGTGGTACAGGGAGCCATTCAAGTGGGGGGAGTAAAAAGAAATGTTGTAGTGATTGGGGACAGTATAGTTAGGGGGATAGATACTGTTCTCTGCAGCCGAGAGCGTGAGTCCCAAAGGCTGTGTTGCCTGCCCGGTGCCAGGGTTAAGGACATCTCCTCTGGGCTGAAGAGGAACTTGGAGTGGGAGGGGGAGGATCCAGTTGTCATGGTCCACGTAGGCACCAATGACATAGGTAGGACAAAGAAAGAGGTTTTGCTGAGAGAGTATGAGCAGCTAGGGGCTAAATTAAAAAGCAGAACCACAAAGGTAATAATCTCTGGATTACTACCTGAGCCACGAGCGAATTTGCAGAGGGTAAATAAGATCAGAGAAATGAACGAGAGGCTCAAAGACTGGTGTGGGAGAAATGGGTTTCGATTTGTAGGGCACTGGCACCAGTACTGGGATAAAAGGGAGCTGTTCCGTTTGGACGGGCTTCACTTGAACCATGCTGGGGCTAGAGTCCTGGCGAATCGAATAACTAGGGCTGTAGAGAGGGCTTTAAACTAAATAGTGGGGGGGAGGATCCAGGTGAGCGGGAATTTAAAAAGTCAATGAGAAATGAGAAAACAATAGAGCAGGATAGAGATGGGGGAAATAATAACCAGAGTGTGACAGGAAGGGACAGAATGTTTAAAAATAAGAGTGCAACAGAAAATGGGGCCAAAACAAAGAGAAATGGTAAAAAGACAAAGTTAAAAGCTCTATATCTGAATGCACGCAGCATTCGTAACAAGATAGATGAGTTGACGGTACAAATAGATACAAATGCGTATGATCTGATCACCATTACAGAGATGTGGTTGCCAGGTGATCAGGGCTGGGAACTGAATATTCCAGGGTATCTAACAATTCGGAAGGACAGACAGAAAGGAAAGGGAGGTGGGGTGGCTTTGTTGGTAAAGGATGGGATTAGTGCAGTGGTGAGAAGTGATATTGGATCAGAAGATCAAGTTGTAGAATCGGTTTGGGTGGAGATAAAAAATAATAAAGGGAAAAAGTCTCTGGTGGGCATAGTCTACAGGCCCCCGAACAGTAGCAATACTGTTGGACAGAGTATAAATCAACAAATAATGCAGGCCTGTAAAAAAGGTACGGTAATAATCATGGGTGATTTTAATCTCCATATTGATTGGACAAATCAAATTAGCCATGGTAGCCTGGAGGAGGAGTTCATAGAGTGCATCCGGGATGTTTTCCTAGAACAGTATGTAATGGAACCAACCAGGGAGCAGGCTATCTTGGATCTGGTACTGTGTAATGAGACAGAATTAATAAATGATCTCATAGTAAAGGATCCTCTAGGAAAGAGTGATCATAGCATGGTTGAATTTCAAATTCAGTTGGAGGGTGAGAAAGTTGTATCACAAACCAGTGTCCTGATCTTAAACAAAGGCAATTACAGTGGCATTAGGGCAGAACTGGCTAAAGTGGACTGGAAACATAAATTAAAGGGTAAGACAGTTGAAATGCAGTGGCGGACATTTAAGGAGATATTTCATAACTCTCAACAAAAATATATTCCAGTGAGAAAGAAAGATTTTAAGAGAAGGGAGCACCATCCGTGGCTAACTAAGGAAGTAAAGGATGGTATCAAATTGAAACCGAAGGCATACAATGTTGCCAAGATTGGTGGGAGACCAGAGGATTGGGAAATTTTTTAAAACCTGCAAAGGATGACTAAAAAAATAATAAAGAGAGAGAAGATGAATTATGAGAGAAAACTGGCAAGAAACATTAAAACAGATAGTAAGAGCTTCTACAGGTATATAAAATGGAAGAAGGTAGCTAAAGTAAACGTTGGTCCCTTAGAGGATGAGACTGGGGAATTAATAATGGAGAACGGGGAAATGGCAGAGACTCTGAACAAATATTTTGTATCTGTCTTCACTGTCGAAATGGATAATCAAGGGGCCACAGGGAGGGGGGAATTAAAGGCAATCACTATCACTAAGGAAATAGTACTTGGTAAAATAATGGGACTAAAAGGCGACAAGTCCCCTGGACCAGATGGCCTGCATCCCAAGGTCTTAAAAGAAGTGGCTGCAGAGATAGTGGATGCATTGGTTGCAATATACCAAAATTCCCTAGACTCTGGAGAATTTCCTGCGGATTGGAAAACCGCAAATGTAACACCCCTATTTAAGAAAGGAGGGAGACAGAAAGCAGGAAACTATAGACCAGTTAGCCTAACATCTGTCATTGGGAAAATGCTAGAGTCCTTCATTAAGGAAGCAGTAGCAGGGCATTTGGAAAATCATAATTCAGTCAGGCAGAGTCAGCATGGTTTTATGAAAGGGAAATCATGTTTAACAAATTTACTGGAGTTCTTTGAGGATATAACGAGCAGGGTGGACAAAGGTGAGCCAGTGGATGTGGTGTATTTGGATTTCCAGAAGGCATTTGATAAGGTGCCACATAAAAGGTTACTGCATAAGATGAGAGCTCACGGAATTGGGAGTAATATATTAGCATGGATAGAGAATTGGCTAACTAACAGAAAGCAGAGAGTCGGGATAAATGGGTCATTTTCAAGTTGGCAAACGGTAACTAGTGGGGTGCCACAGGGATCGGTGCTGGGGCCTCAACTATTTACAATCTACATTAATAACTTGGATGAAGGGACCGAGTGTAATGTAGACAAGTTTGCGGATGATACAAAGATGGGTGGGAAAGCAAGTTGTGCAGAGGACTCAAAGAATCTGCAAAGGGATATAGACAGGCTAAGTGAGTGGGCAAACATTTGGCAGATGGAGTATAATGTGGGAAAGTGCGAGGTTATCCACTTTGGCAGGAAAAATAAAAAAGCAAATTATTATTTAAATGGAGAGAGATTACAAAATGCTACAGTTCAGAGGGACCTGGGGGTCCTTGTGCATGAAACACAAAAAGTTAGCATGCAGGTACAGCAAGTAATCAAAAAGGCAAATGGAATGTTGGCCTTTATTTCAAGGGGGTTGGAGTATAAAAGCAGGGAAGTCCTGCTACAACTGTACAGGGTATTGGTGAGACCACACCTTGAGTACTGCGTACAGTTTTGGTCTCCTTATTTAAGGAAGGATATACTTGCATTGGAGGCAGTTCAGAGACGATTCACTAGGTTAATTCCAGAGATGAGGGGGTTGACTTATGAAGAAAGGTTGAGCAGGTTGGGCCTATACTCATTGGAATTTAGAAGAATGAGAGGTGATCTTATTGAAACATATAAGATACTGAGGGGGCTCGACAAAGTAGATGCAGAGAGGATGTTTCCCCTCGTGGGGAAATCTAGAACTCGGGGGCATAGTTTCAGAATAAAGGGTCGCCCTTTTAGAACTGAGATGAGGAGGAATTTCTTCTCTCAGAGGGTCGTAAATCTGTGGAATTCTCTGCCGCAGAGAGCTGTGGAGGCTGGGTCATTAAATACATTTAAGGTGGAGACAGACAGATTTTTGCAAGATAAGGGAGTGAAGGGTTATGGGGAGCAGGCGGGGAAGTGGCTTTGAGCCCAAGATCAGCCATGATCTTATTGAATGGCGGGACAGGCTCGAGTGGCCAAGTGGCCTAATCCTGCTCCTATTTCTTATGCTCTTATGCACCCTCAGACTGGTAAGGCGAGCACCCTAGATGCACCTCTAGGGGTGTGGGCATGATAAATAAAGACTTGCATTAATATAGCATCTTTCACAACCTCAGGACATCCAAAGCCCTTTACAGCCAATGAAGTACTTTTGATGTGTAGTCACCGGTTTTACTGTAGGAAACGCGGCAGCCTATTTGCGCAGAGCAGGATGCAATGAGATAATGACCAGATAATCCATTTCAGTGACGTTGGTTGAGGGTTAGATATTGGCCACAACATCGAGGGAGAAATTCCCCTGCTCTTCTTCGAAATAAGGGACCTTCCCCTGACCCTGTGAACTTCAGTGAGGTTAGCCAGAGATCCTGAGCATGCACATCCTGCCATTTCCCCCAGGTTGCAGCTCCTACGGCTTTTCGACCCCATGAGCTGGGACGACACCTCAGTGCAGTGCTGAGGGCCTGCTGCATTGTTGGACGAGGCATTAAACTGAGGTCCCTCAGGTGGATATAACAGATTGAATGGCAGCATTTTAAGTAGATAAGGTGGTTAAGAAGGCATACGAGATACAGCTAGAGTACTGTGTACAATTCTGGTCACCACATTACAGGAAAGATGTGATTGCACTAGAGAGGGTACAAAGGAGATTTACGAGGATGTTTCCAGGACTGGATAATTTTAGCTATGAGGAAAGATTGGATAGGCTGGGGTTGTTTTCTTTGAGACAGAGACTGAGGGGAGATTTAATCAAGGTGTATAAAATTATAAGGGGCCTAGATAGAGTGGATAGGAAGGACCTATTTCCCTTAGCAGATAGGTCAATAACCAGGGGGCATAGATTTAAAGTAATTGGTAGAAGAATTAGAGGGGAGTTGAGGAGAACTTTTTTCACCCAGAGGGTGGTGGGGGTCTGGAACTCACTGCCTGAAAGGGTGGTAGAGGCAGAAACCCTCATCACATTTAAAAAGTACTTGGATATGCACCTGAAGTGCCGTAACCTACGGACCAAGAGCTGGGAAGTGGGATGAGGCTGGGTGGCTCTTTTTCAGCCGACACAGACACGATGGGTCGAATGACCTCCTTCTGTGCCGTAAATTTCTATGATTCTGTGATGAGAGCTGGGAGTTGTCCTGGCCAGCAACCCTGCCTTAACCAAAAGCAGATCAACTGGTCTTTCATTTCATTTGCTATTTATGTGACCATTCTGGATGCAAATTGCTTGCTGACATAGTAACAGTGACTACACTTCCAAAATGATTAGAAGTGATTCACTATGAAGCACGATGAGCTGTCCTGAGGAGGTGTGAAGGCAATTTCTGCCTTTAAGTATCCAGCCAATCAAAGACCCTGAGCCGACTGAGTTGGTCATCTCACCATTCATTGATGTGGTTAGCTGACATGTTCTCAGCACAAAGAACTCCGTTCTGGATGAGATTAAGGGATTTAATTCCAATTTCATTCTCAACAGATGCCTATGCTCCCCCGGGCCACAAGGCCGACGGGTTATTTTGAAGATGAGAAACTCTCTGTTACAGTCACCACTGCTTATAGCTGGTGCTAACGCGATTTACATGATCAGAAAGTTCTGACGTTAATTAATCCTCGAAACGGACAAAACTTCAAGAGAGCCTGCGCGCATGCTGCAATTGGTACTCCGCATAGAAAAGGCTCACTCCGATTTAACACAAGCAGAGGCAGCCACAGCAGCAGCAGAGGAACTTGAACCCCACTGAAGCTTGGCAGGATTGGTGAATGACAAACAAATATCAAAGATATAAAATTGTCTATTGTGAAAAGCTGGTTGGATTAGCCATGCCTGAACTGCTTGCTGGGGGTTGTCAAGTAATTCACTCAGACGGCTCACTGAACACCTGCTTCGGCCCCAAACAGCTGGCGCAATTAACATGCTGTAAGTGGCGACTTAGCGCTATTTGCCCGATTTAAACGAGGGCGGTTTAAGTGGTGGGGACTGTATTTGCATTCAACAGAAATTAAGCTTTAGTTTAAGTGATCGAATTCCGAATGAATAAAAAAAGAACTTGCATTTATATAGCACCTTTCACAACCTCAGGACCTCCCAAAGCGCTTTTCAGCCAGTGAAGTGCTTTTGAAGTGTGGTCATTGTTGTAATGTAAGCAGCCAAATTGTGCACAGCAAGATCCCACAAACAGCAATGTGATAATGAGCAGGTGATGGGCCAAAAACTGCAGTCGGCGGCGTAGCTCCGCAGTACGCCGCCGACCTACGAAAAGAATACGTACTTACCTTGAGCGAGGACCAGAGCAGAGACTTCCTCTTCAGTACTGCGGCGTTCTGCGCAGCGTATGACATCACGAAGACCAGGAGCGCAGCGTACAGCCTATGCATAAGGAAAGACACGCCCACAAAAGCTGTCAAAACTAAGACACGCCCACAGAAACTTCTCTCAGACTCTTCCATTGAATTTACACTTTAAAAACTTTTATAACCTTCTAAAAACTTCTAAACGCTTTTAATTAAACTGGTACTTGGACTTATTTCATATATCAGCATTTTTTTTTTTTTTCATCCAAACTCACAATTTATTAGTCCCTATGTATACAACTTAGAAACATAGAAACATAGGAGCAGGAGTAGGCCATTCAGCCCATCGAGCCTGCTCCGCCATTCAATATGATCATGGCTGATCCTCTATCTCAATACCATATTCCCGCTCTCTCCCCATACCCCTTGATGCCTTTTGTGTCTAGAAATCTATCTATCTCCTTCTTAAATATATTCAGTGACTTGGCCTCCACAGCCTTCTGTGGTAGAGAATTCCACAGGTTCACCACCCTCTGAGTGAAGACATTTCTCATCATCTCAGTCCTAAATGTCCTACCCTGTATCCTAAGACTGTGACCCCTCGTTCTAGACCTCCCAACCCGGGGAAACATCCTCCCTGCATCCAGTCTGTCTAGCCCTGTCAGAATTTTATAAGTTTCAATGAGATCCCCTCTCATCCCCTCTCAAAACTTCCTGTTTTGATACTCAGTAAAGGTCTAACAATGTTTTATATCTCCTACAAGTAATGTTGTTGAACTTCAGAAAGGGATTCCCAGCCATATATTCAATGTTAATTTTCAGGATTAAAATATATTATTCAGACCTCATTTTGACTGGTAATAGATAAATCTATTTTCCTTGTTATAAATGCATTATATTGTTTGTTATGTTGTTCATTATTGAGTTGAAAGGACAGAATTGGTCACTGAAATCTGATAGCTGTTCACTTCCCAAGTAATTAAAATGAAGCTCGACCGACAAAACAAGTTTCCTCCATCCAAACGTACACAATATACATCTGCTATTAATAAATCAGCCTAAAACTGTCTAATCGTCTGTCTGCTAGATTCTTTGTTCTAACATAAAACATCATCACAAAAAGCTTCATTCATCACACAGAAACCTCACAGGATGAATGAGATTAATTTCCTCTGTATATCCATCAAATCAATTCAAACAGCTCTGCAGTCGGTTCCTATTAAGCGAGTAGTCTGTTTGCCACGTTTTCTCCACCGATATTCATGAACCCTTTTTTAGTGCAAGTGACAGGTATTTTCTCAGTGTCTTTTTTTCCCTAAAATTGCTTTGTAGCGTTGTTAAGAAGACACGTAAGAGGGAGCTTAATACGCATTGTAAATGTTGTGAACCAGAAACGGGCTGCGGACTAATCGTTTTGCAGTGCGTTTCCAATCAAAATTGATTGCTAAGATTGGAAACGGTGCTATCCTGTGTTTGTCTTGGTATCGGGGAAAGTGGTGATTTTTCAACTGGAGATCTTCTTTTAAGATGTGAAACGGGCTCCTACGCCTGCTTTCACGAACCGTCAGAAAAATGTCCGTAATTGCTGGGCAGTTGGTGGGCAAATAGCCCAACTCTGCGCCAGCAATGGTTTTTTCCAAGGCGGTGTGGATGATCTGTCAAGGCGTACCTTGACAGAGCGCAAGTTTGGGATTTAGCGCATCTGTTTAAGTGATGTTAGTTGAGGGAAAAAATATTGGCCCAAAAATTCATCCCGGTGCGCGAGAGTACGCAGTGCGTACTCTCGCGTATTCCCTCTGCAATTGCCGGTTTTCTGCATGCCCTGCGCATGCGCTGAAAACCGGCAATTGCTCTTTTGAAAAGGGGGCGGTTCCTCGGTGCATCGCGTGCTCGCTACAGGCTGCGCGCACGCTGTGCACTTCATGCTTTGGACGCACAGGTAAGTACTGAAGATTTTAGAAATGGAAAAAGGAGGAGTAAGACCCACTTTTAACAAGGTAAGTAGTGAATTAAGTATTTTTTTGAATTTTTTTTAACAGGTATATCTTTTTTAGAGACTTTAAAGACAGGTAAGTTTATTTTTATAACTTTTTAAAAGATTTAAAATTTTTTCAAAAATTTAATTTTTTATTTAAAATGGTTAATTTATTTAACTATACTTATTTTATTAATGTGATGGTTTTTTTTTAAAATTTATTTGAGGTTTAGCTGTTATTTTGGGGGGGTGTAAGATTCATAGATTTCACAGCACGTATGTGAAACTTATGAATGGAAGATGGTGTGCTGCCATTGGCTCTAACTGAGTCACGTGATCCCACAGCTCGCACGAATTCACTACGCCGGTGGGATACGCAAGCACTGCCTGGCTGATGTCTGGAACATCAAGTTCGTGCGAGCTGGATCTGAAAAAGCACAAGCGAGGTGAGAGATCGCGGGGAAGGCTTACCCCCGCGGGAACAGAGCGAGATCAATTTCTGGGCCATTAGCCAGGATATTCTCCCCTGCTCTTCTTCGAAATAGTGCCTTTTTATTATTATTATTATTATTTATTATTTATAATTTTACATCCGCCCGAGAGGGCAGACGGGGCTTCTGTTTAACATCTCATCCAAAAGATGGCACCTCCGACAGTGCAACACTCCCTTGGTACTGCACTGGAGTGTCAGCCTGGATCATGTGTTGAAGTCTATGGGATGGGACTTGAACCCACAACCTTCTGACGCATAGGCAAGAGTGCCACCCTCTGAGCCATGCCTAACACAACACACACCTCCGTGTGCGTACTCTGTGGAGATAGTGGCACAAGAAAGGTGTCATTTTCCACTGAAGATCTGCTGCCATCTGGCCTGTGTGTTTGGGGCTGGATGCCCACCTACCCCATTTGCTGGGGATTTAAAAAAAATTGGGTCAAATATTGTGATAAGTAACCCAGATATCCTGGAGCAGGACAGGGGGAAATAAAAATCCTTCGGAAATTAGGCTGCATTTCTCCGCCAATGAAACAATGAGGAAATCAAACTGGCTTGTTTTTCTCACTCCTATGAATTTACATTTTTATTATTATTTATAATTAAAAGCAGATGTTTGGAGGAAGGTTTTCAATCATTGGTACCATCTGTGGCCTTATCCAATTTTGTGATGGAAATAATAGGAAAGAAATGCAATATCGAGTAAAAGGCTTGTTAAAGATCTCTTGGGCAAAGAATAATTAAAAATTAAAATGTCATGTTTGATGGACTACCACCAGTGGAGCATCATTTGGTGAAGCGAGTCAGTGCTCTTTCACCTCTGGAACCTAGGCTGGCACCAACGCAGGCCGCTGGAATAAACGCCTCCTCTCTCTGCAAGCATTGAGCTCAAACGCACGCGGGTCCATCCGCTGGGGCAAACCGTCACTATCACTTGAGGATGGCAGGGATTGTGAATTGGAAATGTCCCAGCACCGCAGCGGAGAGAGTGGGGCTGGAGGCGAGAAGCTCCAGCTCTTTTTCCGGTGTTTGCTGCCAGTCTCGGCACCGAGCAATTCCCGGGCCTGGGTTAGACTGCGGGCAGCGCGCCCTTCATTACCCAACATCCACTGCTGAACATGACACCCAGCCAGTGGTGCAGGGTCTTGCAAGGTGTGTTCCCGTATCTACTCCAGTCTTCCCTTCCTTCCACAGTCTACAGGCTCTTAAAACTGAAACCCAACTTTACTAAACCACGAACTGTCTACATAGTAACAAATGTGAGAAGTCGCACAACACCAGGTTATAGTCCAACAGTTTTATTTGAAATCACGAGCTTTCGGAGCCCTGACTTCACCTGATGAAGGAGCAGCGCTCCGAAAGCTTGTGATTTCAAATAAAACTGTTGGACTATAACCTGGTGTTGTGCGACTTCTCACATTTGTCCACCCCAGTCCAACACCGGCATCTCCACATCATACATAGTAACAGTGTCTGCACTTCTAAACTAATTTTTTTTAGTCGTGAAGCAGTTTGTGCTGTCCTGAGGATTGATAAAGTGTTATTTAATATAAAAATAGAAAATGCTGGAAATACTCAGCAGGTCAGGCAGCATCTGTGGAGAGAGAAACAGAGTTAACGTTTCAGGTCTGTGACCTTTTGTTAGAACTGGGAAATGTTACAGATATAATGGGTTTTAAGCAAGTACAGAGGCAGGGAAAGGGGAGAGGGGAAGGTGACTAAATGACAGAAGGGATGATGGTGCAAAGGGAAAGAAGATGGTAATGGGACAGGTAAAGAAACAAAAGATGGGTCTAGAGGATCTGTAAATGGCAACAGCAGAATCATTACCAACACCTGCTGCCCGAAAAGTTGGGAGCAGTGGTTATGATCTGAAATTGTTGAACTCGATGTTGAGTCCGGAAGGCTGTAAAGTGCCAAATCGAAAGATGAGGTGCTGTTCCTTGAGCTTTCGTTGAGCTTCATTGGAACAGCGTAGAGGCCGAGGACAGAGATGTCAGAGTTGGAGTAGGACGAAGAATTAAAATGACAGGTGACCAGAAGCTCAGGGTGATGCTTGTGGACTGAACGGAGGTGTTCAACAAAGCGATCACCCAATCTGCGTTTGGTCTCCCCAATGTAGAGGAGACGCATCGTGAGCAGCGAATACAGTATACTAAATTGAAAGAAGTACAAGTAAATCACTGTTTCACCTGCAAAGAGTGTTTAGGGCCCTGGACGGTGGGAAGGGAGGGGGTGAAAGGGCAGGTGTTGCATCTCCTGCGCTTGCACGGGAAGATGCCGTGAGAAGGGGAGTGGGTGTTAGGGGTGATGAAGGAACTCGCTACCATAGGGAGGAGTTGAGGCAAATAGTATAGATGCATTTAAGGGGAGGCTAGACAAGCATATGAGGGAGCAGGGAATAAAGGGTTACGCTGACAGAGTTAGATGAGGAAAGACAGGAGGAGGCTCGAGTGGAGCATAAACACCGGCATGGACTGGTTGGGCTGAATGGCCTGTTTCTGTGCTGTATATCCTATGTATGTAATGTAAAGAGTGAACCAGGAATGCTGAAAGGGGAGGGGAAAATGTGTTTGGTGGTGGCATCACGCTGGAGGTGGCGGAAATGGCGGAGGATGATCCGTTGAATGTGGATGGTAGTGGGGTGGAAGGTGAAACAGTCTGCAAAGGGATATAGATAGACTAAGTGAGTGGGCAGTAAGGTGGCAGATGGAGTATAATGTAGGGAAATGTGAGGTTATTCACTTTGGTAGGAAGAATAAAAAAACAGAATATTTTTTAAATGGTGAGAAACTTTTAAATGTTGGTGTTCAGAGAGATTTGGGTGTCCTCGTGCAAGAAACACAGAAATTTAGCATGCAGGTACAGCAATCAATAAGGAAGGCAAATGGCATGTTGGCCTTTATTGCAAGGGGGTTGGAGTATAAGAGTAAGGAAGTCTTGCTACAATTGTACAGGCCCTTGGTGAGACCACACCTGGAGTGCTGTGCAGTTTTTGTCTCCTTACCTAAGGAAGGATATACTTGCCTTGGAGGCAGTGCAACGAAGGTTCACTAGATTGATTCCTGGGATGAGAGGGCTGTCCTATGATGAGAGATTGTGTAGAATGGGCCTATTCTCTCTGGAGTTTAGAAGAATGAGAGGTGATCTCATTGAAACATACAAGATTCTGAAGGGGATTGACAGGGTATAAGAACAAAGGAATTAGGAGCAGGAGTCGGCCATACGGCCCTTCGAGCCTGCTCCGCCATTCAATAAGATCATGGCTGATCTTCAACTTCAACTCCACTTTCCCGCCCGATCCCCATATCCCTTGATTCCCCTCGAGACCAAAAATCTATCTATCTCAGCCTTGAATATACTCAATGACTCAGCATCCACAGCCATTTGGGGTAGAGAATTCCAAAGATTCACAACCCTCTGAGTGAAGAAATTCCTCATCTCAGTCTTAAATGGCCGACCCCTTATCCTGAGACTATGCCCCCTAGTTCTAGACCCTCCAGCCAGGGGAAACAAACTCTCAGCATCTATCCTGTCAATCCCCCTCAGAATCTTATATATTTCAATTAGATCACCTCTCATTCTTCTCAACTCCAGAGAGTATAGGCCCAATCTACTCAATCTCTCCTCCTATGACAACCCTCTCCTCATAGGACAAACCAGGGATCAATCTAGTGAACCTTCGTTGCACCACCTCAAAGACATGTATGTCCTTTCTTAGATAAGGAGACTAAAACTGCACAGTACTCCAGGTGTGGTCTCACCAAGGCCCTGTACAATTGTAGTAAGACTTCCTTACTCTTATACTCCAACCCCCTTGCAATAAAGGCCAACATGCCATTTGCCTTCCTAATTGCTTGCTGTACCTGCATGCTAACTTTCTGGCTGCGAAATTCGGCTCCTTTGCGCCTGCCCGTTAGTGCCTCTGGGGGGTGCTAATGGGGTGCAAAGGGCTTATCGCTCGGGCGGGGTAGCAGCCCCGAGAAATTCAGCGGGGTGTTACTGAGGCGCTAGCTGATATCACCGTGCCCCCTGCCGATAGTGACCCGGGCCGCTGCACCACTGGCGATGACGTCATCGGCGTGTGCTGCGACCCCTTAGCGCCCCGCCGTGACCCCTTACTGCGCCACGGCAGAAATTCGGCTGCGCCCTGCAAGACTGCCACGGGCGGTGTCAGCGCCAGCTTCGCGGGTCGCGAGCCGGGCCGACCTCCGCTCGCAGAGTGCTAATTAAAGGGAGGTGCGACCCGCGCCACCATTTTATTTTTTTGCCCGACCTCCAGGTCAGCCCTCTGTGTCAGCCCTTGGCGTGGTCCATGGCCGCCATCACGCAGCCCGGCACTGCATCTACTGTGAAAACCGATACAAAATATTTGTTTAACGTTTCTGCCATTTCTTTATTCATCATAATCATTTCACCTGTCTCAGCCTCTAAGCGACGAAAGCTTACTTTTGCTACTCTCTTCCTTTTTACATACAAATAGAAACTCTTACAATCTGTTTTTATATTTCTTGCTAGTTTGCTCCCATATTCTATTTTCTCCCTTTTGATCAATTTTTTGGTCATCCTTTGCTGGTTTCTAAAGCTCTCCCAATCCCCAGGCTTACTACTATTCTTCGCAACATTATAAGCCTCTTCTTTCAATCTAATGCTATCCTTAACTTCTTTAGTTAGCCACGGATGGATCACTTTTCCCATGGAGCTTTTATTTCTCAATGGAATGTATATTCGTTGAGAATTTTGGAATATTTCTTTCAATGTTTGCCACCCGTACAAATGCAGGAGATGCAACACCTGCCCTTTCACCTCCTCCCTTCCCACAGTCCAGGACCAGGTGAAACAGCTATTTACTTGTACTTCTTTCAATTTAGTATACTGTATTCGCTGCTCACGATGCGGTCTCCTCTGCATTGGGGAGACCAAACGCAGATTGGGTGTTCGTTTTGCTGAACACCTCCGTTCAGTCCGCAAGCGTCACCCTGAGCTTCCGGTCGCCTGTCATTTTAATTCCCCGTCCCACTCCCACTCTGACCTCTCTGTCCCCACCCTCCTACACTGTTCCAATGAAGCTCACGGAAGCTTGAGGAACAGCACCTCATCTTTTGATTAGGCACTTTATGGACTCAACATCGAGTTCAACAATTTCAGATCATAACCACTGCTCCCATTTTATCGGACAGCAGGAGCTGGTAATAGTTCTGCTGTTGCCATTTATACCTCCTGTCATTTAATCACACCTTCCACCCTAACACAAACCTTCCCCTTTGTTCTTTCCTCCACCCGCCACCCCCCCCCCACCTCCCCGCACCCTCCACCCCTGGCTTTCCCTGCCTCTGTACTTGCATAAAACCTGTTTCCATTTCTGACAAAAGGTCTCAACTATTCACTGTATTTATTAACGACTTAAATGACGGGATAGAGAGCCACATATTCAAGTTTGCCGGTGACACAAAGATAAGCAGCATTGTAAGCAGTGTAGATGGAAGCACAACATTACAAAAGTGATATTGATAGATTATGTGAATGGGCAAAGCTGTAGCAAATGGATTTCAATGTCGGCAAATGTGAGGTCATCCACTTTGGACCTAAAAAGGGTAGAACAAGGTACTTTCTAAATGGTGACAAGCTAAAAACAGTGGAGGTCCAAAGAGACTTGGGGGCCCAGGTACATAGATCATAAGATCATTAAAATACCCAAAAATACAAAAAATAATCAAAAAGATTAATGGGATGCTGGCCTTTATATCTAGAGGACTAGAATACAAGGGGGTAGAAGTTATGCTACACCTATACAAAGCCCTGGTCAGACCACACCTGGAGCACTGTGAGCAGTTCTGGGCACCACACCTCAGGAAGGATATATTGGTCTTGGAGGGAGTGCAGAGTAGATTTACTAGAATGATACCTGGACTCCAAGGGTTAAATTACGAGGAGTGATTGCACAAACTAGGGTTGTATTCCCTGGAATTTAGAAGATTAAGGGGTGATTTAATCAAAGTTTTCAAAATATTAAGGGGAACTGATAGGGGAGATAGAGAGAAACTATTTCTCCTGGTTGTGAATCTAGGACTAGGGGGCAGAGTCTAAAAATTAGAGCCAGGCCTTTCAGGAGTGAAGTTAGGAAACACTTCTACACACAAAGGGTGGTAGAAGTTTGGAACTCTCTTCCGCAAACGGCAATTGACGCTGCGTCAATTGTTAACTTTAAATTGGAAATTGATAGATTTCTGTTAACCAAAGGTATTAAGGGATATGGGGCAAAGGCGGGTGTATGGAGTTAGGTCACAGATCAGCCATGATCTCATTGAATGGCAGAGCAGGCTCGAGGGGCTTAATGGCCTCCTCCTGTTCCTATGTTGCTAGAACAGGCACAAAGGATTCAGTAAATTGGGCGAGCGGACCGTCGGTGCGTTTTGCACTTAATTCTTTTGCCCGCGGTTTTTTGACTGGCTGAATTATCTTCCCTTTAATGGCTGTCGAGTCAGGCCTCCCACCTGTCAGACATTTTGTCTGTGCCTGGGCCTATGTCTAGAAGGACATATTCTAAATATAGAAATGAGTTGTCCCAGCAAATGGCCCAAGGTCAGCGCATTATAGTACTCACTCACAATGCATTGTGGTCCCATTGATAGACCTCCTTCAGAAAATAACATTCTGGGATAGAGTATATGGTTTCAGATGAATGCCCACCACTACCCTCTCAGGGCAACTAGGGATGGGGAATAAATTCCGGCCTTGCCCGTGATGTCCACATCCCTAGAATGCATAAAGAAAAAGAAAATGAGAATGATGCCACATTGGGACTGCATCGGATGAATAGCTGGGATAATCCTTCCTTTCTCTCATGCCCTGTTCCAATAATTTGCCTCAGCCCCAAGTTCAGAAGAGTGCCCCATCTTGCACCAATGTGACATTATCCATTTCCCGCACCAGCCATCTTTGTCTCTGTGGGGATACCAAATACTTCCAAATCACTGCGGTTTTGTGCTATGAGCCCATGCCCGCGGGAAATTGGGTTGAGAATGTCCAGTATCATTTCATTGAGAACCCTTACGGCCAGCAGAGAAAGGAGAATGAACAGTGCAGAAATCATGTGTAGACTTCAAACATAACTTTCAATCTCAATATATTAACAGTAAATGAGTCCGAATGCCTTGCTTTTAAACCGCTATGTATTTTATGGAGAGTACACTTGATCATCCTAACACACCGTTCTCAGTCACTTGAATGAACAATTTAATACTGACTAACTGTATACATTTTAACAGAGCTTCTGGATATCACTGACAGCTGGACTGCTTTGGTGCCATTCATGCAACCAACCACAGCAACAACTTGCATTTATGTAGCACATTTAACATAGTAAAACGCCCCACCACAAACCTATCAGCTCAGCAAATGCGCTGAAGTGCGATGAGCTGCAGATTGCCAGTACAGAGATGGAACTAGTTCATGCCACGCCAGCCTGGCACTACATGTCCTTGCTTCATGCTTCCTTCACTCTTTGAATCACTATTCCCCTTTCCCTCCCTCAACCCCGCTGCCTTGCCTCCTCCCTCCCATTTTCCAAAAGTTTCCGAATAAACCTCCCCTTCAGCCTTGTTTTCATCTCTTTCCATTCTTCCTATTCTTGCTCTCCCTCCTGCTCGGTCTCCATTTTTCCCCTCAGAAACCTGCTCAGAAACTTTCCGCACAAGGAGTGTGATAGAGATGTGAAGTGTCGTCCATTCTCCCCGTTACTCATCCAGTCAGTGACCCGTCTATTCCTACAGTGATCATCAAGGTTACTGATGAAGTGTTTGGATCTCACAGAACACTTGCAAGTCATGCAAAAAATATCAAAAACCCCAAAAAATCAACAGCATTAAAATCCCCCAAAACATGAAACATTGCTTGATTCGTAAAGCCTGCTGTCTCACCACATTTGAGTCCTACTGCGCTCCCCCTTAAAAAAAAAATCATTTCTTGGGATTTGGGCGATGCTGGCGAAGTCCATTTATTGCCCATCACTTGATGCACTGAAAAGGTGGTGGTGGCCTTCTCTTTCAACCGCTGCTGTCCTTGTGTTGATGGTTAGGTCGCGAATTCCAGGGTATTGACTCAGTGACAGTGAAGGAACAGAGAAATATGTCCAAGTCGGGATGTTGTGTTACTTGGAGGGGAACTTGGAGGTGATGGTGTCCCCACAACATTGATGCTCTTGCCCTCAATGGTAGAGGCCACAGAGGAAAGAGGTGCTGCTGGCGTAATCTTGGTGAGTTGATTCTTCCTAATAATCACCACACAGACACGCACACACAAACATACAAACACATACATATACGCACACATACATGCATTCATGTACACACACATGCACATACAGGTATATATATATATAATACACACACGAATATATATACAACACACACATACATATGCATACACACACACTCTCTCAGATGCACAGACATATTCACACACCTGACAATGCATCTTATTCCCCGTAGCCAGTACACACACACACACACTCCATCACTGCATCTTTTCCCTAGGGAGATGAAAGAGCCACCAGGGTTTCCAGTCCTGATCACTATCCAGTAATTCCTACTGAGAAAGTGCACGCGTGCAGACTTCGAGTGAAGACAGGACTGGACTGGGCTGTGAGGAGCCCCTTGACCTGGAGTCGTGCATGAAGAATGGTCACTTGATGAGGTACTGGAGAGCTATTGGCACCTGAGAGACCACACCCTGGGCAAGAGAGTACATCGAACTCAGTAACACTTTTAAAAACACTTGCCCTTCACTGAGAATGTTAGAGGACTGAAGAAATACTGCAGGCTTTTTATATATTCTGCACATTTCACCTTAAAATATCAGCTCTTGAAATTCAAAGGCTGCCGGTTGAGTTACTTTTCTTTTGTAAGAATAACCATGATGGAAATTCAGCTCTCAAAAATCAATTGACATCAACCCGGCGATGAAATGCATTGTCATTCCACCGGAATAGCCTTTGAATCTCAGTCCTGAAACCTGTCTGGGTCGAGCGTGGTACTTGCAATGTTTCATGGCTTTGTTGTGTTATTTATATAATGTGGGAGAGGCGAGTAACCACTCCATTCTCCTCGTCTTTGCTCTCATCTGTGCCATTCTTTATAATCTTTTAAGTCGCACACTGACAGCAGGTGGAGTGAGCTTGATCTTTTGGTTCAAACTGTGCCTCGTATATAATGACTTTTTTCTTTCTTTTATAGTCGGTCCAAAGTAGTGTGGGTTGTCTGCAAATAAACAGCATTCATACACATTCAGGCATGTCTCCAAAGAAAGAAGGAAAGACCTTGCTTTTATATAGTGCTTTTCATGACATCGCAAAACACTTTATGTACGGCCAATGAAGTACTTTTTGAAGTGTAGTCACTGTTGTAATGTAGGAAATGCGGCAGCCAGATGGTGCACAGCAAGGTCCCACAAACAGCGATGAGATAAATGACCAGATCATCTGTTTTTTAGTGATGTTGGTTGAGGGATAAATATTAGCCAGGACACGAGGGAGAACTCCCCTGCTCTTCATCGAAATATTGCCATGGGATCTTTTACATCCGCCTGAGAGGGCAGACGGGGCAAGAGAAACTTCTTCACACAGAGAGTTGTGAGGCTGTGGGATTCATTTCCAATTTTAGTGGTTGAGGCGGAAACTATGTCAACATTCGAGATGCCTCATCTGAAAGACGGCACCTCCGACAGTGCGGCACTCCCTCAGTACTGCACTGGGAGTGTCAGCCTGGATTATGTGCTCAAGTCTCTGGAGTGGGACTTTTAAATACACTTCCGTATACAACAGAGCCCTCAGAAACCTTGGATGCCCACAGTATTAGGCGGGTTTGTGACGCAGTGCTATTCTGGTGCAAACTCCAGGTGGACATCTAACTGTTGCCATGGGAGCCTCATTTAAATATTGCAATTAAGGGGCGTCAGGTGCCCATTGAAAACCCAACAGTATTAAATGTGTGGCAATCCGGTGTGGCCAATCTGGTTATCCCACTTTCTGCTCCCTTATCAGGTATAACTGATCTTAATGTCTACACTGGAGTGTCCTAATGTCCCAGCAACAATAACTTGCATTTATATAGCGCCATTATCATAATAAAACATCCCAAGGCGCTTCACAGGAGCTTTATCAAACAAAATTTGACACCGAGCCACATAAGGAGATATTAGGGCAGGTGACCAAATGCTTGGTCAAAGAGGTAGGTTTTAAGGAGCATCTTAAAGGAGGAAAGAGAGGTAGAGAGGCGGAGAGATTTAGGGAGGGAATTCCAGAGCTTAGGGTCTAGGCAGCTGAAGGCACGGCCACCAATGGTTGAGCGATTAAAATCAGGGATGCACAAGAGGTCAGAATTAGAGGAGCGCAGAGATCTCGGGGGGTTGTGGGGCTGAAGGAGATTGCAGAGATAGGGAGGAGCGAGGCCATGGAGGGATTTGAAAACAAGGATGAGAATTTTAAAATTGAGCCGTTGCCGGACCAGGAGCCAATGTAGGTCAGCGAGCGTAGGGGTGATGGGTGAACGGGACTTGGTGCGAGTTAGGACACGGGCTGCAGAGTCCCAAATCATTTTAAAGCTAGGATATAGGTGCATACCTATCCAAATGGACAACCTTCATGCAAGTGCTCAGTAAAGACCCTTTGAAGCCATGCACATGAATAAGGAATAACCAAGAAAGAGTACCAGAGGGGAGATGAGGAGAAATCTTTTCACGCAGTGAGTTGTTGCGATCGGGAATGTGCTGCCTGAAAGGGCGGTGGAAGCAGATTCAATTGTAACTTTCAAAAGGGAATTGGATAAATACTTGAAGGGGAAAAAAAACTCCAGGACTATGGGGAAAGAGCGGGGGAGTGGGACTAATTGGATAGCTCTTTCAAAGAGCCGGCACAGGCACGATGGGCCGAATGGCCTCTTTCAGTGCTGTATCAGTCTATGATTTAAAAGATTTACAAGTAGACAATAAAAATAATATTGAGGTCGTCAGTTAGTCAGTCAAAGGTAACTAGATTGAGTCTATACAATGAGATAAATGTTAAAGTCTCTCCACATTTACAGAAATTATGAATAATCAGAGAGAGATATAAAATGACAGAGGTTATCCATCCATCAGTATTAAACTAACATGCTTTCTCTTTGCCTACGATTTCACAAAGGGTTTAGGGTATAAGAGCTATCAGCTATTTTTCAGCGTGGTGAGAAAATTGCAGGCATGCTATTATTCATTGTGAAAGATTAGAAAAGCGTTGCTTGGTTAATTACAGTGATACCAACTGAAAGTCGCGGTGAATCGCAGGGTCACTTTCTCTATATGTCATGGAAGCTTTAAGTTAGTGGACCCATAACACGATTCATACATGGTTTGTTGGAAGGAGTGGAGTGAATGGATTCAATTGTCCTTTCACTCTCCTCGTGTTCTTAAAGGGGAAGGAGAGGGTAGGAAATGAGCACCTTTCCCACAGAACTGCCCCCTTGTTGTTGGCAACAGTGACTTTAATAAAAACAACTATGAACATATATCTTATAATAGGGGGTCATTTTAACCTAACTCGGCGGGCGGGAAACCCCATGGGATTGGGTGGAACGCCGGTTTTACACCCCGCCCAATATTACTCTCTGATGACTTCAACGGTGAGTAAAAGCGGGCGGGGTGTAAAACAACGTTCCCTTTAAGCTGCGTGGCAGTGCAGCGCTCTGCAGGTCCTGACTTTTAAATTGAAAAAAAACGCACTTGCGCGGAATTTTGAATGGGCCGTGCGGCCCGTTAAAGGAGCCATGCGGCCCACCCCCCAAAAATTAAAGGGAACATTGGTGTAAAACTAGAGCTGCGCCTGATCCAGTCAGATTCCCGACGGTCGGTCTGGGTTAAAATTGCCCCCCATATATATTTTTACATATTGCGGGAGCATGTTCTTGGTGATGCCACGGCGTTGGTGTCTATTACAGGGACGCTAATTTGAAGCCTTCCTGCCTAACACATTAAACTCACACTGACAATCGGCTGTTGGAGCTCGGAGAAAGTGGGCGGGACAGCTGATTGTCAGCAAGGCCACATTTCCAGTGCGGAGCCCAGCGAGGGGAGATCATGGATAAGAGAATCAGAGCCCGTGTTACAGCCCTATCTCTGACTTGTACTCACATCTGGCAAGGTTCTGCATCAAGAGTGCAGCCTCACTGACCCCATATACAGTCACCACCACTTACAATGGGCAGTTGCTTATATTGGACAAAGAGCGATAACCATTATCTATTTGCATTAACATCACTTTCAAAGTTGCCGGTTATGGAATCTTAAGAGCTCCGTTTATTTCGGGCAGAAACAGCTGTGTTTACTCATTAGTTCGTGCCTAATTAAGGGGCACTGAATGCAAGAATAAACATAAATAAGTAAATAACATCTCGTTAATGTTCAATTACCTTTCCCCTTATCATCCCCTCTAAGTGGTGTGGGGTTACAGTTTGTACTAAGCACGGACTGCAGTTTAAATAAAGCTGCAGGTCAGAGTGGAGCTGGAAGCATAGACGGAGCATTCTTGCTGATTACTTTAATAGCACTACCCCGTTATACCGGCCATCGCGTTTAGCAGGCAAATTGTGTTCACACGAAAGCGCCCGCTATACAGGGTGGGGATTGGTGTAATTCATTTTATTAAAGGCACTTAGAGAGGACATTCATGTGGAAGGAGACAAACATTCCCTATAAATACTTACAGTAGATCTGTTTCGATTAAGGAAAGACTTAGAAACATAGGAACTTAGGAACAGGAGGAGGCCATTCAGCCCCTCGAGCCTGTTCCGCCATTCAATGAGATCATGGCTGATCTGTGATCTAACTCCATATACCTTTGGCCCATATCCCTTAATACCTTTGGTTAACAAAAAGCTAGCAATCTCAAATTTAAAATTAACAATTGATCGAGCATCAATTGCCGTTTGCAGAAGAGAGTTCCAAACTTCTACCACCCTTTGGGGTAAAAATTGAGTCGCGCCCCATTTGGGGCGCTAACCTCGCCGGGGCGCGACTTTTAGCGCCCCGAAAAAATTAGCGGCCCCGCGCCGGAACTTCAGTGGTTGCGCCCCAAGAGGGAAGCGGGGCGCAACTGGAAGCAGCCCGCATCCCTCTTGGGGCGCTGCGAGTGAATATCCTGGCGCTACATGCCGCAGTGCCACGCGCTGCGGCACGTCGCGCCGCGGTATTGCAGGCCTTCCTCCCCTTCTTAAAGGGGAGGGACCCTGCGCAGCGCGAACCGGGGCCCAGCTGGGCCCCCAGGGATCGGGAGTGCCGGCAAAAGAGCCCGGCACTCAAGAGAAGTGCCGGGCTCTTGGAGCGCAGCCGGCACTTCACGGTGGGGGGGCTTCACGGGGGCCGGGGGCAGGTGCTGGCAGGCGGCCAGCAACAAAAATGGCCGCCTGCCACCTCCGCTTTAAATATCGCCACCCCGGCCGCACGTACGCCTCCCTGAACCCGTCGGACATAGCGTCTGGCGGTAAATCAGGGGGCGCGACTGAAGATCACGGCCGGGGCGCGAGCGGGGTGCTGCGCACGGCGATGACGTCATCGCCGGCGGCGCAGCGCCACAGGGCGCTACCGGCTGCCGCCGCCGCTAACCTCCCACTAAATTTTTCGGGAGGCGTGAGCGGCGCTGCGCCCGGGCGTTAGCTGCTTTACGCCCCATTAGCGCCCTCTTAAGGCGCTAACGGGAGGCACAAGCAGCTGAATTTTTCCCCCTTTGTGTGTAGAAGTGTTTCCTAATTTCACTCCTGAAAGGTCTGGCTCTAATTTTTAGACTATGCCCCCAGCCCTAGAATCCCCAATCAGCGGAAATAGTTTCTCTCTATCTACCCTATCTGTTCCCCTTAATATCATGAAAACTTCGACCAGATCACCCCTTAATCTTTTAAATTCTAGGGAATACAACCCTAATTTGTGTAATCTCGCCTTGTAACTTAACCCTTGAAGCCCGGGTATCATTCTGAATGACTTGCATTTCTATAGCGCCTTTCACACCCTCAGGACGTCCCAAAGCACTTTACAACCAATGAAGTACTTTTGAAGTAAAAACAGAAAATGCTGGAGATACTCAGCAGGTCAGGCAGCATCTGTGAAGAGAGAAACAGAGTTAACGTTTCAGGTCGATGACCTTTCGCCAGTTCTGACGAAAGGTCATCGACCTGAAACGTTAACTCTGTTTCTCTCTTCACAGATGCTGCCTGACCTGCTGAGTATCTCCAGCATTTTCTGTTTTTATTTCAGATTTCCAGCATCTGCAGTATTTTCTTTTTGAAGTACTTTTGAAGTGTAGTCAGTGTTGTAATGTAGAAAATGTGGCAGCCAATTTGCACACAGCAAGCTCCCACAAACAGCAATGTGATAATGACCAGATCATCTGTTTTAGTGATGTTGGTTGAGGGATAAATATTGGCCAGGACACCTGGGATAACTCTCCTGCTCTTCTTCGAATAGTGCCCTGGGATCTTTTATGTCCACCTGAGAGGGCAGACAGGGCCTCGGTTTAACATTTCATCCAAAAGATGGCCCCTCCGACACTGCAGCGCTCCCTCAGTATTGCCTTGGAGTGTCAGCCTTGATTTTGTGCTGTTTTTGTAGGATGTTTATATTGTGCATGTATGGATGTGCTTGTTTCTTTGATTCAAAGATCAGGTGATGTACTCTGATTGCAGCTTGGACTAGGTTGCTAATTTAAATGGCAGGTGTCAGGTAGCAAGAACTTCCAATAAACTGAAAGAACTGTTTGTCTTTCTATTGTAAATTTCTAGTTATGCTAAGCTAATAAACCCGGTTGCCTGAACTTGGACCCCATAACTTGGGTCAATCACCACAGACAAAAAATATTTTTTCTTCTGTTATGCATTGCAATCTTTATACTGTGTTTAACGAAAATTTAAGCAGGAAATATTTTTCGAACAGTCCCAGCAACTACAACTTGTATTTATCCGGTGTCTTTAATGTAGTAAAACGTCCCAAGGTGCTTCACAGGAGTGTAATCAGACAAAATTTGACATCGAGCCACATAAGGAGATATTAGGGCAGACTTGGTTAAAAAGGTAGGTTTTAAGGAGAGTCTTAAAGGAGGAAAGAGAGGTAGAGAGGCGGAGAGGTTTAGGGAGGGAATTCAAGAGCTTAGGGCCTCGGTAGCTGAAGGCACGGCCACCAATGGTGGAGCGATTAAAATCGGGGATGCACAAGAGGCCAGAATTGGAGGAGCGCAGAAATCACGGAGGGTTGTGGGGCTGGAGGAGGTTACAGAGATAGTGAGGGGGCGAGGCCGTGGAGCGATTTGAAAACAAGGATGAGAATTTTTAAATCGAGGCATTACTCAACCGGGAGCCGATGTAGGTCAGCGAACACAGGGTGAACGGGACTTGGTGCGAGCTAGGATACGGGCAGCAGAGTATTGGATGAGCTTAAGTTTATGGAGGGGGGAAGATGGGAGTCCAGCCAGACGTGTGTGGAATAGTCAAACCTAGAGGTAACAAAGACATCGTATGCTAATCATGGGTCAACGATATGTTTTGGCCTTGTAAAACGGGGTCATTTGAGGTTACCCAGAACATCAGTTTATGAGTTCTTTCTGAAATTCTGGTATGTGATCAAATGAAAGCGCCCTGGTCTGAATGATGCATTCTGCTGTTACAGAAAGCCTTATAAAGAGCTTTGTTCAACATTCATCAAAGACTTTCAAATTGCTTTTGAAGTTCTTATGAAAGGTAATTGGCCCATAATGGACTTTCTTGTTGCAGGTGTGTTTAGATATATTGTACATATAGTATTTGCTGAATATTTGTATTTCATATCACTTTGTGTTGTGTCCTCTGGTTCTATTTTTCTGGATAAGGTGAAATAGCATGGTCTACATTATCTAGTTCCTTTCAGAGTCCTAAAAACAGCAATCATATCACCTCTCAATCTCTCTTCCAGTGAGAACATGCCCAATTTACATAATTGCTCCTCCTAATTCGATCCCTCCATCCGCACCTTGTGTTATTTTGTGTCGTGGTGCTTTTTCTTCCAGCCCAAGAGCACTGAGGTCAGTTGTAGGCATCTTACTGCCATCCCAGCTCAGATGAACTTCACGGTGAAGCTCTGTGAAACCACCTTTTCATTGATAATGTCTGACAATGTACAGGAGGCAAACCCCATGCTTCTGACAGGATCCGTGGGTCTCAAGACCAGCTGTTTGAGGCAACAGGAAACATCTGTCTCCTTCTTATTGGTCCTCCAAGTGAGCCCCACAATCACTAGACAACACATTGATCAATTAAAAAGGGACAGCAGTGATTAGAGGGCAAGTGCCTTCACTGGAGCATTGCTCTCCCAGAACATCAGTGTTGTCACAAGTATCAACCTGTTGCAGTGCCAACACTCCTGTCTTTGACTGAGAAGGTTGCGAGTTCAATCTGCCCTACAGGACTTGAGGATATAAATTGATACTTCGATGCAGGATTGAGGGAGTGTTCCATTGTTGGAGGTGCTGCATTTTGGATGAGGCATTAGAGTGAGGTCCTACCTGCCTGCTCAGGTCCTATGTCTATGGCATTGAGTTCTCTTAGTGTCCTGGCCAAGATTCCTCCCTCAACCAACACCACCAAAAGACAGATCAATGATCATTCATCTTGCTTGCCGTTTGCAGGACCTTACTGTATATAGCTGGCTGCTATAACAAGTGTGACTGCAGTTCCAAAGTAATCATTAATTGTGAAAGGTTTCAGATGGCTTAAGGAGTGAAAGGGTGCTATATAAATGCAAGTTTGTTTTTTCACCGTTAAAACTCAACTGGACCAGCCACATAAATGCTGTGGTTTCTAAAGCAAGTCAGAGGCTGGGTATTCTGCGGCGAGTGTCTCACCTCCTGACTCCCCAAAGCCTCTCCACCAGCTGCAAGTCAGGAGTGTGATGGAATACTCTCCACTTGCCTGGATGAGTGCAGCTGCAACAACACTCAAGAAGCTCGACACTATCCAGGACAAAGCAGCCCGCTTGATTGGCACCTCATCCACTAGCCTCAATATGTACCACCAGCGCACTGTGGCTGCAGTGTTTACCATCTATAGGACGCACTGCAGCAACCCACTGAGGTTTCTTTGGCACCACCTCCAAAACCCGCAACCTCCACCATCTAGAAGGACAAGGACACCAGGCGCATGGGAACACCATCACCTCCCAAGTCACACACCATCCCGCCGTTCCTTCATCGTCGCCAGGTCAAAATCCTGCAACTCCCTACTTAACAGCACTGTGGGAGCAGCTTCACCACACGGACTGCAGTGGTTCATGAACAAGGCCCACCACCAGCTTCTCGAGGGCAACTAGGGATGAGCAATAAATGCCAGCCTTCCCAGCGATGCCCACATCCCGAGAATGAATGAAAAAAAACACACCACTTTTGTTTGTGATATATAGTTGTTTGATCTCTACTATAAAAACTCATTAAACAGCATGCCTCTATCCTCATCTGTCTTCTATTTAATTGGCAATTCATAACAACATACCAAATTCACAAAAATCAATAAATAAGCCCACAGCCTTTTTTTGTGAACGAGTGTGCACAAATACTGATCTGAAACACTAATGATTGTTTCATTTAGAGAACCGAATTATCCAAAGTATTAAAGTCTTTATAGAACCACCTTAACGATTTAGCTTCAGTGACCAACTGAATTATCCACGAAGGCTTCACATTTTGAGTAATAAATGTTTAGTGTCTGGAATGCATCACCGCTTCGATTAGGCACGTTACAGTCTTCCGGACTTAACATTGAGTTCAACAGTTTCAGATCATAATTACTACTCACATTTTTTCAGTCAGCAGGTAATGATTCTGCTGTTGCCATTTACACCTCCTCTAGACCCATCTTTTGTTTCTTTACTTTTCCTATTACCATCTCCTTTTGTCTTGCACCATCATCCCTTTTGTCATGTAATCTGTCCTGCCTTCCACCCTATCACAGACCTTCCCTTTTGTTCTTTCCTCCCCTCCCTCTTTTCCTTGCCTCTGCACTTGCTTAAAACCTGTGACGTCTCTAACTTTTTCCAGTTCTGATGAAAGGTCAATGACCTGATTCGTTAACTCTGTTTCTCCCTCCAGAGATGATGCCTGACCTGCTGAGCATTTCTCGCATTTTCTGTTTTTATTTAAGAATAATGAATAAATGGTTCCCAAGGACACAGCTCCCCTAGTGGCTCAGTCGTTGAGTGTCCTGTGAATCTGCGCTCTCCAGGACAGTCAGGTCTCAGGTTTGACCGCCAGTCTATTCTCAGTTAGGTATGGGAGGTGGTTGAGGCCCGACCATTGACCTGGCAAACGGAATGTTCGACAAGGACAGGATGAGCTAACCGGGCAATCGCAAAAACAGCTTTCGTTGCCTTGCAAGAGACATCAGTGCACAAAGAGAGTTTGAGTTTGGCAATGCAATGTGAATATTGACAATGCAGGAGATAATAAAGCATTCTGCTGGCCCTTGCATAGAACATAATGCATAGAACACACCTCTGACCTCCGTTCTATGTAACTACAGGTCCTCAGCACTGAGGAGTGATGGGCTCCAATTGAAATTAGATGGGGAATTTTAACCCCCAAAAACAGGTGGGTTTGGGTCGGATTTTAAAATCTCAAACCCGAATCCAACCTGCTTCAGAGCCCGCCCACTTCTGGTTTTAACAGAGGAAGGCCGGGGGCGGGCAACCAACCCGCTCCCAGGAGGCGGGTGGCTCATTTAGATATTTTTCTATTGTTTTATTCAGCCCCTAACATGCTATGGATGAATTTATTTAAGTGCTTCACTCCACTTTAACTGGGTTAAAATTGAGTGTTTTGTTTGACTGAAACATGAGTTTTAGGAGTTGGCTTTCGAGCTGATGAAAGACCGATTTAAAAAAAAAACTTGGTACCACCTACAAATCGAGAATGGGAGACCAGGGAAGAAAAGTGTAACCAAACGTTCCTTTTTTTAAGAATAAGATGTTATGGGAAAGATAGATCAGATAGAAAAAAAAACCATAATTACTGAAAAAATAATCCAAAAAGGAATAGAGAAAGAAGAGAGGATAGAGAAAAGGATGAGAGAGGGAGAGCTTTCGATATTTAATTTTTTATTTAAGTGTTTAGTTTGATAGTTTAGGATTGATATTACAGAAATAAAGATACTCCTGACTAATGTTCCCTGTGAGCTGCACTTTGTTCTGCGCGGCCTGTTTCTTTCAATGCGTGGTCCCCTTAAAGTTCGGCACAAATGCGGTATTTACAGGGTAAAAGCCGGTCAGCGGCCTGCGCAGGACCTTGCGGATCACTGCGCAGCCGTGCACGCACGCAGCTTAGAGGGAACATTGCTCCTGACGTACAAGTAGTTTTATTTCCGTAATATTAATGTTTGTCACAGTGTGTGGGCTGAAAAGTTAAGAAATTATTCAACCCTGAGAGACAGTTCTTGAACCTAACAGCAGTCAAATAGACTACAAATACTACAATAAGACCAATAACTTATTGCAAAGGGAATGGAGTATAAAAGTAGGGAAGTCCTGTTACAACTGCACAGGGCGTTGGTGAGACCACACCTGGAGTACTGCGTACAGTTTTGGTCTCCTTATTTAAGGAAGGATATACTTGCATTGGAGGCAGTTCAAAGAAGGTTCACGAGGTTGATTCCGGAGATGAAGGGGTTGTCTTATGAAGAAAGGTTGAGCAGGTAGGGCCTATACTCATTGGAGTTTAGAAGAATGAGAGGGGATCTTATTGAAACCTATAAGATTCTGAAGGGGCTTGACAAGGTAGATGCAGAGAGGATGTTTCCCCTTGTGGGAGAATCTAGGACTAGGGGGCATAATTTCAGAATAAGGGGAAACCCTTTTAAATCAGAAATGAGGAGGAATTTCTTCTCTCAGAGTGTCGTGAATCTTTGGAATTCTCTTTCCAGAAAGCTGTGGAGGCTGGGTCATTGAATATATTTAAGGTGGAGATAGATTTTTGAATGGTAAGGGAGTCAAGGGTTATGGGGAGCGGGCAGGGAAGTGGAGTTGAGGCCAAGATCAGATCAACCATGATCTTATTGAATGGCGGAGCAGGCTCGAGGGGCCAAATGACCTACTCCTGCTCCTATGTCTGTAGGGGTGGTGGTTTGTGTCAGCTTCACCTCTGACTTCTGAGCTGTTCGAATCGCTCCCACTCCCTTGGTTCTAGACCCTGGACTTATTTGGGGGTTGTCATAAAAAGTGCAGCAGACAACTGGTTTTGATGCAAGAACTTTGATCTTTATTTAAGAAAGTAAAACACAACACAAACAATCTTAACACTCTAAAGGTGGGGAACACTTCGGTACAAGCGAGGGAAATAACATTAGAAGAATACTTCACCCCTCCCAATCCCACTTCACTAGCTAGGTTGGACTCTGGAGAACCAGGGATAATGCTCACCAAACGAATCCTTGACAGTTGAGAGTTAGGGTTTAGAGTCTTTTGAGTAAAAAGTTTCGTAAGGCCCTTGTTGCCGCGAGGTGTCCAATGGTCACTGAGGCGGTCGCTCTGGTCTCTTCTTGCGTGTCGGCCTACTTCTGGAGCTGTTGGCCTTCTTTGTTGAACTTCTTTCTGTTGAACTCTGCCTCTGTTTAAACTGTCTTCTTCCGAGCTGTGGAACTGCCTTCTTGCAGAACTGTAACTGTCTTCTTCAGAGCTGTGGAACTGCCTTCTTGCAGAACTGTAACTGTCTTCTGCAGGTCTGCTTGCTGAATTCCTTGCTGCTGTGTAACTCTACTGGAGAACTCGAACTTGAACTGTTGTAACTGCTGAACTGACTTTTTGAGAAAACAGCCTTTCAATTATACTAATTGAAGCTTCCTTATCAAAACAAAATCAAATCCCGGTCAGTTGTAAGATTTTGGAGGCCTCGTAAACAGTAACGACTTTACTAGCGTGTTAACTGGTTTTTGGGATGGCTTGCGTCCTGTCGATCTCCTTGGTTGATTACAGTTGATTGGTTTTGTGTTTGGTTTTCTAGGCTGGACTCGGTCTTTCTATAGAAATGGGTCTGAGTGATTTGTATTATGCATGTTTCTGATGGGCCCTGTAATCGGTTTTGATGGGGCCTGTATTTTGGGTGGGACTGCTCTTACCCTGGGTCTATTGTTCAAATGTTAATGTCTGCTGGGGCTTGAGTGAGGTCATGCCGGTTCCCCAGACAGTGCAATTAACTCCAATATCCAAACTGCTTTTACAGAGGTCGACCCCACCTCCTTGTCCCTTTACAGGCCCAGACATGTTTTTAAAATGCCAAAACTTGGTTTTTGGTCTTAAATTCCTTAGGTTAGGCCCAAATGCATTTTTATCACTCTGAGGTAGTTCCAAAGTCCTTTTTCCTTAGGTTTTGGGGATCTGTAAGTTTTGGAAACCTTACAGTCCCTCCTGCGATACTTTACTCACTATAGTATCGTCCTGGGTGGACAAAATTCCTGATCCTCGAAAGGCTTCTTACAATAGCCCATCACGATCCAGCCTTTACCTGGGTTGGACAGGGTAGATAGAATGATAGAATGATACAGCACAGAAGAGGGCATTCATCCCATCATTCCTGTGCCGGCTCTCTGAAAGAGCTATCCAAAATAGTCCCACTCCCCTGCAAATTTTTCCTTTTCAAGTATATCTCCAATTCCCTTTGAAAGTTACTATTAAATCTGCCTCCACCACCCTTTCAGGCAGTGCATTCCAAATCATAACAACTCGCCTTGGAGAAGAAAATTCTCCTCATCTCCCATCTAGTTCTTTTGCCAATTATCTTAAATCCGTGTCCTCTGGTTCCTGATCTTCCCGCCAGTGGAAACAGTTTCTCCCCATTTACCCTATCAAAGCCCTTCATAATTTTGAATACCATTGAATCTCCCCTGAATCTTCTCTGCTCGAAGGAGAACAACCCTAGCTTCTCTAGTCTCTCCACAGAACTGAAAGCTCTCAATGATGATCATGGGACCTTATGATCTGTACAATGACTTTGTAGTACACCAAGTGTTGCCTTTATCCACCAGGGCCATTGCTGACATATCGCATTACTACATAGAACATTGATCAGAAAACAGAAATAGCAAAGGTGTGGAGAGAATGTTTCCACTTGTGGGAGAATCCAAAACTAGGGGCCATAAACACAGGATAGTTCCGAACAACGTTCCCTCTGAGCCACGTGGCTGCGCGGCTCTCTGCCGGTTCCACGCAGCCTGGGACCGGCTATTACAAAACTGTGAATGGGCCGCGCAGCCCCTTAAAGGGGCCACGCACCCCAAAAAAAATTAGGGGGAACATTGGTTACTAATAAATCCAATAGGGAAATAACAACAACAACAACTTGTATTTATATAGCGCCTTTAACGTAGTAAAACGTCCCAAGGCGCTGCACAGGAGTGTTATAAAACAAAAAATTTGACACCGAGCCACATAAGGAGAAATTAGGGCAGATGACCAGAAGCTTGGTCAAAGTGGTAGGTTTCAAGGAGCGTCTTAAAGGAGGAGAGAGAGGTAGCGAGGCGGAGGGGTTTAGGGAATGAATTCCAGATCTTAGGGCCCAGGCAGCTGAAGGCACGGCCACCAATGGTGGAGCGATTATAATCAGGGATGCTCAAGAGGACAGAATTAGAGGATTTTAATAATATAATATAACATAATATAAGGAAAAATGTCTTTACCCAGAGAGTGGTCGAAATGTGGAACTCGCTACCACAGGAAGTGGTTGAGGCAAATAGCTTAGATGCTTTCAAAAGGAAACTAGATGAGTACATGAGAGAAAAGGGAATAGAAAGATATGCTGAAAGGCTGAGATGAGGTAGATGGGATGGGAGGAGACTCGTGTGGAGTATAAACACCAGCAGAGACTAGTTGGGCCGAGTGGCCTGTTTCTGTGCTGTGTATTCCATGTAATTCTCTGTAATAGTTTCCTGGCTCCCACACACATGCATTCTCCAGTGGAGAGTGATCAGGAATGGGAAGCACGGCTGATTTTCTTTCCCACCCTTTTCCCTAAACCAGGGGCTCTGAGACCAGCGTTGCCACCCCTCCACCACAGCAATCATTTTAAATATCCATTATTATAATTTTTAAACACTCACATTTTCAGCGCCTCCTCTGTGTCATCAATTCTGTCCCGTCAGTCACACAGAGGAATGGATGGTCTCCGGGGATATATTTTGGAGCTTGTCCTTTGCCCTAACTTTGATGTCAGTCTGTTTGAAGACTGATGTAAGCTGCTCATCCAAGTCATTGCTAAATGTTTGCTAACGCACATTGCTTAACCCCTGGAGTTTCCATCTTGGCTTTAACGATACAAATGTCATGCAGTACAGTAAGAACCACGTTGAAATTCAATTTGCAGCTGTGTCCGCAGGCAACACTGTGACACAAGGCGCTGTTAATCTTTTATTAGAATCTGCCCATAAGGGACTCAGCAAGGCAGCAAACCCTCAATCAGATATCACATTGAAAGATGATTGGAGTTCTGCAATGTATCGAGCCTAAATGTGTTATGAGAATAAGCTGCATATTGGTGCGACATTACCACAGCGAACAGTCACCAGGTTCATTCTTCCTATTCTTTCTGACTTTTGAGTGGTAGCACTCTCGCTTTTTAGCCAGAAGGTCTTGGGATCAAGCCCCACTCCAGAGTCTTGAGCACGTAATCCAGCCTGACACTCCAGTGCGGTACTAAGGGGGTGCTGAACTCTCAGGAGGTGACTTCTTTTGGATGAGACGTTAAACTGATTTCCCATCGACCCTCTCAGATGGACGTAAAAGATCCCACGGTAATATTTTAAAGAAGAGCAGGGGAGTGCTCCTGGCCTGGCCAATATTTACTCCTCAACCTATACTAGAAAACAGATGATCTGGTCATTATCACATTGCTGTTTGTGAGATCCTGCTGTGTGTAAATTGGCTGCCGCGTTTCCTACATTACACCAGTGACTACACTTCAAAAAGTACTTCATTGGCCGTAAATCATTTTGGAACGTTCTGCGGGCATGAAAGTTGCTATAGAAATGCAAGTCTTTCTTTCTCCTGAAGGTGCCGACTCTTGCTGGAGGACAGCTCCACAGCTCCTTGGGCTCCAGCTGCCATCTGGTACCTCTCTTTTTTATCATGTGTGAGCCCAGGTAATGTGTGCCAGCAGGCTAGCTGTCCTTGAAGGGTTGGCTTCACACCGAAGCCTGTTTCTCTCCTTGCCCGATCAATGCATGCACATGCACCTTCCAGCAGGAGACACTGTCTATCAGGGAGGATTTAGGAAAGGGTCAATTCAAAAGCAGTAAGAGATATGTCAAGGCTGTAGAGCAGAGTAGTGATCTGGGTAAAGATAAGCAGAGTGGGTCAGGAAGGGACAGAAAGATTAATAATGGTAATAGGGCATTAGTGACTAAAGTGACATCAGGGAAAAATCGAAAAAAGTTAAAGCTAAAGGTACTATATCTGAATGCACGAAGCATTCACAACAAAATAGATGAATTAATAACGCAGATAGAAACAAATGGCTTTGATTTAAGAGCCATTACAGAGATGTGGTTGCAGAGTGACCAAGGTTGGGAACTAAATATTCCAGGATATTTGACTTTTAGAAGAGACAGGCAGAATGGAAAAGGAGGAGGGGTAGCCCTTATAATAAAGGATGAGATAAAGACAGTAGAGAGAAAGGATCTTAGCTCCGAAAAACAAAATGTAGAATCAGTTTGAGTGGAGCTAAGAAACAACAAAGGGCAGAAAACACTAGTGGGAGTAGTCTATCGGCCCCCTAACAGTGGCTGTAGTGTCGGGCAGAGTATAAATCAGGAAATTAGAGATGCATGCAACAAGGGTAATACAGTTATCATGGGGGGCTTTAACTTTCATATAGCCTGGGCAAACCAAGTTTGCAGAAATAGTGCAGAGGAAGAGTTCTTGGAATGCATTCAAGATAGATTCCTAGATCAATATGTCAAGGAACCTACAAGGGAATTGACTATTTTAGATCTAGTACTGTGCAATACGACAGGGTTAATTAATAACCTTGTGGCAAAGGAGCCTCTGGGGAGCAGTGATCATAATATGAAAGAATTTTATTTTGAGTTTGAGAGTGATTTAATTAAGTCTGAAACTAGGGTCCCAAACCTGGACAAAGCAAACTACGTAGGTATGAGAGGCGAGTTGGCTAAGGAAGGTTGGGAAACTAGATTAAAATATATGACAGTTGAAAAGCAATGGCAAACATTTAATAAATATTTCATAATTTACAACGAATATACATTCCCTTAAGGAATAAAAACACCATGGGAAAAATGGTCCAACCGTGGCTAACAAGAGAAATTAAAGATAGTATTAGATTAAAGGAAGAGGCTTATAATGTTGCCAAAAAGAGTAGTAAGCCTGAGGATTGGGAGGATTTTAGTATTCAGCAAAAGAGGACCAAGAAATTGATAAAGAAAGGGAAATTAGAATATGAGAGTAAACTAGCAAGAGAGATAAAAACAGAATGTAAAAGCTTCTATAGGTATGTAAAAAGGAAAAGATAAGTGAAAGTAAATGTGGTTTGCTTACAGGCTGAGACAGGAGAAATTATAATGGGGAATAAGGAAATGGCAGAGAAATTAAACAAATACTTTGGGCGCGATCTTGCCAGCCCTGGGGAGGCAGGTTTAGAGGTGGGACTGCCAGAAAAATGGCAGAATCTGGGGGCGGGTGCCCATTCCACCCCCAACTCGCCTCCGTGCCATCTTCCCATGAGGCAGGTAGCCGACCCGCGCCGGGTCCCGACTCCTGGAGGCGGGAAGGGGAATACAGCCACTTAACTGCCTGTTAACAGGCAGTTTAGAGGATTATCCCCATTTTTCCAGCTGAGGCGCGGACTTCCCGACGTCAGGAAACCCCGCCAGGGTCAGCGAGGTGAGCAGTGGGTCTGCAGGGGTCGGAGGGGTGCAAAAGTGCGCTGTGAAGGTAAGTGATGGGTGCAAGTGTGGAGAGATGAGTATGTGAGGTGAGTGTAAAGTGATAGAAAATAATTACTTACCTTTGTTTCTTCCTGCAGGCTTCAACCATTGGGGATGCGGAGACTGTCGCATCTCAATGACAGAGATGACAGATGGCTGCTGCATTCTGCGATGCAACATCCATCTAATTTCTGCTCACAAAAGAGGTTTGATGAGTCTTGAATACAAGAACTCATCAAACAACAGAGAATGTCAGTGTTTGACAGCTTCACAGAGCTGTCAAATGATGACAATTCATCTGTCAAAAATTTATGACAGATGAAACTTTAAACGCTGACGTTCTCTGTAACCGGCTTCCCCTTAATTGGCCTGCTAAGCCCGCTGGGTGGGCTTAACAAGGTCAATCAATGGAAAATAGTGTGGGTTGGCCAGAAGTCGTTGGAGGCGGGACTAAAACCCGACAAGCAGCAGTCCCGCCTCCAACGCACCCCCATTGACAAAATCACCTCCTTTGTGTCTGTCTTAATGAAAGAAGATGCAAAAAACCTCCCGGAAATAGCAGCGAAACAAGGGTCCAGTGAGAATGAGGAATTGAAAGAAATTAGTATTAGTAAAAAAATAGTACTGGAGAAATTAATGGGACTGAAAGCCAATAAATCCCCTGGACATGATGGCCTACATCCTAGGGTTTTAAAAGAGGTGGCAATAGAAATAGTGGATGCATTGGTTGTCATCTTCCAAAATTCCATGGATTCTAGAATGGTTCCCACAGATTGGGAGGTAGCAAATGTAACCCCACTATTTAAGAAAGGAGGGAGAAAATGGGGAAATACAGACCAGTTAGCCTGACATCAGTAGTAGGGAAAATGCTAGAATTTATTATTAAGGTATCGTAACAGGGCACTTAGTAAATAATAATAGGATTGGGCAGAGTCAACATGGATGTATGAAAGGGAAATCATGTTGGACAAATCTGTTAGAGTTTTTTGAGGTTGCAACTAGCTGACTAGATAAGGGGGAACCAGTGGATGTTGTATATTTGGATTTTCATAAGGCTTTCGATAAGGTGCCACACAAGAGGTTTTTAAACAAAATTAGGGCTCATGGGATTGGGGGTAATATACTAGCATGGATTGAGGATTGGTTAACGGACAGAAAACAGAAAGTAGGAATAAACGGGTCATTTTCAGGTTGGCAGGCTGTAACTAGTGACGTACCTCAAGGATAAGCTATTCTTATCTACATCAATGATTTGGATGAGGGGACCAAATGTAATATATCCAAGTTTGCTGATGATACAAAGCTGGGTGAGAATGTAAATTGTGAGGAGGATGCAAAGAGGCTTCAAGGGGATATAGACAGGCTAAGTGAATGGGCAAGATCATGGCAAATGGAATATAATGTGGAGAAATGTGAAGTTATCCACTTTGGTAGCAAAAACAGAAAAGCAGAGTATTTTTTAAGTGGTGAGGGATTGGGAAATGTTGGTGTTCAGAGGGACCTGGGTGTCCTTGTACACGAATCACTGAAAGTTAACATGCAAGTACAGCAAGCAATTAGGAAAGCAAATGGTACGTTGGCCTTTATTACAAGAGGATTTGAGTATAAGAGTAAAGACGTCTTACTGCAATTATATAGGGCCCTGGTGAGACCACACCTGGAGTATTGTGTACAGTTTTGGTCTCCTTAACTAAGGAAGGATATACTTGCTACAGAGGGAGTGCAACGAAGGTTCACCAGACTGGTTCCTGGGATGGGGGGGATTGTCCTATGAGGAGAGATTGAGTAGACTAGGCCTATATTCTCTGGAGTTTAGAAGAATGATAGGCGATCTCATTGAAACATACAAAATTCTTACAGGGCTTGACAGGGTAGATGCAGGGAGGATGATTTTTGACTGTCTGTCAAACAGTCTTTGAACCCACCTCAGATAATTTTTATAACTAATAACCAAAGTGTTCAAAGATTTTTTTTAAAGACACCTGTGAGTTTTCTCCCGGGTTTTGCTCCCATCAGTATCCTGGAGATGAGTTGTTAATTCCTGGAGACTCCAGGGCAATCCTGGAGGGTTGGCAACCCGAATTAGGACTCTCCTTCCCTCTGCCTCCCCCTGACACCCCTTCTCACCTATTGAGTTAAAATCGTCCGGGCCTCACACTGTAGAGGGCCGGACAGTTTACCTCCCGCCTCCTCCTCCATCCGCACGACCCCCGGGGCCCGGGAATTAAACTCGAGGTGGTCGGTGGGTGTGTGAGACGGTTTCTCAGCGAGTCCCCAGGGAGGCGAAATAGAGGGCTGATGAATTATGTGGGAATCTTTTCTTTGAGGTGAAAGCTGTCCCTTTCAAGATGTGACCGTAGCAAACACACCTCACAGCAAACCACGCACGACTGGCCTAGGAAGCAAGATCACCAATTTTCAATGATTCTCAACCCTCAATAACAATTGGAAACACAAGTCCATTGGGATGACTGAAATGATATCAGGATATGGACTCCCCCTTCCAAGAAGCTACAATGTGTCTAATGTGTGATTGCAGGCGATTGGATCTTCAATCCAGTCTTCAATTCTCTTGGAGTCTCGGGAATTGAAAATTAATCTCCTGGACACTGCAGCGAACAAACCCAAGAGCAAAACCACAGGGGCATTAAAAAAGTGAATGTGTTTTGTTCCCCATTTACTTTGAACACTTTTATTTGTTACTGGAGATGGGGAGAAAAGGCTGTTCGACAGGGCGGGGTGTTTGGAGGCCGGAGGACATGTGGTGGAACCTCCAGGAATACATCCGATCAGAGTTGGCGGCCCTAGTTACAGGTAACTCATCACTAAAACAGATGATCTGGTCATTTATCACGTTGCTGTTTGCGGGAGCTTGCTGTGTGCAAATTGGCTGCCGTGTTTCCTACATTACAACAGTGACTACACTTCAAAAAGTACTTCATTGGCTGTAAAAGTGTTTTGGGACGTCCTGAGTGTAATATATGTGGGTAGAACAAATGAAGGTCAGAGACACCATGGGGGCTAAATTCGGTTGATTTGCGCAAATCAACTAGCGCCTGGGCGCGGCGCCGCTAATGCCTCCCGCGAAATTCAGCGTGAGGTTAGCGGCGGCGCTAACAGTTAGCGCGGCGGGGTGCTGCGCCGCCGGCGATTACGTCATCGCCGTGCACAGCATCCCGCTCACGCCCCGGCTGTAATATTGGGTGGCGCCCCCCGACTTACCGCCGGACGCTATGTCCGACGGGGTCAGGGCGGCCTACCTGCTGCTGGGGCGGCGCTAGTTAAAGGGGAGGTGGCGGGCGGCCATTTTTGTTGCTGGCCGCCTGCCAGCACCTGCCCCCGTTGCTGTCCCCGGCCCCCGTGAAGCCCCCCGCCCCTCTCCCCACGGGGTGCCGGCTCCTCTTGAGTGCCGGGCTCGTTTGCCGGCACTCCCGATCCCTGGTGGCCCAGCTGGGCGCCGGGACGCACTGCACCAGGCCCCTCCCCTTCAATAAGGGGAGGAAGGCCTGCAGTTCTGCGGCGCGATATTGGCTTGCAGCGCCCCAAGAGGGACGCGGGGCTCTTCCAGTAGCGCCCCTCCTCCCTCTCAGGGTGCTACCTGGGAAAATTGGCTGCGGGGGCGCCCCAACGAAGGTAGCGCCCCAAAGGGGGTGCTATCCAATTTTTACCCCCATGAGTTGCTAGTCCATGTGCTTGTTTATTAGGCCAGAGCGAACTGAGCATGCTCATACCAAACAATGTGACAACCATGTGATAATACATTACACTGCTTTCCCCCTTTAAAAAAATGTATGTATTCCCCTCTCAAATACAACAAAACTATAGTCCCACTTTTCACAGCATTACATGTACCACATAACAAAAACGTTTTCTTTTAACTGAACTACAAATCCAGTTTAATAACAGATTTGCGGAGCCTTCCTGATCTCCTTACAGAAGGTTTTGATGTTGAACCAACACACGAGTCCTCATGTGGCAACCTGGACAAGGCATGTGCGATTGGGCTTTGCTTTGAAGTGTGATATTCGATCATGTAGTCATATTATGACAACAACACTGCCCAACGTTGCATTCTTGATGCGGCCGTTACAGAGATGGCAGACAAGGGCCCAATATTACTAGGAGTGGTTTGTGATCAGTTATCAGGGTAAACTTTCTGCCGATCAGGGACTGGTGGAATTTCTTGATTCATTAGAGAGACTTCTCTTACAAGTGTTGTAAGCTTCCTGTTTCACTTTCGTCACTTCCACTGGACATCCTTCTTGAGGAGCTCGTGCAATGGAGCTAACATGGTTACTAACTCAGGTAAGAAACCTACGTAGTACTGGACCATTCCAAGGAAAGATCTTAACTCAGACATGTTCTGTGGCTTTGGAGCATTGATGACAGCATCAACCTTTTCCTTCACTGGTTGCAAGCCATTTGCATCAACTTTCAGACCAAGGTACACAACCTCGGGCTGCACAAAAGCACATTTGCTCCTTTTCAATTTGACATTCTGGGAATTCAACCTTTGAAGCACTATATCTAACACTTCTACATTTTCTTCCTCGCTGCTTGTTGCGATCAGCACATCGTCTTGATTGCATAAGCAATTTGGAACTCCTTGCAAAATCTTATCCATCGTAGCCTGGAAGATTTTGGGGGAGGACTTTACGCTATACGGCCACTTGGTGTATGAGTACAGTCCCTTGTGTGTGTTGATGGTGAGATACTGTTGACTCTCTTTGTCAGCATTCAGCTGAGCGTAAGCGTGCGACAGGTCAAGCTTGGAGAAAACTTTTGACTCAGAGAGTGCTGCAGACAAATCTTGCGATGTAGGTAACGGGTACAGTTCATTGTCAACTGCTTGGTTGATAGTAACTTTGTAGTCACTGCACAAGCGTACAGTTTTGTCTGCTTTGGGCACTACCACAATCGGGGTAGCCCATTCACTTTTGTCAGTTTTTACTAGCATTCCATTCTCTCTGAGCTTCGCTAACTTTTCCTCCACCCGACTTTTCAACGCATAGGGGACCGGCCTTGCCTTACAATAGACAGGCTTCGCGTTGGACTTGCAGTGGGGAAAGAGTTAAAAGGACATCACTGGCAGTTTCACTGAATAGTGTAAGAAAAAAATGAGAAGTCGCACAACACCAGGTTATAGTCCAACAGATTTATTTAAAATTACAAGCTTTCGGAGCTGTCGCCCCTTCTTCAGGTAGGGTAGCTGTGAGAGAATCTCCCAGAATTCACAATATAAACACAGAAAAAATGTATTCAAATCTTTCCCTACATCAAAGACACACTAAGAGCACAGCCAAGACAATGAGATGTGTCCCAGGGGGTCCAACGTGTCAAAACACCTGCTGGCTGCATATCCTCTCCATTTGGGTTTAAAAAAAAACCTGGAAAGACCGGCCATGATGTCAAGTCACGTTCTGTATCGTGACATGAACCCGATATCGCGATTGAGGCCATCCTCATGAGTGCGGAACTTGGCTATCAGTTTCTGCTCTATGATTTTGCGCTGTCGTGTATCCCGAAGGCCGCCTTGGAGAACGCTTACCCGCAGATCCGAGGCTGAATGCCCCTGACTGCTGAAGTGTTCAGGTGCTACCTTCAGAAAGACAGGTGCTACCATGAAGGGCCACATCTAAAAAGATGCGGTCAAAGATAGCTGACCTTTGAAGAAGAAATAAACAATTAAATGGAGACAGGATGTCCAGCATTTCAACTGCCCGTAAGAACTTTTATTACCGAGGTCACATTCCAAGGTATCTTTTAATTAGCATTCAGCAGTTTGAGTGATTGATTGAAGAGGCAGCTTATACATGTTTATATTAAGATTTGTAACCAATCAGTGAAGATGCATGCGGGCCAAGATCCAATCAGGTGGCAGGAATGAATTGTGCATGAGCTGGACATGTATATTGTAATGTATAAAAATGTAGTGTTTGCTGTAACAATTTGGAGAAGTCTGGCTAAGACAGAGCAGACTGTTTCCCCACCGGTGTAATAAAGACAACTTGATTATCGATCTAAAACCTTGTGTCGAGTGTTGGTTTAAAATGCTCCAAAACAGACTTGATGCGGATATGCACGTCATACCCAGTGATGCCCTCGTAACTGTCTGTGAACATGCTTTCGTACTTGTTCAGCATTGTGTCGAGTCCCTTCTTTGAAGCATCTGCACTAAAGATGCTTTTCCAGTCTAGTTTTAACTTTCTCAACCAGTCTTTGCCCGTGAGGGTTGGCCTGTTGTTGTAGCTCACTACAATAATAGGGAGCTTTACTGACTGGCCATTGTGGTAACACAATACAGCTTCCTGTGACTCGAACTTTATTACATCACTTCCTGTGATTAGTCCAGGATAAATACTGGGCTGATCAGTTGGATCCTGGAGAGGCATAGAGTAAGACCTCTTTTGTATGTAGCACCTTTTTAGTTGATTAAAGCTTACTTTAAGTTCACCACGCGTAAGGCTCATTCTTACGACAATTTAATCAACTTTGAAAAACTTCGCACTCAAACTTTTTGGACGAACTCGGAACTAAGGATCCAGGGAATCACCCATCATGGAAAACATCCTTAAACCATCGCGTCTTGACTTGGACCCAAACACCCCAGCAGCCGGTAAGGTGTGGAAACACTGGTATCGCACGTTTGACAATTTTCTCGAATATTGCAAGGCTGATGATGACTCAAAATTGCGGATACTCATCAACTGTGTCACCCCGAATGTATTTCAGTATGTCGAGGAATGGGGCAGTTACGAGGTGGCAATTCGGACGCTTAAAAGACTATATACTAAGACACCGAATGAGGTCTATGCCAGACATCTACTAGCTACAGCCCAACAAGGGCCGGAGGAATCCATTGATAAATTCCTCCAAGAGCTTCGCAGACTTAGTATGGACTGTAACTTTCAGGCGGCCTCAGCTGAGCTGTACCGTGAAGAAATGATCCATGATGCTTTCATCTGCGGGCTTGCCTCCCCATTTATACGCCAGCGTCTACTGGAAAGTAAGACACTTGAGCTTCAGAGAGCTTATGACATGGCTTGCTCTCTAGATCTGGCAAAAAGAAATGCAGACCTTTATACAGTGCCCAGACCTCGGTCTGCTGCCTTAACTACAGTCAGGCAATTTAAGAGGCCACAGGTGAACTCTATTAGGGAGGACTTTATCCCTGACGATCAATCTGATGACTTCACTGATGAAGAGGATGATGACCCCACTGTGGCAGCCTCTTGGCAATCTAAGAAATGCTTCTTTTGTGGTGATGAGTTTCACCCTCGGAAATTCTGCCCTGCTCGCAATGCGTTTTGCAGTCATTGGAACAAAAAGGGTCATTTTGCAAAGGTTTGCCTATCAAGAGCCTCTACGAGGGCTTATCAAGCTAAGTCCTACCGAACTGCCCCGGTAAGGGCCTATCAAGATGTTCCGGCTAAAATCTATCGTGCTTCCTCTCGGGTTTTCTCTCGAAGAAACACACCTAGAGTTTCAGCCACTCTTTGTGCAACGACACCAATTACAGCTGCTTGTCCTCAGAACCTATTCCATGCAGCTACAAAAGCATCAATTAATGGACATACTTTAGATGCCTTAATTGACTCAGGTAGCACTGATAGTTTCATTAGGGAACAGATTGTTGCAGAGTTAAAGCTACATGTTTTCCCATCGGACCAGGCAATTGCGATGGCTCAGTCATCACTTAATACCAGAATTTCTGGCTTTTGTATGGTTGAAATAACACTTAATGGTCACAGGTATCCCTCCACCCGGCTTTCGGTGCTCAAGGACTTATGTAGTGATCTTATCTTAGGGCTGGATTTTCAAAAGCAGCATAAGAAGCTCACCATTGAGTTCGGTGGATCCAAACCTGAACTCACTATTTCTAATATACGACCTCGATTACCGTTCTGTGCATTGTCAGCAGCTTCACTGGATGAACCCTCACTGTTTACCAGTATCCCTCCTCGATGCAAACCGATTATAACAAAGTCACGACGTTTCAGTCAGGAAGACCAGTCTTTTATTGCGGCTGAGATTTCTCGGCTTTTAGCAGAGGATATCATCGAGCCTTGTTCGTCGCCATGGCGCGCCCAGGTCGTTATTGTTAAGAACCCTCTACAACCTCACAAGAAACGGCTGTGCATTGACTATTCACAGACCATCAATCAATATACGGACTTGGACGCATACCCATTGCCGCGCATCGATGATATGGTTAATAAACTGGCTGAGTACACGGTGTTCTCAACATATGATCTGAAAAGTGCCTATCATCAGGTACCCTTGAAGGTCTCAGACAAGCAGTATACGGCCTTTGAAGCCAATGGACGGCTGTATCAATTTCGTCGCCTCCCCTTTGGGGTCACTAATGGAGTGGCTGTCTTCCAGCGAGCAATGGATGACCTGGTCAAACAGGAAGACTTAAAGGATACGTTTCCTTATCTGGACAATATTACTGTCGCAGGTCGCAATCAGCGGGAACATGACGCCAATCTCCAACGATTTTGGGATGCACTCCAGCACCGTAATTTGACATTAAATGCGGCTAAATCCATTGAGTCACAACCAACCATCAACATCCTTGGCTATTGTGTGGGCAATGGCATCATTAAACCTGACCCTGAAAGGCTTCGCCCACTCCAAGAACTCCCGCCACCTAAGAATCCGGCCTCCTTGCGCCGGGCCCTCGGCCTGTTTGCATACTATGCTAAATGGATTCCTAACTTCTTGGACCGAATCCAACCTCTACTGAAGGCCAGCACATTCCCACTAGACACAGCGGCTGTTGCAGCCTTTAACCTCCTGAAAAAACAGTTGGAGAAAGCGGCTCTTCACTCCATCGATGAGAGTCTTCCTTTTGTTGTTGAGTGTGATGCCTCGGAGGTGGCGATCTCGGCCACTCTGAATCAGGAAGGTCGTCCGGTGGCATTTTTGTCCAGGACTTTTCAAGGGGCTGAGCTACATTATCCTCCAGTCGAGAAAGAAGCTACAGCCATCATAGAGGCAGTACGGAAGTGGACTCATCTCCTAGCTCGCCAGCACTTTACCTTAATCACGGACCAGCGATCGGTCGCCTTCATGCTCGATAATCGAAAACGGACCAAAATTAAAAATAATAAAATCCAGCTTTGGCGGCTGGAATTGGCCTCTTTTGGTTACACCATCCACTATCGACCTGGCAAGGAGAATGTGGCTCCGGATACCCTCACACGAGCATTCTGCTCCGCCATGGCACCCTCTACGCTCGTAGACATCCATGATGGGTTCTGTCATCCGGGCGTTACTCGCATGCTACACTTCGTGCGGTCCCGAAATCTCCCATTCTCTACCGGGGATGTAAAGAAGATGTGCTCGGACTGCAGAGTCTGTGCGGAATTGAAACCTCAGTTTTTCCGCCCCTCGGGTGGTATACTCATACATGCGACCCAGCCAATGCAACGGCTTAGCATCGATTTTAAGGGGCCGTTGCCCTCTTCAACTCGCAACACTTATCTATTGACCATGGTCGATGAGTATTCCCGTTTTCCATTTGCCTTTCCCTGCCCCAATATGCTGACGACCACGGTTATCAGCTGCCTTGAGCAGGTATTTGCTTTCTGTGGCATGGCATCCTATGTTCATTCGGATCGGGGCCCTTCTTTTATGTCAGGAGAACTCAAGGCCTATCTCTTGGAACGGGGTATTGCTGCCAGCAGAACGACGCCTTATCATCCGGTCGGGAATGGGCAAGTCGAGCGTTTTAACGCTATCATCTGGAATGCGGTACGTCTGGCTTTGAGATCTCGGGGCCTACCCAACCAGCAATGGGAAGCAATACTTCCAGACGCATTACACTCCACACGGTCCCTCCTTTCGACCGCCACAAATACGACGCCTCATGAACGGTTCTTCCGATTTCAGCGTCGCTCATCCTATGGGATATCTCTCCCGTCATGGCTGACTGCACCAGGACCAGTGCTACTCCGAAGATATGTTCGGGCGTCTAAGAACGACCCCCTGGTAGATGAGGTTGAGCTCACTGACGTCAACCCTACCTACGCCTATATTCGGTATCCTGACGGTCGGGAATCTACCGTGTCATTGCGGGATCTGGCTCCCTGCCCGCCGAAACATAGAGGGACACCAGGGGATGATATTGTACCAGGCACATCTCTGGGCTCGCCAGGTGCCTCTCATCACGATCTGGATCTGACGCCGGCTGGTACCTCACTCCAGCGTGCCGACCTGGGGCAGACTGACTATGAGCCCGTCGGGGCTCGCACGCGCAGCCACGATCCACCCCGTACCATACGCTCGGAAACGGATCTGCCACAGCCCTGCCCGACACCCGTTCGGGCACCAGTACACAGTCAGGATCGTCCTGACCCCTCACAGAGCGGGCTGGATCACTCGGACTCTGGTCCACGGCCCGCGGCGGGTAAACGGGCTAGGGGCCCTCTACCGCTACGAGAACCCAAACGGGTGCGGCTCCCCCTCGTCCAGCGGCTACGAAATGGAGGGAGAATGTGGTAACACGATACAGCTTCCTGTGACTCGAACTTCATCCCGGCCTCCTAATCTTTTGGGGGGGGAGAATGTGGTAACACAATACAGCTTCCTGTGACTCGAACTTTATTACATCACTTCCTGTGATTAGTCCAGGATAAATACTGGGCTGATCAGTTGGATCCTGGAGAGGCATAGAGTAAGACCTCTTTTGTATGTAGCACCTTTTTAGTTGATTAAAGCTTACTTTAAGTTCACCACGCGTAAGGCTCATTCTTACGACAGCCATTGTGCTGAATTGTATATTCCATTTGTCCACATGTCTTTAGGATTTCTCCGGAGTAGGTTTTTAACTCTACCGCACTCTTTGTAAGTGATATTTGATTAAACTTATTCTCATATGTGTCCTTACTCATGATAGAGCAGTCCGCCGCCGTGTCAATACAAATAGCAAAATGTTGCTCATTAATCAAAAGTTTTATACAGAAGTCTTTCTCACGACTGCTAGCGTTGCTGGTAGTGGCATAGATACTGTAGATGCCTAGTTCTTCAACATCAGGTGAGCTCACTTCAATATTGTGAATTCCTCCCTTTTGTTGTCGCTGCTTTGCATTGCACTAGAATGGTTACATAAGAACATAAGAACATAATAAATAGGAGCAGAAGCAGGTCATTCGGCCCCTTGAGCCTGCTCCGCCATTTAATGAGATCATGGCTGATCCGATTTTGGCCTCAATTCCACTTTCCTGCCCGCTCCCCATAACCCTTGACTCCCCTGTTGCTCAAAAATCTGTCTATCTCAGCCTTGAATATATTGAATGACTCAGCTTCCACAGCTCTCTGGGGTAAAGAATTCAAAGATTCAGGACCCTCTGAGAGAAAAAATTTCTCCTCATCTCTGTCTTAATTGGGCGCCCTCTTATTCTGAGACTATGCCCCCTCGTTCTAGATTCCGTGACGAGGGGAAACATCCTCTCAGCATCTACCCTGTCCAACCCCCACAGAATCTTATGGGGGAAATATTGAGTCACGCCCCCTTTGGGCTGCTAACTTCGCCGGGGCACTACTTTTAGCGCCCCAGAAAAATTAGCGCCCCCGCGACCGAAATTCATCGGTAGCGCCCCAAGAAGGAAGCGGGGCGCTACTGGAAGCGCCCCGCCTCCCTCTTGGGGGCGTTGCGAGGGAATATCGCGTCACGCCGCGGTACTGCAGGCCTTCCTCCCCTTCTTAAAGGGGAGGGGCCTTGCACAGCACGACCTGGGGCCCAGCTGGGCCACCATGGATCGGAGTGCCGGCAAAAGAGCCCAGCACTCAAGAGAAGTGACGGGGTCATGGAACGCAGCTGGCACTCCACGGGGGGGGCTGCAGCGGGGGCCAGGGACTGCAACAGAGGCAGGTGCTGGCAGGCGGCTAGCAACAAAAATGGCCGCCCGGCACCTCGTCTTTAATTAGCGCAGCCCCGGCCGCAGGTAGGCCCCCCTGACCCCGTCGGACATAGCGTCCGGCGGTAAGTCAAGGGGCACTACCGAAGATCGCGGCCGGGGCACAAGCAGAGCACTGCACACGGTGATGACGTCATCACCGGCGGCGCAGCGCCGTGGGGCGCTAATGGTTACCGCCACCGCTAACCTCCTGCTGAATTTCGCGGGAGGCGTTGGCGGCGCCGCGCCCGGGCTTTGCGCCCCCTTAGGGCGCTAATGGGAGACGCAAAGCAACCGAATTTTTCCCCCTATATGTTTCAATAAGATCACCTCTCATTCTTCTAATCTCCAATGAGTATAGGCCCAACCTGCTCAACCTTTCCTCATAAGACAACTCTTCCATCCCAGGAATCAACCTAGTGAACCTTCTCTTAACTGCCTCCAATGCAAGTATATCCCTCCTTAAATAAGGGGACCAAAACTGTGTGCAGTACTCAAGGTGTGGTCTCACCAGCGCCCTATACAGTTGTAGCAAGACTTCCCTACTTTTATGTTCTATCCCCCTTGAATTAAAGGCCAACATTCCATTTGCCTTCCTAATTACTTGCTGCACCTGCATGTTAACTTTTTGTGTTTCATGTACAAAGACACCCAAATCCCTCTGTACCACCGCATTCTGTAGTCTTTCTCCATTTAAATAAATTTTTCTTTTCTATTCTTCCTGCCAAAGTGGATAACTTCACATTTTCCCACATTATACTCCATCTGCCAAATTCTTGCCCACTCACTTAACCTATCTATATCCCTTTGCAGACTCTTTATGTCCTCCTCACAACTTGCTTTCCCACCTATCTTTGTATCGTCCACAAATTTGGCTACAATACACTCGCTTCCCTTCATCCAAGTCATTAATATATATTAAAAATAGTTGAGGCCCAGCACTGATCCTGTGGCACCCCACTAGTTACAGATTACCATCCTGAAAATAACCCATTTATCCCGAGTCTCTGTTTTCTGTTAGTTAGCCAATCCTCTATCCAATCTAATATATTACCCCTAACACCATGAGCTCTTATCTTATGCAGTAACCTTTTATGTGGCACCTTGCCAAATGCCTTGTGGAAATCCAAATACACTACATCTACTGGTTCCCCTTTATCCACCCTGCTCGTTACCTCCTCAAAGAACTCTAATAGATTTGTCAAACATGATTTTCCTTTCATAAAACCATGTTGACTCTGTTTGATTGTATTATGATTTTCTAAATGCCTTGCTACCACTTCCTTAATAATGGATTTGAGCACTTTGCCAATGACAGGTGTTAGGCTAACTGGCTAACCTGCTTTCTGTCTCCCTCCTATTTTGAATAAGGGCATTACATTTGCGGTTTTCCAATCCGCAGGGACTTTTCCAGAGTCACGGGAATTTTGGTAGATTACAACCAATGCATCCACTATCTCTGTAGCCACTTCTTTTAAGACCCTAGGATGCAGGCCATCAGATCCAGGGGACTTATCAGCCTTTAGTCCCATAAGTTTGCCTAGCACTTTTTCTCTAGTGATAGTGATTGTTTTAAGTTCCTCCCTCCCTTTTGCCCCTTGATTTTCTACTATTACTGGGATGTTTTTAGTGTCCTCTACTGTGAAGACAGATACAAAATATTTGTTCAATGCCTCTGCCATTTCCTTATTTCCCATTATTATTTCCCCAGTCTCATCCACTAGGGACCAACTTTTATTTTAGCTACTCTCTTCCTTTTTATATACTTGTAGAAGTTCTTACTGTCAGTTTTTATATTTCTTGCTAGTTTACTCTCATAAGCTATTTTCTCCCTCTTTATTATTTTTTTAGTCATCCTTTGCTGGTTTCTAAAATTTTCCCAATCTTCTGGCCTACCACTAATCTTTGCAACATTGTATGCATTTTCTTTCAATTTGATACCATCCTTAACTTCCTTGGTTAGCCATGGTTGGTTCATCCTTCTCTTCGAGTCTTTCTTTCTCACTGAAATATATCTTTGTTGAGAGTCATGAAATATCTCTTTAAATGTCTGCCACTGCTTTTCTACTGTCTTACCTTCTAATCTATTTTCCCAGTCCACTTTAGCCAACTCTCTCCTCATACCTTTGGAATTGCCTTTATTTCAGTTTAATACTCTAGTTTCAGACCCAAGTTTCTCACCTTCAAACTGAATGTGGAATTCCATCATGTTATGATCACTCTTCCCTAGAGGATCCTTTACTATATGATCATTAATTAATCCTGTTTCATTACACATTACCAGATCTGAAATAGCCTGCTCCTGGTCGGTTCCACAAAGTATTGTTCCAAGAAACTGTCCCGAATACACTCTATGAACTCGTCCTCAAGGCTGCTTTTGCCAATTTGATTTGTCCAATCTATATGAAGATTAAAATCGCCCACGATTACTGCAGTACCTTTCTTACAAGCCTCCATTATTTCTTGATTTATACTCTGTCCTATAGTGTAGCTACTGTTAGGGGGCCTATAGACTACTCCCACCAGTGCCTTCTTTCCCTTACTATTTCTTACCTCCACCCAAATTGATTCTACATCTGGAACTTCCGAGCCAAGATCATTTCTCACTATTGTGCTGATCTCATCCTTTATTAACGGAGCTACCCCACCTCCTTTTCCTTTGTGTCTATCCTTCAGAAATGTCAAATACCCCTCAATATTTAGTTCCCAGCCTTGGTCACGTTGCAATCACGTCTCTGTCATGGCTATTAGATCATAATGCGGAGATGCCAGTGTTGGACTGGGGTGGACAAAATTGAGAGGTCGCACAACACCAGGTTATAGTCCAACAGTTTTATTTGAAATCACAAGCTTTCGGAGCTATCGATTGCCCCTTCCTCAGGTGAAGTAAATAGATACAGAATCGCCAAAGCATATATAGATAGAGAACAAAGCATGTGTACCTTACAATTGCAGACAACTAAATTAAATCATCTTGACTATCTGCCGAGGTGTGATAAAGTTAATCAGGTCAGCCAGGAAGGTACCACATCAAAGACATAGTAAGATACAACTGAGACAATGAGGTGGAGTCGCAGGGGGTCTAACGTGTCAAAAGCTGCCGTCTGTAAGTAAAACGAAAAGCTTTAAAATTTTTACTTTTTTACTGGGAAAATTTTTACTTTTTTACTGGGAATCACATCTGTGAACAAGCCAACGACGACTCGAGTCCGGATCACGTCATGTATCGTGACATAAACCCAAGATCCCGGTTGAGACCGTCTTCATGAGTGCGGAACTTGGCTATCAGTTTCTGCTCGATGATTCTGCGTTGTTGTGTGTTTCTAAGGTTGCCTTGGAGAACGCTTACCCGCAGATCCGAGGCTGAATGTCCTTGACTGCTGAAGTGTTCCCCGACTGGGAGGTAACAATCCTGCCTGGCGATTGTTGCGCGGTGCTCGTTCATACGTTGTCTCAGTGTCTGCATGGTCTCGCCGATGTACCATGCCGCGGTGCATTCTTTCCTGCAACGTATGAGGTAGACAATGTTGGCCGAGTCACATGAGTATGTACCATGTACCTGGTGGGTAGTGTCCTCACGTGTGATGGTGGTATCTGTGTTGATGATCCGACATGTCTTGCAGAGTTTGCCGTGGCAGGGTTGTGTGGTGTCGTGGTCACTGTTATCCTGAAAGCTGGGTAATTTGCTGCGAACGATGGTACTTCTGAGGTTAGGCGGCTGTTTGAAGGCAAGTAGTGGAGGCGTGGGGATGGCCTTAGCGAGGTGTTTGTCGTCATCGATGACATGTTGAAGGCTGCGAAGAACATGGCGTAGTTTCTCCGCTCCGGGGAAGTACTGGACGACGTAGGGTACCCTGTTGGTTGTGTCCCGTGTTTGCCTTCTGAGGAGGTCTTTGCGATTTTTCGCTGTGGCCCGTCGGAACTGTCGATCGATGAGTCGAGCGTCATATCCCGTTCTTACGAGGGCGTTTTTCAGCGTCCGTAGGTGTCCATCGCGTTCCTCCTCGTCTGAGCAGATCCTGTGTATTCGCAGGACTTGTCCATAGGGGATGGCTTCTTTAACGTGGTTAGGGTGGAAGCTGGAGAAGTGGAGCATCGTGAGGTTGTCCGTGGGCTTGCGGTAGAGTGAAGTGCTAAGGTGTCCGTCTTTGATGGAGATTCGTGTGTCCAGGAATGAAACCGATTCTGAGGAGTAGTCCATGGTGAATTTGATGGTGGGATGGAACTTGTTTATGTTATCGTGTAGTCTTTTCATCCCACGTACTCCCCGCGTGGGAGACTTCTACTGCCTCCCAAAGATACACAAAGCCAACACACCCGGACGTCCTATCGTATCAGGCAATGGAACCCTGTGTGAGAACCTCTCTGGATACGTCGAGGGCATTCTGAAACCCATCGTACAGGGAACCCCCAGCTTCTGTCGCGACACTACAGACTTCTTACAGAAACTCAGCACCCACGGACCAGTTGAACCAGGAACACTCCTCGCCACGATGGACGTATCGGCACTCTACACCAGTATCCCCCATGATGATGGCATCGCTGCGACAGCCTCAGTACTCAACACCAACAACAGCCAATCTCCAGACGCCATCCTACAACTCATCCGCTTCATCCTTGACCACAATGTCTTCACCTTCGACAACCATTTTTTTACCCAAACACACGGACCAGCCATGGGGACCAAATTCGCACCCCAATACGCCAACATCTTCATGCACAAGTTCGAGCAAGACTTCTTCGCTGCACAGGACCTCCAGCCAACGCTGTACACCAGGTACATCGACGACATTTTCTTCCTTTGGACCCATGGCGAAGGATCACTGAAAAGACTACACGATAACATAAACAAGTTCCATCCCACCATCAAACTCACCATGGACTACTCCTCAGAATCGGTTTCATTCCTGGACACACGAATCTCCATCAAAGACGGACACCTTAGCACTTCACTCTACCGCAAGCCCACGGACAACCTCACGATGCTCCACTTCTCCAGCTTCCACCCTAACCACGTTAAAGAAGCCATCCCCTATGGACAAGCCCTGCGAATACACAGGATCTGCTCAGACGAGGAGGAACGCGATGGACACCTACGGACGCTGAAAAACGCCCTCGTAAGAACGGGATATGACGCTCGACTCATCGATCGACAGTTCCGACGGGCCACAGCGAAAAATCGCAAAGACCTCCTCAGAAGGCAAACATGGGACACAACCAACAGGGTACCCTACGTCGTCCAGTACTTCCCCGGAGCGGAGAAACTACGCCATGTTCTTCGCAGCCTTCAACATGTCATCGATGACGACAAACACCTCGCTAAGGCCATCCCCACGCCTCCACTACTTGCCTTCAAACAGCCACCTAACCTCAGAAGTACCATCGTTCGCAGCAAATTACCCAGCTTTCAGGATAACAGTGACCACGACACCACACAACCCTGCCACGGCAAACTCTGCAAGACATGTCGGATCATCAACACAGATACCACCATCACACGTGAGGACACTACCCACCAGGTACATGGTACATACTCATGTGACTCGGCCAACATTGTCTACCTCATACGTTGCAGGAAAGAATGCACCGCGGCATGGTACATCGGCGAGACCATGCAGACACTGAGACAACGTATGAACGAGCACCGCGCAACAATCGCCAGGCAGGATTGTTACCTCCCAGTCGGGGAACACTTCAGCAGTCAAGGACATTCAGCCTCGGATCTGCGGGTAAGCGTTCTCCAAGGCAACCTTAGAAACACACAACAACGCAGAATCATCGAGCAGAAACTGATAGCCAAGTTCCGCACTCATGAAGACGGTCTCAACCGGGATCTTGGGTTTATGTCACGATACATGACGTGATCCGGACTCGAGTCGTCGTTGGCTTGTTCACAGATGTGATTCCCAGTAAAAAAGTAAAAATTTTCCCAGTAAAAAAGTAAAAATTTTATAGCTTTTCGTTTTACTTACAGACGGCAGCTTTTGACACGTTAGACCCCCTGCGACTCCACCTCATTGTCTCAGTTGTATCTTACTATGTCTTTGATGTGGTACCTTCCTGGCTGACCTGATTAACTTTATCACACCTCGGCAGATAGTCAGGATGATTTAATTTAGTTGTCTGCAATTGTAAGGTACACATGCTTTGTTCTCTATCTATATATGCTTTGGCGATTCTGTATCTATTTACTTCACCTGAGGAAGGGGCAATCGATAGCTCCGAAAGCTTGTGATTTCAAATAAAACTGTTGGACTATAACCTGGTGTTATTAGATCATACCCATTTATTTCTATTTGTGCCGTCAATTCATCTATCTTGTTACAAATGCTGCGTGCATTCAGATAAAGAGCCTTTAATTTTGTCTTTTCATCATTTTTCCCTACTCTAACCTTATTGCTGGTGCACTCTTATGTTTGTACGCTCTGTCCCTTCCTGTCACACTCTGGTTTTCATTGCCCATATCGCTACCCTGCACTATTGCCCTGTCCTTTCTCTTTAACTTTCTAAGTTTCCCCTCGCTTGAAGCCTTCTCCCCCCCCGCCCACTATTTAGTTTAAAGCCCTATCTACAGCCCCAGTTATTCAATTCGCCAGGACACTGGTCCCAGCATGGTTCAAGTGAAGCCCGTCCCAATGGAACAGCTCCCTTTTATCCCAGTACTGCTGCCAGTGCCCCATGAATCGAAACCCATTTCTCCCACACCAATCCTTGAGCCACGCATTCAACTCTCTGATCTTATTGACCCTATGCCAATTTGCTCGTGGCTCAGGTAGTAATCCAGAGATTATTACCTTTGTGGTTCTGCTTTTTAATTTAGCCCCTAGCTGCTCATACTCCCTCAACAGAACCTCTTTCTTAGCCTTACCTATGTCGTTGGTTCCTACTTGGATCATGGCAACTGGATCCTTCCCCTCCCACTCCAAGTTCCTCTCCAGCCCCGAGGAGATGTCCTTAACCCTGGCACTGGGCCGGCAACACAGCCTTCGGGACTCACGCTCTCGGCTGCAGAGAACAGTATCTATCCCCTAACTATACTATCTCCTACCACTACGACATCTTACTTCCTGCTTTAGATCTAGCCCTGCCAGCTGTTGAAATATGGCCTTGCTTCTGGAAGTGAAAACGCTTCACATTTCTGTATTGGCAGGACTGTGGTGAGTGATTTCCATTGCAGCGATTCTCTGAACTGCTCTCACCGACATGCTTTCGACCCAGTCTCACAGCTTTAGGTTCGGCGGTGGCTTTGTGACTGTAGACCTCAGCTGCACTAGTCACTTGAGTTGGACGGAGCTCCCTCGCATTCTTAGACGCCATCTGCATAGATAGGGAAATTTTGCATGTTATGTCAAACGTTAGGTTCAGAGTGTTCAGTAACTTGGGCTGTGTGTGCTCATCCACCAGTCCACACACAAACTTATCTTGCAACGCACGATCCAAAACTGCCGAAGATACAATGCAAAGACAGGTTCTTAAGAGCTAAAATGTACAATGCTGGTTTCAATCTACAATGATGGTTTCACTTTGTTTTTGGTTTCTGGTACCAAACTTACAGCTCTCTGCTATTTCTAATGGCTTTGGCTCAAAATGGTCCTCGAGTTTCTTGATAATGTCTTCAAACGACACATCCTTCGCTTTCCCTGGTGCGAGTAGGTTTGTCAATGTTCCGTAGACATCTGGCCCGATCTCCGCTAGAAAAATTGCTTTCTTCCGTTCACGAATTACTTTATTTTGAGCTTGAACATTCTCATCTGCACCTTCGGTCTCAATAATGTTATTGGCCTTAAAAAACATCTCCATCCGCTCAGTGTAAGGACCGAATGGTTCGTGAGCTCAGTCATACATGCTGAGGCTTCCGATGAATCCCGTAGGCGCGGCCATGATTGTCCCGATCCCGTTGAACAGTGACTCAGCACGCTGCCTGAGTACCTGTGAGAATCAACGCCACTGTTGCTGTGTATACATACACGCGAAGGCGAAGCACAAACGATTCAGCATCAGCATTAACAGTAAATCTTCGAAAAAATTCAGTTTAGGTGTCACAAATTCACCTTAAACTTGTCCACTCAAAGGTTAAACACTGTGTCCTTCCATGATCCCTAAAAACGGCTTTGGGATCCCATCCTCGTCTCCAAAAATGTAATATATGTGGGTAGAACAAATGAAGGACAGAGACAGGATGAGTTGCTAGTCCATGTACTTGTTTACTAGGTCAGAGCGAACTGAGCATGCTCATACTAAACCATGTGACAAACCATGTGACAAACCAGGTGATAATACATTACACTGAGGTTGTAGAAGGTGCTGTATCAATGCAAGTTCTTTCTTTTATTCTATTACCATCCGCGGCAGCCTTAATAGTGTTCCGAGGAAGCGTTGACTTTGGGAGTGTGTCGAAAGATCAAAGACTCTAGTAGGCTTTCAAAGTGCTCTGAGCACTTACGTTCCACAATGAGATCCCGCATCACCAGTAGGTCCTCCTACCCAACCAAAGTAGGTCGGAAAATCCGGAGCGGCGCCCCCTCGATTTTCCATTCCATACCGGCTGCACGCAAGGCTCCGCCAGTAGAATTGGGTGGTGGAAAATCTCACTCGCGAAGCATTCTTAGCCATTTGAAAGCCGGTGAAGATTGGGGAGTCAGTTTAGGGTCGTTAACGCCAGTTGGACGTATTCCTGGAGCTTTCATCACATGACCTCCCGCCTCCAACCGTATCAAACAGCTTTAATTCCCCATCTCCATTATATCTTTTTAACGCCCCTTTGATTTTTCTCCTGGGTGTTCCTCGTGGCAGTGGCCAGGAGGTTAATCTTCAATTCCTGGAGACTCCAGGGATATCCCGGAGGGTTGGCAAACAAGGCTCAGCTGCCTTCCTTTTTCAAAAGTTAAGTGTGGCTAAAACCGCATGGATTGGGCAGTGGAGTTGAGAAGCAATGTTGTACTGTTAAATACAACTTGAAGTTGTCCTGGGACTGGTTTCTCTCAGTTGATGTTCCTTGCAGCTACACCAGCACATCAGCACCACCTAGTGTTGGATGGACTGAAAGGCAAGTACAGTGTAAGAATTGTGAGTTTAGAATAGGCATTAATTACCAAAGTGTTACTTAAAACGTGACAAAGTGTGACAGCGTTGTAACAAAAATACTGACAAAGCAAGCTTGACAACCAAATGTGTGTGCAGTTGCAGGACTTTTAATATATTGTACAGATAGAAATTTAAATGTTACTTTCAAGACATTGCTAGGTTGAAAAATCTGCCTTTACAGGGTTCAAGTCTTCATTACAAAGAGCCAGGTCTATTTTACAAAGAGCCAGGTCTGTATTACAAAGAGCCAGGTCTATTTTACAAAGAGCCAGGTCTGTATTACAAAGAGCCAGGTCTGTATTACAAAGAGCCAGGTCTGTATTACAAAGAGCCAGGTCTGTATTACAAAGGGCCAGGTCTGTATTACAAAGAGCCAGGTCTGTATTACAAAGAGCCAGGTCTGTTTTACAAAGGGCCAGGTCTGCATTACAAAGGACAACATTACAAAGGACACATGAGAATGACTAGGTCAGTGAACACAGGGGTGATGGGTGAACGGGACTTGGTGTGAGTTAGGATACGGGCAGCAGAGTTTTGGATGAGGTCAAGTTTATGTAGAATGGAAGATGGGAGGCCGGCCAGGACTGCATTGGCATAGTCATGTCTAGAGGTATGGATGAAGGTTTCAGCAGCAGATGAGCTGAGGCAGGGGCAGAGTTGAGCGATGTTACGAAGGTAAGAGGTCTTGTTGATGGATCGGATATGTGGTCGGAAGCTCAACTCAGGGTCAAATATGACACCAAGGTTGTGAACGGTCTGGTTCAGCCTCAGACAGTTGCCAGGGAGAGGGATGGAGTTGGTGGCGGGGACCAAAGACAATGGCTTCGGTCTTCCCAATATTTAGTTGGAGAAAATTTCTGCAGATCCAATACTGGATGTCGGACAAGCAGTCTGACAATTTATATACAGTGGAGGGGTCGAGAGAAGTGGTGGGTGTCGTCAGCGTACATGTGGAAACTGATGCTGTGTTTTCGGATGATGTCGCCGAGGGGCAGCATGTAGATGAGAAATAGGAGGGGCCCAAAGATAGACCCTTAGGGGACACCAGAGTTAACGATGCGGGAGCGGGAAGAGAAGCCGTTGCAGGTGATTCTCTGGCTACGATTAGATAGATAAAAATGGAACCAGGCGAGGGCAGTCCCACCCAGCTGGACGACGGTGGAGAGGCGTTGGAGGAGGATGGTGTAGTCAATCGTGTCAAAGGCTGCAGACAGGTTGAGAATGATGAGGAGGGATAGTTTACCACTGTCGCAGTCACATAGGATGTTTTTTGTGACTTTGATGAGAGCTGTTTCAGTGCTGCGGCTGGGGTGGAAACCTGATTGGAGGAATTCAAACATGGAGTTTGAATCTCCCTTTGGCCTAGGCCCTGATTTCTGGAATTCCCTCCCTAAACCCCTCCGTCTCGCCACCTCCTTTATGATTCTTCTTAAAACCCACCTCTCTGCCCAAGCTTTTGGACTCCTGTCCTGATGTCTCTTTATGTGACTCGTTATCAAGTTTTGTCAGATTACACTCCTGTGAAGAACCTTGGGTCGTTTGACTACATTAAAATGCTGTGCAAATGCATGTTGTTGTTGTCTGGGGTGCTGGACTCTCTCTCCCTCTATTTTTACAAATGAAATACTCTTCTCATGATGGTTCTGGTCAATATTCCACCCCTATCCAATCTGTCACACTCACAGAAACACGGACAATTATTAGTGGACGACAGTGAGAGCGTAAGGATCACTCTGTTTTCATTGTGTTGCACAGCTGCCCTCTGCTGATACTCACATGTACTATAGCCTGGGAGGCTATATTTACTAAGCTGGACAAATGACTTGCAGTTATAATGTGAAGGGCCCTAATTGCCTACAATGTGACTCTGGCCTCGCTGTAGTGGTAGCGAATTGACGAGAGTCTTAACAGCCCAGTTAACAGGACAACCGCCCGGGCTTTGCCTCGAGACCAACGGAATGATGGGAAAGTTGGTCAAGAGCTGAGATCGGCAGCGGTGGGAAAAGTGCTGACTGTGAACCAGAGTGAAGGACAAGTTCATCTGACTAACCGCATCATCCTGCTAAGCAAGCAAAGGAATGCGATAACCAGGAACCAGCTTGTGAGAAACATGGGGCGCGATCTTGCCAGCCCTGGGGGAGGCGGGTATGGAGGCGGGACTGCTGGGAAAACGGCAGAATCTGGGGGCGGGTGCCCATCCCGCCCCCAACCCGCCCCCGTGCCATCTTCCCAGGAGGCGGGTGGCCGACCCGCGCCGGGTCCCGTCTCCTGGAGGCGGGAAGGGGATTACAGCCACTTAACTGCCTGTTAACAGGTAGTTACCAGGCAGTTAAGAGGATTATCCCCATTTTTCCAACAGAGGCGCGGGCTTCCCGATGTCGAGAAACCCCGCCAGGGTCAGCAAGGCGAGCAGTGGGTCTGCGGGGGTCGGAGGGGTGCAAAAGTGTGCTGTGGAGGTGAGTGAAGGGTGCAAGTGTGGAGAGGTGTGTATGTGAGGTGAGTGTAAAGTGTTAGAAAATGTTTACTTACCTTTGTTTCTTCCTGCAGGCTTCAACAGTTGGGGATGCGGAGAGTCTCGCATCTCACTGGCAGAGATGACAGATGGCTGCTGCATTCTCCGATGCAACAACCATCTAATTTCTGTTCACAAAAGAGGTTTGATGAGTCTTGAATACAAGGACTCATCAAACTACAGAGAATGTCAGTTTTTGACAGATGAAACGTCATACACTGACGTTCTCTGTAACCGGCTTCCCCTAAAGTGGCCTGCTAAGCCCGCTGGGTGGGCTTAACAAGGTCAATCAAGGGAAAATAGCATGGGTTGGCCAGAAGTCGATGGAGGCGGGACAACGACCCGACAAGCAGCAGTTCCGCCTCCAACATGCCCCCATTGGCAAAATCACCCCCAAGGACTTGAGAACTGGTAAAGTCATCATGGTTGAGGACAAAGTGCAGGTGGCTTTGTAAATGTACGTATGGAACAGAACAAAACGAACTTTCTGGGCGCGACTTGACCTTTGCACGCGAAGAGCTGTATTTAAACAGCCCAGGTTCAGCTGATAGCTGACTGATCTTGACAGACAGAAGAAGCAGGAGGTGGGAACGGTCACTCATCTCACAGACCGGTGATAGTGAGTATACACACGATAGTCTAAGTAACTAAGAAAACGGTTAGAGATTTACGCTTGATGAACTACCGTATTAAACGGAACCAAACAATCGGTTGCAGAGTGAATCTTCTTTCTCTCATTTATATTGTAAATATTGGGCCAGAAATTTGGCTCTCCGGCTTCCCGTGGGTGCAAGGATTGCGCGTGTACTTACCTACCGCGCCTGCCGTTGTGCTTCGGGCCCGCGTGGAATTCAGCTCCTGGGCCTCCTGCAGCTGCCGGTGTGCAGTGCTTGTGTATCCCAGGGGCGCAGTTAGTTCGAAGCGTTTCCTGGGATCACGTGGGCCATGGAGAGCCAATCGGAGCAGGGAATCTTCATTCATAGATTTTGACAGGAAGACCTGTCAAATCTATGAATAGAGATCGGCCCCAAAACCACACTTAAACTTCAAATAAATAAAAAAAACATCACATTTTTAAAACAACTATAAATTACATAAATTAACTACTTTAAACAAATTGAAAAAATTAATTACACTTTTTAACGGTGCTAAAAATAAACTTACCTTTCTTTAAAGTATCTAAAAAAGATAAATCTGTTGAAAAAATGTTTAAATTGTACTTACTTCACCACTTACCTTGTTAAAAGCAGGCCTTGCGCCTCCTTTTTTCCTGCGCAGCTTCTCCGTACTTACCCTCACGGAGAAACCTGAAAAAAAAAACAAAGTTTGCTGCGTGCGCGCTGCCTCTCCGACGCACGCGTTCGACCTCTGAACCCCTTCCTTCAGAGGAACGGAAGTTCCGGTTTCCAGCGCATGTGCAGTGCATGTGCGAAACCAGCACTTTCGTTGGGTCTACGGGTGAGTACCCAACGTGTACTCACCCGTGGAGACCCGAATTTCTGGCCCCCAGAGTCTGAAACCCAGGTGGGGAAGAGAAAGATCCCTACAAATGCTTTATGCTAGCTCTCAAATCACTTTATTATTTTGACGTGCAGTAACTCTGTGTTTGTTCGTAAATGCAGTCATTTTGCGCACAGCACGATGCCACAAGCAGCAGTGAGATGAGCCACTGGTTAATGTGTGTATGTTTTTAGTTAAGGAGGAATTATTGCCGTGACAATTCCCTACTCTTCATCGAATAATGCTGTGAGATCTTCAGCAACCACTTGTAGACAGGACCTAGGTGTAACATAGAAACATAGAAAAATAGGAGCAGGAGTAGGCCATTTGGCCCTTCGAGCCTACTCCACCATTCAATATGATCATGGCTGATCCTCTATCTCAATACCATATTTCCGCTCTCTCCCCGTACCCCTTGATGCCTTTTGTGTCTAGAAATCTATCTATCTCCTTCTTAAATATATTCAGTGACTTGGCCTCCACAGCCTTCTGTGGTAGAGAATTCCACAGGTTCACCACCCTCTGAGTGAAGACATTTCTCCTCATCTCAGTCCTAAATGTCCTACCCTGTATCCTGAGACTGTGACCCCTCGTTCTAGAGCCCCCAACCAGGGGAAACATCCTCCCTGCCTCCAGTCTGTCTAGCCCTGTCAGAATTTTATACGTTTCAATGAGATCTCAGCTGAAGGACGGTACTATTGACAGCGTGGCACTCCCTCAGTAATGCACTGCTGTGTCAGTCTCGATTATGGGGCTTGTACCCATAACCTGCTGACTCCGAGGCAAGAGTGCTACCAACCGAGCCAAGCTGACACGTTTCCTGCCTATTGCACCAAGACTGAGTGTTTGTGAACCTTGATCAAAGTGAATGGCGGAACAGGTCCAAGGGGCTGAATGGCCTCCTCCTGTTCCTATGTTCCACTCAAAATGTCCAAACAAAGCAGATCAAGAATCAACGAAGATAAGAGAATACAGAACTATATAGCCAAAAACAGTCCCCGTACAAGTCATAGGAATCATCAATATAAGATAGTGACCAAGAAATCAAATAGTAAATCCAGAAGGAACATCTTTGGTGAGAATATGAAACTCGCTACCACAGGGAGTGGTTGAGGCGAATAGTATAGATGCATTTAAGGGGAGGCTAGACAAGCATATGAGGGAGAAGGGAATAGAGGGTTACGCTGATAGATTTAGATGAGGAAAGACGGGAGGAGGCTCAAGTGGAGCATAAACGTCGGCATGGACTGGTTGAGCCGAATGGCCTGTTTCTGTGCCGCATATCCGATGTAATCCTATGTAAGTTCTGATTCAACTGCCCTGATTGGACCACAGCTCCAGTACTGCGTACTGAGACACAAGGGAGACATTCAAACACTGGAAAAGAGTCATCGAGGCTGACACCTCACGTCAGGGGTCTGAGTTATGAGGAAAAACTGGAGAAACTTGGACTCTTCAGCCTGGGAAGGAGGCGTCTGAGAAGTGATCTTATAGAGGTAGACAAGATTAGAAATGGTATGGAAAATGTACATCTGGAATATTAATTTAGATTAAACTGTGAGGGCAGAACAAGGGGTCATAGGTTTCAAGTAGCAACAGGCAAATTTAGGCCTGATATCAGGAGCCTCTTCTCCACACAGAGTTAGTGATCAACACAGATAGAGAAGTGAAGGTGAAGACCTTGGAATCATTGAAGAACCAATTGGTGCTGCAATGAGGAGACTTTGGGGTCTTTCTGTATGGATGAGACATGACACCAGGTGTATATGTGATGAGTGTAGAATGCTTGGGGGGAAACAGGTGACTTTGGACCGATGGTTCCAAAGCTCTCCAGCATTGGGCTTTTCCTCACACCCACCACAACAACAACTTGTACTTATATCATGCCTTTAACGTAGTAAAGCTTCCCAAGGCGCTTCACGGGAGCGTTATCAAACAAAATTTGACGCCGAGCCACATAAGGAGATGTTAGGGCAGATGCTTGGCCAAAGAGGTAGGTTTTAAGGAGCGTCTTAAAGGAGGAAAGAGAGGTAGAGAGGTGGAGATGTTTAGGGAGGGAATTCCAGAGCTTAGGGCCGAGGCAGCTGAAGGCACGGCCGCCAATGGTGGAGCGATTAAAATCGGGGATCAAGAGGCCAGAATCGGAGGAGCGCAGATATCTCGACAGGTTGTAGGGCTGGAGGAGAGTACAGAGATAGGAAAGGGTGAGGCCATGGAGGGATTTGAAAACAAGGATGAGAATTTTAAACATGTCTGGGTCTGTTGTCGACTAATTGATGGAGACTGATTGCTCTGATTAATCAACAACTCTATTATCATTGTGTGATGCGACTACCAGGATGGTAGAAAGCGAACTAGATGGACCGTGGTCTTTTCCTATGTTGAGCTGAGATGGGCCAAATGGCCTCACATGTCCATGATTGTCTTGTGATTTTTCAATCAAGCTCTCCCAGATCTGGTACAGCACAGATTAAACAAAGAGAAAACCTTTCTCTACACTGCCCCATCCAGGGCTTCCTGATCAGTACAGTTTGGGCTAAATACAGAGTAAAGCTTCTTCTGCACTACCCCATTCACAGTAATGCCAACCCCACCATCTCATAAATCATTAGGCAAACTCTTAAAAATCATGAGATTTGGTAAGAAATCATTAGTGGTGTTTTTTTGTTTATCTACCTCAATAGTGGCTTTATTTAATCTCTAATATGTCACAGCTCTTTACAAAAATTATATTACTGCATCTGAAAATGCTTTACAAAAAACTTTTGAAAACCCTACCCGTTATCACCACCCTTCACCTGGTGCCCAACACAACCACTACACAATGCAACCCCTGCTGCTGCCAACCAAAGGTAAGTTTTGGGGAAAAAAAATCCAAAACACCTTCCCATGGCGACAGGAGTCACGATCACCCCCAGTGAGCATTGGTGTGATTGGTGATGTGAAAACTTGTATATATTCCATTCAGCTGAAAGGTAACCCGACAGGTTCGGCAACATGCCTGTTGAATACTTCACCGCACCACACCTCCCTGCTCCTCCTGGAGTGGGATTAGTCTCGGTGGCTCCTGTTGGGAACACCGGCACCGTTTCAGGTGTAGGCCTCCACCGCCCGCCTACTCGCTGCACAGCTGCTGAGTGTTTGAAGGGTTTTTTCCTCCCCCTCTGCTGTTTACCGGACTGTCTGTGCAGACCCTAGTTTGAGAACCACTGGATTATTCTTCCATTATCCAAATACATGGGAGGGCTGCTGTCATATCCAATTAGCAAATGACAATAACAAGAGTGCTCTGATGGACCTTGGGCAATGCTCCATTACTGGATATTGTCATATAAAGTCACAAATTAACTGGGCGTGTGGGCTTACCTACTGGAATGATTTTTGTCACTGGACTCAAGGAAACCGTCTGATGCAGCCCAAAAGCTTGAATACCCTCCTCATCGCCCTCCTCCTTCCCCTCATCCATCTATCAGTCTCCTCCCTTCTCCTTCTTGTCTCTCCCCCCCTGGCCCCTTTGTCTCTCTCCCTTTTCTTTCTCCCCCTTGCCTCTGGTCTCACTCCCCAACCCCTCTGGTTTCTCACTTCTGCCCCCTCTTTCCATCCATTCTCCCTCACATCTCTCCATCAATCGCCCTCCCCTGTCTCTCGCAGTCTTTTTCCCACTACCTCTCAGTTTCTTTCTCTCATCTCTGTCTCCCCCCCTTCCTCTTTCCCCTGTATCTCACTATCTCTTGCCCTCAGTGTCTACTCCTCTCTCTACCTGCCTGGTCTCTCTCTCTCTTCCTCCCCTAATCTCTCCCATACTCCTCTCCCCCCAGCCGCGTCAATCTCTTCCTTTCGTGTCTCCATCCCTCTCTCCCCCCCCCCTCCACTGGTCTCGATCTCTTTCCCCCTCTCCTGCATCTCATCCTCTCTCTCTCTCTGTACCCCATCTCTTCCTATCTCTCTCTCTCTCTCTCTCTCTCTCTCTGTACCCCATCTCTCTCCCATTCCTCTCTCTGTACCTCCATCTGTCTCCCATTCTTCTCTGTACCCCTTCCCTCTCTGCATCAATCTTCCCCCACCTCTTTCTCTGTACCTCCATCTCTCTCCCCGTCACTCTTCCACATCTCTCTCTCTCTCTCTCGCTCTCTGTACTCCCATCTCTCCCTTTCCCCTCTGTAACTCCATCTCTCTCTCTCCCATTCCTCACTTGGTACTTCCCTCTCTCTCTCTCTCCCTGTCATTCTTTCCCATCGCTCTCTCTCTCTGTACCTCTGTAATATATGTGGGTAGAACAAATGAAGGACAGAGATACGATGAGTTGCTAGTCCATGTGCTTGTTTACTAGGCCAGAGCGAACTGAGCATGCTCATACCAAACCATGTGACAAACCATGTGATAATACATTACACTGCTTTCCCCTTAAAAAACATGTATGTATTCCCCTCTCAAATACAAAAAAGCTATGGTCCCACCTTTCCCAGGATTACATGTACCGCATATCAAAAACTCCTGGCTTTTTTTCTTTTAAATGAACTACAAATCCAGTTTAATAACAGGTTTGCGGAGTCTTCCTGATCTCCTTACAGAAGGTTTTGGTGTTGAACCAATTTTCGGGCTGTTTTGTTTTAGTTCCAAACTCAAAGATGATCCTGTTTCTATCTCAGACTTGTTTGAACCTGGTACTTCAATTACTGAAGTTTGAAGTGAGTCAAACTCATGTATGTGTGAAGGGATAATTACTAGTCCTAGCCCCTTTAGGGCTACCCCGGATCAGGCGTATTCCCCAGACGTTCACTTTCAACTAAAGTTTGAGGTAGCCGAATCCTAAAGACGCTTAATTGGGTCTAAAGGTCTGGACCATCTCTCCCTAAAGGAAAGGAACAACCTGAAGATGTTACCGTCCTCCAGATAGCACTTTTAATAAGCTTAGCTAGACTGTAACGTTCTGGATATTATGAGGGTCCGGAAAACTCCCCCAGAATTCTGCAACTCCTCACCAAAGAGCGTATAGAGATTGAGTTCGCGAGTTTGATAAAGAAGTATTATGTGAGATAATTCTAAAAATATATAGATTTATTAAAGAACTGACATGTAATTACAGTAGGTGTTTCAATCGCAACATTAACAGTTCCAAAAAGAGAAAGCTTACAATTCTTATTATCAGATCTTAACTTTGCTACATTTTTACAGTTTAGTCTTTATTCCAGGATATCCACCAAAATCAAATACAGTACAATACCTTGATCCCCGAGGTACAAACAGATGTAGACTTAAAGAGCCACCTCTGAAGCCTGAGAATCGCTTTGCCCCTTTACAGCGAGACAATCATCCCATTTGAAAGTTCAATATTTATATCCTTTTTCAGTGGTATTTCCTTTGAAGTTTTCTGCTGATGTAAGCTAATTATCTCTCGTCATTTTTCTGCTGACCCCTGCTATTCTTACAGTCACCTCAGCTGGTAGTAACACAGAATTATGTCTGTCCTCTCCTCTAGGTATTCCAATGTAACAGCAGGTGCATTTATTTGATGTCATTCTTACCAAGGTCTTCTGTTTGTGTCTTTTTACGAAGTGTAAATTAAAACACCTCAACCAGGGTGATCTATGCAATTCTTAGTTACCTCAGCTGGTTGTAACACAGAATCGTGTCTCCTGTGTTTCATTTGATGTCATTTTTACGAAGGCATAAGTTTCTTAATTTTATGTGTTTCTTTCTGAAGTGTAATTTAGAACACCTTAACAGGGTGTACCATTATGTTCTTTCCAAAGCTTCAGACTTCAGGAGCCTCCAACCTCCTGTTTCAATAAGGTTATTGATTCAGTGTCAACAACTTATCTTATCCCAATAGCCTGAATGCTGTTAACAATACAGCTTCTCCATTGTTAGGTTTTTAGATTTTCAAACCCAGTTTGTCATGTTTTAATAAGGCCAGAATTCTTTCATAGAATGGTGTATTTTTCTGAATATGGCTTATTCCTTCACGTGTGTTCATGATCAAAGGGTTCATGATCATGTCTTGGTTCATTTTCAGCAGAGATCATTTGATCTACATGAACGCTTCCGGATTTTGTCACCAATTTCAACTAAATATCTCTTGGTTCCACCAGCCTCTACTATGGTTCCTACATCCCAATTGTGTGCACTCGATTTTCCAGGGGGACTGAGAACATGAACACACCCGCTTTGTTTGAAACTGCATTCTTTCTGATTGGTGGCAGAATAAAGTTTCTGACTCAACTGTTTCTGTTCAACACTTGAGGCCAAATTCAGTTGAACAAATCTCAATCATGTTCTCAATCTCCTCTTCATCAAGAGTTCTGCTGGGGTATGTCCAGTTGTAGTGTGTGGAGTAGTTCTATACTTCAGCAAGAAATTTGCCAAACGTTGCTTCATGCTGAGTCCCGAACAACCCAGCAACACTTGCTTTTTGAGAGCTTCTTTCAATATTCTGACTGACATTTCAGCTGCTCCATTTGGAGCTGGATGATATGGTGGAACGAGAGAGTGTTTGATACCATTCCGTTTCATGAACTCTTGGAATAGAGCAGAACGGAACTGAGGGCCATTGTCAGAAACAAGCTCTTCAGGTAAGCCATGACATGCAAAGATAGACCTCAACTCATCTATGGTACGTTCAGTTGTAGTATTTGAATCCATGTGTTTCACTTTAATCCACTTTGAGTGACTATTTACAAGTACCAGGAAATAATCATTTCCTTTCTCACAGAAGTCTACATGTACTCTCTGAAAAGATCGACTTGGCCATGACCAGGGTTGTAGTGGAGTTTTGGGTGGTTTGTTTCTGCAATTTTGGCAAACGCTGCATTTGCTGACAAGTGATTCAAGATCACTGTCCAATCCAGGCCAGTAAACAAAGCTTCTTACAATTGATTTCATACTGACGATCCCTGATGTTCAGTATGAAGTTCGTCCAGAATTCTATCTCTCAAAGAAGTAGATACCACCACTCTGTTTCCCCATTTGATACAACCTTGCTCACAGGACAATTCAGTACGATGGTTATGGAATGGTTTCAACTCTGTGTCCATACACTGATCAGTCCATCCATTCAAAGTGTTTTCATATACTCTTTTCAGTATTGAGTCCTTTTGTGTCTCATTTGCAATCTCAGTTGCATTCACGGGAAAGTCTTTGTCCACTGTTCCTAGCGTGAAAATCTCACCATCACTCCCAACATGAGTCTTCATGTGGCAACCTGGACCAAGGCATCTGCGATTGCGTTTTGCTTTGAAGTGCGATATTCAATCGTGTAGTCATATTGTGACAACAACACTGCCCAACGTTGCATTCTTGATGCGGCCATTGCAGGGATGGCAGATTTGGACCCCAATATTGCTAGGAGTGGTTTGTGATCGGTTATCAGGGTAAACCTTCTGCCGATCAGGAACTGTTGAAATTTCTTGATTCCAAACACTATGGCGAGTGCTTCCTTTTCAATTTGTGCGTAGTTTCTTTTGCTCTTTGTGAGGGTTCGCGATGCAAACGTGATTGGTTTCTCTTGTCCATCATCCATTACGTGGCTTATGACAGCTCCCATGCCATAGCTGGAAGCATCACACGCTAACTTAAGCGCACGCTCTGTGTCATAGTGCACAAGTAGAGCATCACTGGAGAGACTTCTCTTACAAGCATCGTAAGCTTCCTGTTGAACTTTCGTCCACTTCCACTGGACATCCTTCTTGAGGAGCTCGTACAATGGAGCTAACATGGTCGCTAACTCAGGTAAGAAATGTGCGTAGTACTGGACCATTCCAAGGAAAGATCTTAACTCAGACACGTTCTGTGGCTTTGGAGCATTGATGACAGCATCAACCTTTTCCTTCACTGGTTGCAAGCCATTTGCATCAACTTTCAGACCAAGGTACACAACCTCGGGCTGCACAAAAACACATTTGCTCCTTTTCAATTTGACATTGTGGGCATTCAACCTTTGAAGCACTATATCTAACACTTCTAGATTTTCTTCCTCACTGCTTGTTGCGATCAGCACATTGTCTTGATTGCATAAGCAATTTGGAACTCCTTGCAAAATCTTATCCATCGTAGCCTGGATGATTTTGGGGGAGGACTTTACACCATACGGCAGCTTGGTGTATGAGCACAGTCCCTTGTGTGTTGATGGTGAGATACTGTTGACTCTCTTTGACAACATTCAGCTGAGCGTAAGCTTGTGACAGGTCAAGCTTGGAGAAAACCTTTGACCCAGAGAGTGCTGCATACAAATCTTGTGATGTAGGTAATGGGTACTGCTCATTGTCAACTGCTTGGTTGATAGTAACTTTGTAGTCACCGCACAAGCATACAGTTTTGTCTGCCTTGGGCACTACGACAATCAGGGTAGCCCATTCACTTTTGTCAGTTTTTACTAGCACTCCGTTCTCTCTCAGTTTCTCTAGCTTTTCCTCCACCTGACTTTTCAACACATTGGGGACCGGCCTTGCCTTACGATAGACAGGCTTCGCATTGGACTTGATGCGGATATGCGCATCATACCTAGCGATGCCCTCATAACTGCCTGTGAATATGCTTTCGTACTTGTTCAGCATTGTGTCGAGTCGCTTCTTTGAAGCATCTACACTGAAGATGTTTTTCCAGTCTAGTTTTAACTTTCTCAACCAGTCTTTGCCCATGAGGGTTGGCCTGTTGTTGTAGCTCGCTACACTAATAGGCAGCTTTACTGAATGACCATTGTGTTGAACTGTACATTCCATTTGTCCACATGTCTCTAGGATTTCTCCAGAGTAGGTTTTTAACTCTACGGTACTCTTTGTAAGTGGTACTTGATTAAACTTACTCTCATATGTATCTTTACTCATGATAGAGCAGTCCGCCATTGTGTTGATATATATATCAATATATTGCTCGTTGATCAAAAGTTTTGTACAGAAGTCTTTCTCAAGACTGCTAGTGTTGTCACTAGTGGCATAGATACTGTAGATGCCTAGTTCTTCAACATCAGGTGTGTTCACTTTAATATTGTGAATTCCTCCCTTTTGTTGTCGCTGCATTGCATTGCCACTAGAATGGTTCTTACTTTCTGCTTCAGATTTAGCTCTGCAAGCTGTTGAAATATGGCCTTGCTTCTGGCAGTGAAAACACTTCGCATTTCTGTATTAGCAGGTCTGTGGTGAGTGATTTCCATCGCAGCGAAAACAATTCACTGAACTGCTCTCACCAACATGCTTTTGACCCAGTCTCACAGCTTTAGGTTCAGCGGTGGCTTTGTGACTGTAGACCTCAGCTGCACTAGTCACTTGAGTTGGATGGAGCTCCCTCGCATTCTTAGACGCCATCTCCATAGATAGGGCAATTTTGCATGCTATGTCAAACGCTAGGTTCAGAGTGTTCAGTAACTTGGACTGTGTGCGCTCATCCATCAGTCCACACACAAACTTATCTCGCAACGCACTATCCAAAAATGTGCCAAAGTTACAATGCAAAGACAGGTTTTTAAGAGCTACAATGTACTCACTGATGGTTTCACTTTGTTTTTGGTTTCTGGTACCAAACTTATAGCTCTCTGCTATTTCTAACGGCTTTGGGTCAAAATGGTCCTCGAGTTTCTCGACAATATCTTCAAACAACCCATCACTCGCTTTCCCTGACGTGAGTAGGTTTGTCAACATTCTGTAGACATCTGGCCCGATCTCTGATAGAAAAATTGCTTTCTTCCGTTCCCGAATTACTTTATTTTGAGCTTGAACATTCTCATCTGCACATTTGGTCTCAATAATGTTATTGGCCTTAAAATGTTTCCATCCGCTCAATGTAAGAACTGAATTGTTCGCGAGCTCGGTCATACAGGCCGAGGCTTCCGATGAATCCCGTAGGCGCGGCCATGATTATCCCAATCCCGTCGAACAGTGACTCAGCACGCTGCCCGTGTACCTGTGAGAATCAACGCTGCTGTTGCTGTGTATACAAACACACGAAGGCGAAGCACAGACGATTAACAGTAAAACATCGCAAAAATTCAGTTTAGGTGCCACATATTCACCTTAAACTTGTCCACTCGAATGTTGAACACTGTGTCCTTCCATGATCCCTAAAAATGGCTTTGGCATCCCATCCCCGTTGCCAAAATGTAATATATATGGGTAGAACAAATGAAGGACAGAGACAGGATGAGTTGCTAGTCCATGTGCTTGTTTACTAGGTCAGAGCGAACTGAGCATGCTCGTACCAAACCATGTGACAAACCATGTGATAATACGTTACATACCTCCATCTCTCTACCTATCTCTCCCATCTCTCTCTCTGTTCCTCCATCTCTTTCTCCCTGCCACTGTTCCTCAATTTCTCTCTCTCTCTACATCCATCTTTCTCCCATTCCTCTCTCTGTACCCCATCTCCCCGTCACTCTCCGCCATCTCTCCTTCCCAGATCACACTCGCTGACTCTGCCGAACTGCTCGTACAACGGCTGGAGCTCGTCCCGCACCACCTCCGGGGGCAGTTTCACCACGAAGAGCTTCACCATCCTCGCCGTGCACCGCACCGTCACAATGAAGCTCGGCCTGGGGAAGGTAGAAGTGCAGAGCCGCAGCCCGACTCCAACCGCCCCCAATTCACAAGATGGTGGCCGTGGCACCGCCTTCCTTGCTCTTCCATTGGCTGCTCCCCGCCACTTCGCTTTGTGATTGGTTCCCTCTGCTGTCAATTAACTGCCAGGCTTGTGAACAGCTGTCAATCAAAGAATCTTACAACTGATTGGCCTGACCGAACCCATGTGTCCCAGAGCAGCCAATCACCAAGAGGCGTAATGAAAATTAATTTTGAAAAAATCAGGATTTTTCACAGTTAAATCGCGAGATCACGAATTGAGATAAATTTTCATTAAAAATCGCATGTCTCACGATTAATTCGCAAGAGTAGGCATTACTGCATTCAGCATGCCCAAGTCAGTTACAGTATGGGTTGGAAACAGAGGAAATACCCCCTCTAATACCCCATCAAAGTAGTCCCACAACAGAAATAGCACAGATCAGATGCAGAGCAAATCCCCTTCCACATTGATCCGCAAAACTTTCACAAGTCAGGTACAGCGTAGGTTAAATGTAATGTAAAGCAGAGGTTCTCAACCGGGCGTCCGCGGTCCTCCAGAGGTCCACAAGAGGGTTTCAGGGGGTCCGCCATAAGTAACCTCCGGGATTTAAAAGAAAAGAAAAATACACCGTCGCGTAAAGGTGGGATCGAGCTGAGAAAACTGGCGGCTCCGGCCCCCACATGGACCTCTGCTCCCCGCGCCCCCCCCCCCCCCCATGCCTCCGAACGTCTGTGCGAGGCCGGTGGCAGCTGTCGCTGAGAAGGGAGAGAGACGGCAGTCGCTGGTCACTGAGCGCAGATCTCCCAGGCTCGAGCTCTCTGCCCGCCGCTCTCCGCTCGCCAGGTCCCGCTGTATACACGGGCGGACTGGCCTGCTGGCCGAACGGCTACAGTGCGACTGGCAGAGCGCCGCCGGAACCACCTACGTGTCCAACCGATTCGACATATAGACTTTGCGACCAAAAGCGTCCGACTGCACCCTTGCCTTATTCTGCGCAATATCGGAAACTCCCGGTTAGCCGATAGATATTAGTAAGAGTGCTGACTCACACTGTAGTATCGTTACAAGGGTGCTGGCTGCCCTTTGGTGCCTAATCTCATTCATTCTTCACCTGCGAGCCTCGACCTTGAGAGTTAGCAGCCTTGATCCACCAAGGCGTGCATCACAGGCGGGCCTGATTGTTCACACCCAATGTTGGTCTCCTGGTAGGATTTCAACCTTCCAGGATTGTCTTGGAATCGCCAGGAATAAAACATTAATCTGGACACTGCTGCGAACAATTTGGGAGAAAAATCATACGGGCTTGAAAAAAAATGGTGTTTTTTTCCTTTTCCTTTTGTTTATGAGTTATGAAAATATGGGAGGCGGGGTGGGGGGGGGGGGTGGAAATGACTGTTTGACTGACAATCAAGCAGAGAACCGGGACCGGCTGATGTGCCGAGAACAGTCTGTGAGGGTGTCGGGGGTTGCGGGTGGGAAAGAGGGAGACTGGGAGTCAGGTGATTGGGGCTCATGTGAAGGGAAAGAGGGAGTGGGATGGCCGGGCGTGGGGAGCAGTATTTTCTGCAGTGCCGAGATAGCAGCAGCAGCAGTAACATGGTGAGTGGGAGCAGCGCTGAGAGAATTTTTATATAGAAAAAAATACTTGTGTTGCAGGGGGTCCGTGGAATTTTTATAACACAGGAGGGGGGGCCTCAGAAGCAAAAAGGTCGAGAAGGCCTGATGTAAAGCTTCCCATAACAATGGCTAAAGAAAAGCCTTTAACCCAGCCTCAGAACTTATCCATTGATACTAATTTTACGTGTGTGTGTTTTACTGCTTTCATTAAACTTCTTAATTGAAGGCCTCGACCTCTCCCAAAAGCCTCGGCTTGGACTTATTATTTTTGCTCAGAGCTGTAAGTGCACATTGCATTTCATCTTTGTATTCTCCACTGTAAAAATGGGAAGGAATAAAAGTTAAATACATAGCAAAGGAAAAATATTATAAAACATAAAGGTTTCCACAGAATAACGGACAGTTAGGAAATTCAATCAACAAGGCAGCACTAAAAATCCCAGATTACATTTTAATAAACAGAACTTGTTTTATTTCGTGCCTGTGAGTCAGTGTCCTTGATTTTAGACCATGGCAAAAACCTCATTCTCATTAAAACGGTGAATCCTCTGATTCACTGCGAGCCAAGCCCTGGGAGATCGGTTTGTTCAGATAATAATTTCCTGAGATATGTCATGTTGGCTGGATTTGTTCTGTCTGTGGCCATAAAAGGTTATTTGGGTGGCAACTATGCATGAACCATTCGTAGCTCCCCAAACCATTCGAATACTTTCCACATTCTCCCACAGACATACCAAATTCAACCATCCAATGGAACGTTTCATGGAATCGAGATAACACACTGAAGTGGGCTAGTGTAGCGTACTCATTATTTTTATGTTAACACACAGAACAAGTTGTATTTGAAGGAAATAAGTGAATCCAATCATAAGTGTCATCTGTATACTCATTCAATGCAAAATAAAGCGGCTGACTCTTTAGTATTAAGTCTTGTCATGCCAAGTGCTCAATCGGATGGCGTTGTAGAGATTGAAGAAATACGCATGTGAAACGCATGGATATCTGGTTGAGGTCAGAAGGAGTTTTGATTGTTACACCACCAGTTGAAGGACCCATAGATTGCCTGGGTCTGCTGATACCAGGTGTACTGCAGGATCTTAGTTGTGTACATGTACCAGGTGTTGATAGCATTCATGGTCTGTTCAAATCTGGAACATGTTGCAGGGGCCCTGGTCTGTGTGGACTAGAACCCAGCAGACTCAACATTAGCACCGATATAGGGCAAGCATCAAGATCCTGTGGCATCTCTGGTTCGTACTGCGATCAGCAAAGCAGCAGGAGCTGGTCAAGCCCCTGGGATATACAGGAACCAGGCAAGTGGCAGGACCCAGGCTGTTTTCACAGAAGCCATGAAGTAACATGGGTTCTGATGAACGGTCATTGACCTGAAACATTAACTCTGTACCTCTCTCCGCAGACACTGCCTGGCCTGCTGAGTGTTTCCAGCATTTTCTGTTTTTATTCCATGAAGTAACATTCTGGGATGTACCAATATGATGTGACTGCAGGATCTGATGGGGAACCTGAGATGAATGGAAATATGCTGACGCCAGGAGCCAGTGGAAATCCTGCAGTGCCCTGAAGGAGGGCTGTAGGAATCTTTGCAGTGCACCAATATCGGACAGGCAGTAAGTCATAGCAGAAGCTTGAGATATACTGATGAATAGCAGGCGGTACGAATGAGGAGTTGTAAATCTGCACTAATATAAGACGAGCTGAATGACCCCATGGAAATAGGCTTTAAGAATTCATGACTCATAGTCACTTGGAAGGAAGTGACTGGTGGTGTCCCACAAGGGTCTGCGCTGGGGCCTCAACTATTCACTATATTTATTAATTACTTGGATAATGCAATAGAAAGCCATATATCCAAGTTTGTCAATGATACAACGATTGGTGGCAGAGTCAGTAGTGTCGACGGGAGCATAAAATTACAAAGAAACATTGATAGATTAAGTGAGTGGATTTCACGCAGGTAAATGTGAGGTTATCCATTTGGACCAGAAAAGAATAGATACGAGTACTATTTAAATGGTGAAAAGCTAGTAACACTGGAATCATAGAAACATAGAAGATAGGAGCAGGAGTAGGCCATTCGGCCCCTCGAGCCTGCTCCGCCATTCAATGAGATCATGGCTGATCATCCAAATTCAGTACCCTGTCCCTGCTTTCTCCCCATATCCCTTGATCCCTTTAGCCTTAAGAAATATATCTAACTCCTTCTTGAATATATTTAATGAATTGGCCTCAACTGCCTTGTGTGGTAGAGAATTCCACAGGTTCACCACTCTCTGGGTGAAGAAATTCCTCCTCATCTCAGTCCTAAATGGCTTACCCCTTATCCTTAGACTGTGACCCCTGGTTCTGGACTCCCCCGCCATTGGGAACATCCTTTCTGCATCTAGTCTGTCTAGTCCTGTTAGAATTTTATAAGTTTCAATGAGATTCCCTCTCATTCTTCTAAACTCTAGCGAATACAAGCCCAATCGTCCCAATCTCTCTTCATACGTCATTCCTGCCATCCCAGGTATCAGTCTGGTGAATCTTCGCTGCACTCCCTCCATGGCAAGAACATCCTTCCTCAGATAAGGCGACCAAAACTGCACACAATACTCAAGGTGTGGTCTCACCAAGGCCTTGTACAACTGCAGCAAGACATCCTTGTTCCTGTACTCGAATCCACTCGCTATAAAGGCCAACATACCATTTGCCTTCTTAACCGCCTGCTGCACCTGCATGCTTACCTTCAGCGACTGGTGCACAAGGACTCCCAGGTCTCGTTGCACTTCCCCTTTTCCCAATCTATTGCCGTTCAGATAATAATCTGCCTTCCTGTTTTTGCCACCAAAGTGGATAACCTCGCATTTATCCACATTATACTGCATCTGCCATGCATCTGCCCAATCACCCAACCTGTCCAAATCATACTGGAGTTTCTCTGCATCCTCCTCACAGCACACATGCCCACCCAGCTTTGTGTCGTCTGCAAACTTGGAGATATTACATCTAGTTCCCTCGTCTAGATCATTAATATATATTGTGAATAACTGGGGTCCTAGCACCGATCCCTTCGGTACCCCACTAGTCACTGCCTGCCACTCGGAAAAAGACGCGTTTATTCCAACTCTTTGCTTCCTGTCTGCCAACTAGTTCTCTATCCAAGTCAGTAGCTTACCCCCAATCCCATGTGCTTTAACTTTGCACGCTAATCTCTTATGCGGGACCTTATCGAAAGCCTTCTGAAAGTCCAAATACACCACATCCACTGGTTCTCCCTTATCTATTCTACCTGGAGGTCCAAAGAGATTTAGGGGTCCATGTACACAGGTCACTAAAATGTAGTAGTCAGGTGCAAAAAGTAATCAAAAAGGCAAATAGAATGTTAGCGGTAGGATCTGCTGGTAACATTGGGCTGGATCGATGGAGACCGGTCACTAGTACCGAGCGGTAACTCTGGGCTGGACGGACAGTGGGCGGACACTAGGACCCGGCGGTAACTCTGGGCTGGACCGACACTTGGCGGGCGCTAGGACCCGGCGGTAACTCTGGGCTGAACTGACACTGAGCGGGCGCTAGGACCCGGCGGTAACTCTGGGCTGGACCGACACTGGGCGGACACTAGGACCCGGCGGTAACTCTGGGCTGGACTGACACTGGGCGGACACTAGGACCCGGCGGTAACTCTGGGCTGCACTGACACTGGGCGGGCGCTATGACCCGGCGGTAACTCTGGGCTGGACCAACACTGGGCGGCCGCTAGGACCCGGCGGTAACTCTGGGCTGGTTTGACACTGGGCGGACACTAGGACCCGGCGGTAACTCTGGGCTGGATCGACACTGGGTGGGCGCTAGGACCCGGCGGTAACTCTGGGCTGGTTTGACACTGGGCGGACACTAGGACCCGGCGGTAACTCTGGGCTGGACTGACACTGGGCGGACACTAGGACCCGGCGGTAACTCTGGGCTGGACTGACACTGGGCGGACACTAGGACCCGGCGGTAACTCTGGGCTGGACTGACACTGGGCGGACACTAGGACCCAGCGGTAACTCTGGGCTGGACCGACACTGGGCGGACACTAGGACCCGGCGGTAACTCTGGGCTGGACTGACACTGGGCGGACACTAGGACCCGGCGGTAACTCTGGGCTTGACCGACACTGGGCGGGCGCTAGGACCCGGCGGTAACTCTTGGGCTGGTTTGACACTGGGTGGGCGCTAGGACCCGGCGGTAACTCTGGGCTTGACCGACACTGGGCAGCCGCTAGGACCCGGCGGTAACTCTGGGCTTGACCGACACTGGGCAGCCGCTAGGACCCGGCGGTAACTCTGGGCTGGACCGACACTGGGCAGCCGCTAGGACCCGGCGGTAACTCTGGGCTGGACCGACACTGGGCGGCCGCTAGGACCCGGCGGTAACTCTGGGCTGGACCGACACTGGGCGGACACTAGGACCCGGCGGTAACTCTGGGCTGGACTGACACTAGGCGGACACTAGGACCCGGCGGTAACTCTGGGCTTGACCGACACTGGGCGGGCGCTAGGACCCGGCGGTAACTCTGGGCTGGTTTGACACTGGGCGGGCGCTAGGACCCGGCGCGGTTCAGGCACCTTTGTGAATGGAGGCGGACGAGGAGCGGGTGTCGAGCGTGGAAAGCCGGAGCGGCCGTTCGCTGAGGTAAAGGGCCGGGGGGCAACAGGTATTGGGCGGGGTGAGCATGGGGCTGCGGCTGGGCCGGGCCCGCGGAGCGAGGATTGGAGCCGAGCCTGAGCCCCTGAGATTGCCGGGCCTGACTGGGCTCGACTGACGGGGACTGGGCCCACAGCTGGGACCCTCGGTGCCTGTGGCATTGGGGGGCCAAGGGGGAGAGGGCAAAGGGGGGGAAAGGGGAGAGGGAGTGAGGGCAGGCAGAGGGGGTGAGGGCAGGCAGAGGGGGTGAGGGCAGGCAGGGGGGGTGAGGGCGGGCAGAGGGGGTGAGGGCGGGCAGAGGGGGTGAGGGCGGGCAGAGGGTGAGGGAGTGAGGGCGGGCAGAGGGAGTGAGGGCGAGAGGGCGGGCAGAGGGAGTGAGGGCGGGCAGAGGGAGTGAGGGCGGGCAGAGGGGGTGAGGGCGGGCAGAGGGAGTGAGGGCGGGCAGAGGGGGTGAGGGCGGGCAGAGGGGGTGAGGGCGGGCAGAGGGGGTGAGGGCAGGCAGAGGGGGTGAGGGCAGGCAGAGGGCGAGAGGGCAGGCAGAGGGCGAGAGGGCAGGCAGAGGGCGAGAGGGCAGGCAGAGGGCGAGAGGGCAGGCAGAGGGGGTGAGGGCAGGCAGAGGGGGTGAGGGCAGGCAGAGGGGGTGAGGGCAGGCAGAGGGAGTGAGGGCAGGCAGAGGGAGTGAGGGCAGGCAGAGGGCGTGAGGGCAGGCAGAGGGCGTGAGGGCAGGCAGAGGGGGTGAGGGCAGGCAGAGGGCATGAGGGCAGGCAGAGGGGGTGAGGGTAGAGAATGAGGACAGAGGGGGCAAGGGGGGAGAGGGCAGGGCGGCAAGGGGAGGGCACCAGGAGTCTGGGTTTAAAAAGTTGCCCCTATGCTTTGCGGTCGAAGCCGCTGGAAAAGCACCTGGAATTCCGGAATTGGCAGTAGAAATCCCTCCTGGTAAGTGTGGGATTTGAGCCATTGAGTCGCTGGAGACCGAATGCCCCGGCTGCTCAGTGAAAGGTTTTCAGTGAATTTTTCATCAACGGCTATCGAAATGCCAGCAGCCATCACCTAATATTTTTATCGATATTCTGGTTAGCGAGTAAGTTAATTACAAATTAAAGCTATTCCTGTACACGGTCCCAACAAACACTCCCAGGTTTCGGGCTTGGCAGAGGACGGCGACAGATGGCGAAATATTCCTGGCGTCAGAACGTCTGGTAAATAACGGATATCCCGTGGCGCAACTGGATAGTCTGGGATGTGGAACACGGTTGTGATGCGTTAGATGCTGAGCTAGGGGATTGTGTTTAACCTGGGGTGTCCCTTTAAGCCTCCTGGTCAGGTATTCCCTGTGGCGCAGTGGTGTGAATGGGCACATACAGGTAATTGTGATTGTATTCCTGGCGCAAGATCAGAAGAACCTAGCACTGGTTTTCTGGCTTTCTCTCTCTTATAACATTGTTTGGCATGTGTGATTAACAAACGCAATATATTTCCTCACTATTCTCTGACTTAGATATAGTTAGATTAGTATCCTGGAATTGCTGTCGGTAATCGGGGATCATTCTCTTCTCAGGGAAGTTTTTATTTTGCTTGTTTACCTCTTAAGAAGTCTGGGAAGGGATGGTGCAGACTGTGTGATTTAACAGAAGGAATGGGTGTGACGAGCCATTCTATGTCTCTCTCTCCCTCTCAACGTTATTTCGCAAAAATACAGTGTTAGCCTTGGCTCAGAGGTAGCAGTCTCACCTCCGATTCAGCAGGTTGTGGGTTCAAGCCCCCACTCCAGAGACTTGAGCACAAAATCATAATTAATTGGCTCCGAAGCGCTTTGGGACGTCCTGAGGACATGACGGCGCAATATAAATACAAGTTGTTTGTTCTTTCATGGAACAATGTATGTAGCTGCCCACCCTACAGAGGGTGAGAGAGACAGGCATGTCACCAGAGACTTGCAGAGAACGGTTGAAACAGATACGTAGATGTACGCAGTCACATAGAGAGACACGCACAGAAACAATTGAATGCTTCAATAAGCCAATGGCTAAGGTCTGTACACTTTCTATCGCCCCTTTTGCAGCTCCGAGGAACTGTTTGCGGCACGATTGCGGGATCACAAGATTCCCCAACGGACCCATGGCCAGAAAGACTTCATCCCGGATCAGTCCGAAGAGCAGGCGGAGAGGCTGCGGGTGTGTCGAGAGGAGCAGTGGCAGCTCCTGTCCGAAGAGCGAGTGGAACGACTGTAAGAACTGCTGCTTATTAATCAGAAATATCGGGGTTCGAAATTCATGGGGGGTGGACACTAGCAGCTGCCAGAAATCAGTGGTCTGCAGCACACTCGACTGGCCTCACCCCTACAGTACAGTACCTCATACACACAGACATGTGCTGAAAGCAGGCGGGAAAGGGCCAGCAGGAGAAGCTTCTCTTACCTGGGAGTGCAGTGCTGTCGCCTTGTGTTGACATTGAGAATGCCCTGGTCAGACTGTTCTCCCAGTCTCTGGTCCATTATTGAGTGTACTAGTCTCAGTTGTTTTGCGCCCTGCTTCTACTAGATTTCACTATTCAGTCGTAATTAATGCTTCTAATGCCCACCTAATATTTTTATAGATATTCTAGTTAGAGAGTAAGTTAATTACAGATTAAAGCTATTCCTGTACACTGTCCCATCAAACACTCCCAGGGCAGGTACAGCACGGGTTAGATACAGAGTAAAGCTCCATCTACACTGTCCCATCAAACACTCCCAGGGCAGGTACAGCATGGGTTAGATACAGAGTAAAGCTCCATCTACACTGTCCCATCAAACACTCCCAGGGCAGGTACAGCACGGGTTAGATACAGAGTAAAGCTCCCTCTACACTGCCCCATCAAACACTCCCAGGGCAGGTACAGCACGGGTTAGATACAGAGTAAAGCTCCATCTACACTGTCCCATCAAACACTCCCAGGGCAGGTACAGCATGGGTTAGATACAGAGTAAAGCTCCATCTACACTGTCCCATCAAACACTCCCAGGGCAGGTACAGCACGGGTTAGATACAGAGTAAAGCTCCCTCTACACTGTCCTATCAAACACTCACAGGGCAGGTACAGCACGGGTTAGATACAGAGTAAAGCTCCCTCTACACTGTCCTAACATACACTCCCGGGGCAGGTACAGCACGGGTTAGATACAGAGTAAAGCTCCCTCTACACTGTCCCATCAAACACTCCCAGGGCAGGTACAGCACAGGTTAGATACAGAGTAAAGCTCCCTTTAAGCGCTCGATCAAAGTAGTCCCAGAATAGAAATAGCACAGATTAGACGCTGAGTCAGTGCAATTTTAGGGGGAGTATACTGATCGGCAGGCTTTCCCTGGACTCAGCACCAGTGAATAATTCTGGTGACAGTCGAGGGCTTAGTACAGTCAGATACTTAGACTTTGGGGCTTTATAAATGCAGGGTACTGTGTGGTTAATAATGCATTCCCCATTCTGTTTTCTTACTGAGCCAGCAGATTCGCGCTGACTGTATTGCTGTGTTTTGTTTTGTTTTGCGGGAAGTAGCTGCATAAAGTTGTTCTCTTCATTTCATCCAGAGGAAGCCTGATAAAAGCAGAGTGGAAACCTCAAGAGAGCGTCGTAGAGCTGAAATCCAACGCAGTGAGTTTACCTTTATTGCCGTTCCTAACGCAGATTGTTCTCGTCTGAACCCTTAGCCTTGGAGACTTCTTTTGTGTTAATCACAAGCCAGAAAAAGACAGTTTTAATTTTCAGAAAAAGTATACCCTTCCATCAGCTCACCCACCCTGTCGTAAAGCCCGGGGGAGTGGAATCACGTTTATTAGAAGCTCATTAACCTGTTTATATGTGACTCCTTTGGATGGCATTTTAACAAAGGTGATAAAAATAAATAGGTTAACTATTGATTTATTTTAAGTAACGTACAAGGGAAAGGCATTCGTTACCAAATGGCGAACAGCCTGATTTCACCTTTTTAGTGCCTCTTTCTGTCACATGATGAGAATTTGATTGCCAATAGTGGAAACCAATTTGTCATGCCTAACCAAAGTCGCGTCTGACCTAATTGTGCCTCTCTGAATCCATAATCTCCATAACCTACCAGCATTTCAGTCAGCTGAGAGATTCGGATAAAAGTCGCATTTTACCAAATCTCACCTGAAATCACTCCACCTCACTGGACCGTGTCAGCCGTGGCTCAGTGGCTAGCACTCTCACCTGGGTCAGAAGGTCGGGGGTTCATGTCCCACTCCAGAGACTTAAGCACATAGTCTCGGCTGACACTCCAGTGGAGTGCTGCACTGCCGGAGATGCCGTCTTTCGGGTGAGACGTTAAATCGAGGCTCCGTCTGCTCTTTCAGGTGGTCATAAAAGATCCCATGGCGCTATTAGAAGAAGAGCAGGTGAGTTCTCCCCTATGTCCTGCCAATATTTATCCCTCAACTAACATCACTAAAACAGATGATCTTATTGCTGTTTGTGGGACCTTGCTGTGCGCAAATTGGCTGTCGCGTTTCCTACATTACAACAGTAACTACACTTCAAAAGTACCTAATTGGCTGTAAATCGCTTTGGGATGCCCTGAGGCTGTTAAAGGTGCTATATAAATGCAAGTTCTTTCTTTCTAATATTCAATAACTGAAGATCATTGCAATGATTTTATCATCAGTATTTAGTGTAACTGCAACATGTGTCATTTCTTGTCTCTGCTGTATCTTTCCCCCACTACCTTTCTTGATTCTACACAGGGGAAGTTCTGGCACACCATGGGGCACGTGGAACACGGCAAACAACTGCTGTACCCGGAGGAAGCACTGTATCTTCTTGAGTGTGTGAGTACGCAAAGCTGTAAGACCTACCGTGTTAAAAGCAACTGCCGTACTGGGGAATTTTAAATTCACGCTTGGGAGTTATTTACACGATCTTTATTGCAGAAAGCTGGCCATTTACGGAACTTTACCAGACCAGGAAAGTTACCAAGTTCGATTCCCAGTCCGTTTGACAGGGCTACACTTTGGCCGGGGGTGTAGGGGAGGGGGGTTGTTAAAGTTTGGACTAGGCGATGGATGGATATATTCGCTTGGTGTTGATTGCTATCCTGTTGCTCGCTGCCTGAAAACGTGCGTGTGGTGTGCGCGGTGAATAATAGATCAGGCTTGGCTGCGAAGCACGCTGCGGTGGAATATCCCGCTGACGCTCGCTGTCTAGGCTCTCGGGTGAAGAGTGGCTGCTTGCGTGAGGAACTGGCAGGTGTCTGAAGTATCCCAGCAAAAGTCCAACACCTTTTTGGGAGAGAAAGGGGAGGGCAATAAACAGCGTACAGGTTGTTCTCCGCTTTCCTCTCCTCAGACCATGTGCCACCATACATTGTCCTCCATCTTTCCAGTTCGGCCGGTGATGTGCACTGTCGGTGCAGTGGAGCAGTCTGTTCGCAGGAAGCACGATTCCCGAGGGTGAAGTGGACATTGCCTGTCCTCCTCGCCTCACTTCCACTGTAACCAATCGCCTGACCAGCTGAAAGCAGGCAGGTTTGAGTAACCAGTAATCTATCGGCTTCAGCCTGCGGCTTTCCTAGAACCATCGGCCTCTCTTGGTCTGTCCAAATGTATGGCTGGGCACTGACTGTCCAGAGGCCCCTGATTTAACCAGAAAGGAGAACCAACCAGGCTTTGCAAAACAAACTTTCCACTTGGCCCAAGTGATTAGTTTTATGGAGGGAGAATCAATCTGAGGGTGTGAATTGTTATTTAGAAGCACCCAGTGCCTGGAGTTGGCTGTGCCAGGAATTGAAGACTGAAAGCTTCTTCCCCCTTTTGTCTTAGTCGTGTTTGACGCACTCGGAGGCCATGTTTAAGAATTTCCAAACCAAATTACCGTGACACCCACATAAGTGGAGTTTCTGTTTACCTGATACGGAGTGTGCACTCTCGCCGTTTACGCGCACCTCGCTTACCTACCCCCAGGGGGTGTGTAGGCAAAAGTTGGCTCGAGAAAAGGCTCAGGGTCCCTGTGACGCGCAGGGCTACTGCTGGAGTTTAACCTGCTGCAACTGGGCAGCTTAAACAGCGTAGTTAAGCTGCTTGCGCCGCTCGGAATTACCTGCTGGGCCACTGACCTGTTGGGTTATCAATGAGCTGGGCCGGTTGGTGAATCACCAGCAGGACCGTGGATAGTGCCTTGTCCCAAGTATATCCGATTCATTTTTCCCAGTGCGGCGCCACAGTTTCTCTGAAGCTGTTTCTGCTCTTCCGTTTTGTGTGTAACGGCCACTGTAAATGTAGGAATCTGGAGATGTTCCTCAGGGAAGTCATTCCGATCAGCCAGCCGGATCGGTCGCGATAATATTTCAGTGCTGAAGACTTAAGCCCGGATCTGAACTCCCGGCGAGAGCAGGGCAGGAGCGGACGGGAAGTCGCCTGGGCCACCGCAGCGTGAGGCCCAGGGGGGGATTCTATTTAAAGCAGGGACCCCGCTGCCTTCCGATGCAAGTCCCCCTCTCCAGCTCAAAAAGAGCAGGTTAAAATTCCAGCCCGTGGGAAGGCAGTGGGTAAGTCGCTGCGGCCATTTTAACTTCCCGTCGCGTGTGCAGGGTTACAATTGCCCCTTTACTCTGTGTTATGGCTCTGAGTCCAGCTGACCTTTGTGTATAGGAAGCGTCATCTCAACCTGCAGTTGGACTAAACTAATGCTAAGGTTACCTGTTTGTGTTGTCAGTAAGGCATCTTGTTTGTGTAAATACTTAACTGCAGTTTACCTGCCTTCCAGGGGTCCATACAGATATATTACAGAGAGCTGCCACTGTCCATTCAAGAATCGTACGAGATTTTACTGTCTGCCAGAACCATTCCATTGCAACAGTACCAGGTACTGGAAGTGACCTGATTTCTAACACCAACTCTGGGTCATGGGTGCATCTGATTGCACGGTGGACAACGCAATGAGCCATGTCAGTCACAGCGCCCAGTTCGAATAATCTGCGGCACCAGCTGATTTTTTTTTTTGCTACCCTTGTTTTTTTTTGAACATGTACTGGTCTCGGAGCTGGCAGTGTACAGAAACATGGGGGGAGGAGCCACAGGGCTTCTGACATTACACGGGACTCTTCTGACGTTACACGGGACTCTTCTGATGTTACTCGGGACTCTTCTGACGTTACACGGGGCTCTTCTGACGTTACACGGGATTCTTCTGACGTTACACGGGATTCTTCTGACGTTACACGGGACTCTTCTGACGTTACACGGGACTCTTCTGACATTACACGGGACTCTTCTGACGTTACACGGGACTCTTCTGACGTTACACGGGATTCCTTACGGACTCTTCTGACGTTACACGGGACTCTTCTGACGTTACACGGGACTCTTCTGACGTTACACGGGACTCTTCTGACGTTACACGGGACTCTTCTGACGTTACACGGGACTCTTCTGACGTTACACGGGACTCTTCTGACGTTACACGGGACTCTTCTGACGTTACACGGACCTCTGACGTTGACGTTACACGGGACTCTTCTGACGTTACACGGGACTCTTCTGACGTTACACGGGGCTCTTCTGACGTTACACGGGGCTCTTCTGACGTTACACGGGGCTCTTCTGACGTTACACGGGGCTCTTCTGACGTTACACGGGACTCTTCTGACGTTACACGGGGCTCTTCTGACGTTACACGGGGCTCTTCTGACGTTACACGGGACTCTTCTGACGTTACACGGGACTCTGCTGACGTTACACGGGACTCTGCTGACGTTACACGAGACTGTATCTGGTATCGGCATGTTCCATTGCACATTTTCCATTATGAGTGGACATCGAGGCAATGCAAATAGATGTTCCTCTGGTGGCAAAAAGAGTGCAACATTTCGGCTTACTCCAGAGGCCCCATTGGTATTTTAAACAGGCCCTGAACAAATAAACCACTGTGCGCACGCACCACGCTCACCGTACACTCACCACACACGCCCCACCAACACTACACACACTCGCCATCACCTTGAGACTCAGCTGTGCTCAATCACTTAATTTTGAGAACTCCTAGAGGCTTTGTTATGCTCTCGAGTCTTGTATGATGAGGCAGACTATGCTATGTGACTGACTGCTGTTTACTCCTTGCTAGGGTGCAGCCCGGTGGGCGCAGGGCACCCTCGTCCAGGTGGCCATTACTGATGTGTGTTGACTGTGAGTGTCAGATGGCCATTTGAGCGTGGGGAGCATCGGCGCTGAGTTTGATTGCGTCCTCACCCAGTGTCCTCGTTCACAGGGAGTCACAGACGGTGATCAGGCGTGAGAGTCCTGGCCTTTTTTTTTTACCCCCCTCCCTTGCCTAAGGGCATTGAGGCAAATTGTAGGACCATGACTGTTGGCCTGGTTGAGATCAGCTGACCCCAGCACAGACCCCCAGCCTTCTGTAAACATGAGCTGCTCACTGGGTAAACCTGTTCACCCACTGGACGAGCGTGGTGAATTGTTTGTAAAGTACTGGATAGACGCAGAACACTGCACATTTTGCACAAGTGCATGCGTTGGGCAAAGTCAGAAACATTTGACCAATGCTAACCAGGAGATCTTTCCCCAAGCAAATCCCCCCATTCCCTCAGAGCAGCCACAGCAACCTGTCTCCCCACAGCACTGGGAGGTTTTAGTTAATGTGTGGGAGATGCAGGTGTGGACTTGATGCCTCTCGATGGAAGAAGTGTTAACCAAACATCATTACTTATTAACTAATGTACCTGCTTTTGAAACATTGCACACAACTTGAGTTAAGATCCAGGGACTGTAAGCTTTGTGTTTACATTTGGATTTTTGCACACATTTTTTTTTTGTTCTTGAAATATTTACCCACTACTTCTCTGCTGTGGTGGGGTAATTCGCCGCTCCTGGTGTTTAATTCTCTTTACATAACACTGGCTGCAGGAGCTATTTTGCGATAGTCTCTCAAACTTTTTTTTCTTTGTTTCCGAAGGTTTACAGCCACTTGAAACGACTGGGTTATGTTATAATGCGGTTCGATCCCAGGTAAAGGCCTTTCTCTGTTAGTGTTCTGTCTTTCTCGTGCGTGAACCGTGCTTTTATATGCACCTCCCTCGCTCGCTCTCTTTCTCGCACGCGCCCTCTCTTCCAAACCTTTGTGACATTACCACGGAAATGTAAATAGAAGCTGTGTTGTGAGTGGAGGCTGCACTATATCAGTTTCTCTCCTTTTATATCTGATAGTTTGTGTTTTGTTATGAAGCTTTTAGTGAGACACTGTGGGATGATTCTGAGCAGAATGCCCTTTCAAAAGAGCAGGCACATGCCACTGACGTCTGCCATGGCAATCCTTGAATGCATCAGCAGAGTAGAATGCAGGAGAGCAGCCTAGATTTCTTCTTTATTCGTTTCTTCTCGGGATGTGGGCGTCGCTGGCAAGGCCGGCATTTATTGCCCATCCCCTATCCACTTCGGAGAGTGGTTAAGAGTCAACCCAAGTTGGTCTGGGACTGGAGTCACATATAGGCCAGTGCGGCAAGTTTCCTTCCCTAAAGGACATCAGTGAACCGGTCGGGTTTCTGTGTGACAATCCGACAGCTTCATGGTCACTTTCACTGATGCCAGTTTTCATTCCTGAATACTGATCAGAAACTGCGACTTGTTTTCTGGAGATGTTTTGTCATTACGAATGCAGCAGAACTCTTTTTCGTTGCTGATTTATGCTGCAGGTCATAGCTTCCAATCGGCATACACGCACGAATATGGTGCCGAACCATGCAAAGACAGCTTAACGTGATGGTCAACTTGGCAACGTTGGTAGCACTCGTTCCTCCAGAAGCTGATAGGTTTAACCCACGCATTGTGACCCGAATACACAAACTAGACTGACGCTCCCAGTGCCATACTGCAGGAGTGACGCATTGTCAGAGTTGCCATCCTTTGGGCGAGGTGGTGAACCGAGGTCCCGCCTGCCTGTTCGGGTGGATGTAAGGATGCTGTGGTACTAATCAAAGAGCAGGGAGTTCTCCCTGTTTCCTGGTCAACATTCAAACCTGCTCCAGCACCATTTAAAAAAAAAAGGTTAACTGGTTGTTCACCGAACTAGTGTTTGTGGGATCTTGCTGTGCACAAATTGGCTGCCGCAGTTCCCTGCATAACGGTCACTTCAAAGCCATTCGTTATCTGTGAAGCGATTTGAGATGCTTTGGAGAAGCGTGATCAATGCGCCTTTTTTCTGTCTTTTTCTGTCAAGGCTGTCGGAGCCAACCGTGACTCAGTGGTTGCACTCGCCCCACTCCAGGGACTTGAGCACTAAATCTAGGCTGACACTCCAGTGCAGTTCGGAGGGAGTGCTGCACTGTCGGCGGTGCCGTCTTTCAGATGAGATGTTAAGCCAAGGCTCCGTCAGCCCTCTCAGGTGGCTGTAAAAGATTCCATTACACTATTTTGAAGAAGAGCAGGAGAGTTCTCCCTGTGTCCTGAGCCAATATTTCTCCCTCAACCAACATCACTAAAACAGGTGATCTGATCATTTATCATGTTGCTGTTTGTGGGACCTTGCTGTGCGCAAATTGGCTGCCGCGTTTCCTACATCACAACAGTGATTACACTTCAAAGGTACTTTGTTGGCTGTAACGTGCTTTGAGGTCGTAAAAGGCGCTATATAAATGCAAGTTCTTTTATTTTTTAGTACCATTTGCAGTTCCTACGAGCGACACCTACACCTGGATCCTTCTCACAGTGACACGGACAAGCATCATCGCAAGAGGAAGCGGAGTCACAGCCGGCACGGTGCAAGGTACAAATTGGAGGGGGGGGGGGGGGGTAACGAGCTGGCTTTTCAGTAATCAAAGCGCTTCTTAAAATGGGTCACCAGATCAGAATAGTTTCACAAGGGCCAGAATGGCAGTCAGCTGGATTATCGCTATCGGCTTCTTTTTTTGGCTGTCTTTTGGGGGCTGGAGGTGGAGGATGTCGATGCCAGGCACTGGAAGGTTTGTTCTAGTTTTGTCACCCAGCATCAGGCTTCCCCAGGCCAGGCGCAGTATGGTTGCAAAGCAAAGCTCACTGCTGTGCCAGAACAGTGCCCTTTAATCCCAAACCACAATACGAGCACTCCCTTCTGCATTGGAAGGAATATCGGAAACATGGGAACCAGAGTAGGAGTAAGAAACTTGGAAATGACAGCACGGGAGGGCCTTTAGCCTTTTGCCAGCACCGTATGAATTCTTCCTGTTTGCCGTCTTTGACCTGGCTGCCGACTCTCGTCTCACTCAGAAAAGTTGCTGTTGTGGGAGCTTGCTGTGAACATAAGAACATAAGAAATAGGAGCACGAGCAGGCTACTGAGCCTTCAGGCCTGCGCCGCCATTTACTAAGATTATGGCTGATCTTCTGCTCAACTCCATCTTCCCGCACTATCCCCATATCCCTTGGTTCCCCTGGTATCCAAAAATCTATCTATCTCAGCCTTGAATGTTCTCAACGACTGAGCATCCACAGCCCTCTGGGGTAGAGCATTCCCAAGATTCACAACCCTTTTGAGTGAAGAAATTTCTCTCTATCTCAGTCCTAAATGGCCGACCCCTTATTCTGAGACTGTGAACCCTAGTTCTAGACTCCCCAGCCAGGGGAAACATCCTCCCTGCATCTACCCTGTCAAGCCCTGTAAGAATTTTATACATTTCAATGAGATCACCTCTCACTCTTCTAAACTCTAGGGAATATAGGCCTAGTCTACTTAATCTTTCCTCATAGGACAATCTCCCCATCACAGGAATTAGTCTAGTGAACCTTCGTTACACTCCCTCTATGGCAGGTATATCCTTCTTTAGCTAAGGAGACCAAGCCTGTACACAGTAATCCAGGTGTGGTTTCACCAAAGCCCTATATAATTGTAGTAAGACGTCTTTACTCTTGTAATCCAGCTAACATACCATTTGCTTTCCTAATTGCTTGCTGTACCTGCATGTTAACATTCTGTGATTCGTGTACAAGGACACCCAGATCCCTTTAACTACCAACATTTCCCAATCTCCCACCATTTAAAAAATATTCTGCTTTCCTATTTTTCCTACCAAAGTGGATAACTTCACATTTCTCCACATTATATTCCATCTGCCATGTTCTTGCCCACTCACTTATCCTTTTGCAGCTCCTTTGCATCCTCCTCACAACTTACTTTCCCACCTAGCTTTGTATCATCAGCAAACTTGGATACATTACACTCGGTGCCCTCATCTAAGTCATTGATATAGATTGTAAGTAACTGAGGCCCAAGCACTGATCCTTGCGGTACCTCACCAGTTACAGACTGCCAACCCGAAAATGACCCGTTTGTCCCTACTCTGTTTTCTGTCTGTTAAGCAATCCTTAATCCATGCTAATATATTACCCCCAATCCCATGCGCCCTAATTTTGAGTAAATTGTGCGCAAATTGGCTGCCGCGTTTCCTACATTGCAGCAGTGACTACAATTCAAAAGTACTTCATTGGCTGTAAATCGCTTTGGGATGGCCTGAGGTCATGAAAGGCGTTGTATAAATGCAAGTCTTTTTAATAAAAGTCACCAAACTACTTCACTGAGTTAAATAGGGCATTCTCGGGCTTTCCCCTCATCTGGCGACTAGAATCATTGTTATGTCAGCCTTCTAAACTGGGTGGTACTGTTTACTGTCGCTGGTAGGCGGGAGCTACTTTATTCCAGTGAGTCACTATTTGCTTGGGTGCATGATCGGTTAAAGCTTGCAGGCACACAACATGTTTTCCTAACCATAACCGACCTTTGACCTCCGCACTCTTGGGCTTGGGGGGGGGAGGAAAATCGGCCAGGGATTCCCCCTCCTGACGCGCTCCCCCCTGGAAAGTGTGCCTGTGTGGGTGTGACTAGCTTCATGGTTGAATAGCCTGCCAACACTCACCGTCTCGGCTGACTTACGGAACATGGGCACCAGGGTGAGTACCCCAGCAAGAGGCCAACGCCAGGGGAGGAGAGCAAATGGGCAGAAAAGAATCCCAACACTCCTTTAACATGCTGCTGTTTCTCTTTCTGCTGTCTTGGTTTATGAAGCTTGCGTACAAACGGAGTACTTCAGCGAGTGGTCTGGCAGGAGTTACTGCGGCTGGTGTTGCGTGAGTTCAGCTCTTCAAACTGTTAGGCTCAGTAACGGATCTTTGCAACAAAAAAAGTCCCCCCTCCACTGATTTGCCATCTGCACAAACTCTTCTTGTTTTTGCAGACCACATTTTGGAATCTTTTTATCCTCATGTGTTTTGTACTGATGGAGGCACTCCCTACCTCTCCCAAGCATGCAGTTGAGTCAGCCTGGGCTGCTGGCCAGTCCTCTTTCAGCGAGGAAGATTGGTGTTAGTCATTGAAATCTTGTTTAAAAAGACAAACACGCCCAATGTTCTGACATCCTGCTGCTCTTTGATGTGACCATTCCCTTCAGAGGCACCAATGATAAGTTAGTGGTCCTGAAGTGTGACCACCCACTCCCCACCCCCCCCCCCCCCCCAAGATAAAGAATTCTCCATTACTAAAATTGCCATGAAGAGACCCTCATTCCATTGATCAACAAAATGCCTCATCCTTGCAGTAAAAAAAAATGTGTTGGTCTTGCCTTTGGGTGGTGGTATTTTACCGCAAGGATGAGGCGTTTTGTTCCCATGAGTCACAAATTGCCTGGAAGCGCATTCGTGCAAAGGATATAGGAACACGGTGTTCGTTTCTCAACTTTCAGACTATTCGGCGTGCTCATGGGTGTCCCAGTCAGTTCAGCAAAGTTTGAATCAACAGTTCAAAGGCTTGAAACTTTGAACTCACCTTATCTTGTCCTTGGTAAAAGTTGGGGAGTGAGTTCCACCTTTTATATCAACCTTTTTGCTCATTTGATTGGTGCCTGTCTTCCTGTTTTCATGCTTCACACACTGCAGCTAATCCAGAACTCTACAGCCTGAGTGATCTTGTGTACAAAGACCCACATTCCGATCATTGCCAAGCTCCAGGGTCTATCCTGTCCTGTACAAAGACCCACACTCCTGTCCTTACCAATCTCTGGGGACTGTCCCAAAGAAAGGTCCAATCTCCAGGGCCTGTCCTGTCCTGTACAAAGACCCAATCTCCAGGGCCTGTTCTATACAAAGACCCAATCTCCAGGGCCTGTTCTATACAAAGACCCAATCTCCAGGGCCTGTTCTATACAAAGACCCAATCTCCAGGGCCTGTTCTATACAAAGACCCAATCTCCAGGGCCTGTTCTATACAAAGACCCAATCTCCAGGGCCTGTTCTGTACAAAGACCCAATCTCCAGGGCCTGTTCTATACAAAGACCCAATCTCCAGGGCCTGTTCTATACAAAGACCCAATCTCCAGGGCCTGTTCTATACAAAGACCCAATCTCCAGGGCCTGTCCTATACAAAGACCCAATCTCCAGGGCCTGTTCTATACAAAGACCCAATCTCCAGGGCCTGTTCTATACAAAGACCCAATCTCCAGGGCCTGTCCTGTACAAAGACCCAATCTCCAGGGCCTGTCCTATACAAAGACCCAAGCTCCAGGGCCTGTCCTGTACAAAGACCCAATCTCCAGGGCCTGTCCTGTACAAAGACCCAATCTCCAGGGCCTGTCCTGTACAAAGACCCAATCTCCAGGGCCTGTCCTGTACAAAGACCCAATCTCCAGGGCCTGTCCTGTACAAAGACCCAATCTCCAGGGCCTGTCCTGTACAAAGACCCAATCTCCAGGGCCTGCCCTGTCCTGTACAAAGACCCAATCTCCAGGGCCTGTCCTGTCCTGTACAAAGACCCAATCTCCAGGGCCTGTCCTGTACAAAGACCCAATCTCCAGGGCCTGTCCTGTACAAAGACCCAATCTCCAGGGCCTGTCCTGTACAAAGACCCAATCTCCAGGGCCTGTCCTGTACAAAGACCCAATCTCCAGGGCCTGTCCTGTCCTGTACAAAGACCCAATCTCCAGGGCCTGTCCTGTACAAAGACCCAAGCTCCAGGGTCTTTTCCATGCAAATATTTACATTCCCATCTGCGCTAGGCTCTTGGTCCTTCCCTGTACAAAAACCCACACGAGGGTTGTGAGAAGAGCTTCAATACCACTAACCTTCCCTCCTTAGGCTGAGGTTGACACAGTCACCACCTTAGGCTCAGGAGGCCTCTCATGTAGACATCAGACGAGACTAGTATTTGAAGTCTGGTCTGTGAGTTGAGATGTCTGCACGTTTGCTTATTGTATATATTGTGACTGGTGTATTCCTCTTTTTTGGATCAATATTTTAATCCAGGAACTTTCTTTAAACAATAAAACTCTCTTTCAGATCCAAGAAAAGCCACTCTGACCGACCTGCGGAGATGGAGACTGACCAAAGTGTTACTGAGGGACAGCGGCAGTGCGAGCTCGGTCTGCAGGATGCCACTTGCAAGGCCCTGGAAAAGGGCGCTGATAAACCGACTCTCGAACCCCCACAAAACAAAGCGGACAAATCGCGAGAGAGCGAAGGCAGGCCTTCGGCGGGCATCAGCGGGCAAGAGGCCGAGCTGGAGCAGACAGGCTCGTCTCAGCGGGTGTCTGGGAGCTCCGTCGCACCTTCACCCGGGAGCCCGCCGGCGAGTTCGGTGCCCGTCAGGAAACCCAGGTGGGACTTCGGCAAGATAAAGTTCCCCAATATCGGGCGCGACTGCCCGCGGACCAAGCTGGCGGCGCCCGACCAAACCCTTCTGCCGCCGAACGTACTGGGCCGAGCCTCCGACGAAACCGCCTGGCAAGAGAAAATAAACCAGAGGCGTGAAAAGTTGTCCCCGCGAGAGCAGGAGAGGATGAAGAGAGAAAGCAAGTACAAAACAGACGTCAATAAGGACAAGCGGGTGAGGCAGTGCGCCAACTGGAAGGAATACAAGGAGCTGCTCAGGTGGAAGCGCGGCAGGAATAAAAAGTTGCCCGCCCACCTGTGGAAGGACAAGGTGGCGCCTCTTGTCAAACCAGGCCAAGCCAGCTCACCAGGTAGGTGTAAGTTTGGCTCGAGACTGATGGACCCCCCACCCCACATAAACAGCTGTTGACACCGTTTCTCCCGGGGGGGGGGGGGGGAAATACACCGATGTTCCTGACAGGAGACCAGGACAACTCCCCTCAGAGATTCGGGGACCCCTGTCTTTATAACAACTACATGAGCCTATCGTTTCATCCCCATCACTTTCCTGGTACTCTTGAATTGCTAATATCTTGGGTGCTCCCAAAACCTTTTGGAAAAGGAAGAATTGTAATCCAATAGTTAACTGGTGGCATATATGTTGTGAGGAAGCCTCTGAACTTTATTATTTTATTGATCACCGATTTAGAGAGATTCTAAGTGTAATAAAAAAAAAAGTAAATGGAGAGAAGCGTTTTTTTTAGTAAAAGAAAGAACTTGCATTTATATAGTGCCTTTCACGACCTCCGGACGTCAAAAAGCGCTTTACAGCTAATGAAGTGTAGTCTCTGTTGTAATGTAGGAAATGCGACAGCCAATTTGCACACAGCAAGCTCCCACAAACAGCAATGTGATAGTGACCAGATAATCTGTATTAGTAATTTGGTTGAGGAATAAATATTGGCCAGAACACCGGAGAGAACTCCCCAGCTCCTCTTCTAAATAGTGCCGTGGGATCTTTTACGTCTACCTGATACGGCAAGTGGGGTCTCGGTTTAACATCTCATCCGTTGATGGCACCTCCGACAGCTCAGCACTCCCTCAGTACTGCTCTGGAGTGTCAGCCTGGATTATGGGCTCAAGTCTCTGGAGTGGGACTTGTAACCACAACCCTCTGACTCAGAAGTGAGAGTGCTGTCACTGAGCCAAGGCTTCAAAAAGCAGTGACAAACAGCAATGATAATAATAGAGTAGTGTCATATAGAACAGGCGCTGCTTGTAATTTCCCCAACAATCAACTGTTAATTATCACTTGATATCACTGACTGGGAAGTGTGATGCTGTTTGCTACTTACAGTGAAACCATAAAACTGTATTTTTACTTCATCACACGCAAATGATTTGGCTACAAATAGCAAACCTTCCCTCCAAATGTTCATCACAAGATGGGTGAGAATGAAAAAGTCCTTCAGCCCATCTAACCTCAACCTTCCAGAATAGCAACCCTAACGTCTTCCCATTACAGCATTCAGCTGTTTCTTAAATCAGACCAGTATCCTGGCCTCAAGCACCTTTACCAGCTACCTGTCCTCCTGTGTAAAGAAATCACTTCCTGGTATTCGCCTTGTACTTGCCCCTTCACAACCCTGAGCATGTGCCCTCTTCTACCTGAAAGTATTGCTGCACGTGTACTTCCTCTATCCCATGTCTGTGAGACTAAAACGCTGAGCTTGTTTGACTCAGCTCTCCTCTGCACTGCCTCTATGGCCCAGAAACAGTGTCATGGGATCTTTTATGTCCACCTGATATGGCAGATGGGATCTCGGTTTAACATCTCATCCGAAAGACGGCACCTCCGACAGTGCAGCGCTCCCTCAGTACTGCACTGGAGTGTCAGTCTGGATTATGGGCTGAAGGCTCTGGAGTGGGACTGTGAACCCACAACCTTCTGACTCAGAGGCGAGAGAGTGCTACCCACTGAGCCACAGCTGACACTGAAGGTGCTGATTCATGCTGGAGTAAGTTCCTTGGTACTGGCAGCCCTCTGGCGTCTTGCCTAAGTGACCATTTATTTCTGCACCATTTTAACTTTTGTGAAAAAAATAGTCCACATGACGAACAAGCCTCAGCCAAGATCGTTGCCTTGCAACCTTCTCCCAGGCTCTGTCAGTGCTGCGCTGTACAGAGAAGTAGTGTGGGAGAATGGCCCTGGAGGTGACTTGATCTGTAACTTCACTTTCTTCCTGTGTAACCAGGTACTCTCCAGAGAGGAATTCCAGCACTCTATATATCTAGAGTTGCTATCCCATTACCAAGGTGATTGTCAATGCAGAGAGCGAGAGAGAGTGCTGGGTCACTTTCTGTATTTTATTCCTGAGAGCAAAGTGTTTCCTTTTTTAAAGTCTCAACTTGCCTCAGTTGGCAGCACTCTGACCTCTACTTCAGTGCTTGAACCCACAACCTTCTGGAGGAGTGCTGCACTGTTGGAGGTGCTATTGAAGATGAGACGTTAAACCAGTTTTACTGTGTGTTGTGTGTTAAAGAGCGAGAATTGGAAAACAGCAGGGTTGATATTCTGGTAGGATGAGGTAGCACTGGGCTGAAGGGCCTTTGCCATCAAACTGCGTTTTGAAAACATCCCCAGTATACACCACCTGTTTTAAATTAATGTAATTTGGGTTTAGATTTCCCAGGCACATTGAAAAAGCCACAGCAAAAGTTGATGATGGAACTGGGAGGGAACACGCAAATATAACATTTCTGTAATCTGAGATGCATAAAATGACAATTACAAACTGCTTTGCGTGCTCTGCAGCCACATACTGGAGCTCAGTCATGTGAGACGTCAAAGATAACCACAGCTAAAAATCACCAGACCATAACTCAAATTAATGCCAGTCAGAGCCAATGTAGCCCACAAAAAGATACATTGAAGTTCTCAATGACGGGGTAGGCTAAGGTGATTGTCATTCGTGGTTCAGTTTGCAACACTCTCGCCTGAGTCAGGAAGTTGTGGGTTCAAGCCTCACTCCAGAGACTAGAGCACAAAATCTCGGCTGACACTCCAGTGTGATACTGAGGGAGTGCTGTCTTTCGGAAGAGACGCTAAACCGAGGCCCAGTCTGTCCTCTCGGATGGACGTAAAAGATCACACGGCACTATTTTGAAGAATAGCAGGTGAGTTCTTCCTGCCAATATTTATCCCTCAACTAACCTCACTAAAACAGATTATCTGGTCACTTTCACGTTGCAGTTTGTGCGAGCTTACTGTGCGCAAATTGGCATCACAACAGTGACTACACTTCAATAGTTCATTGACTGTAAAGCCCCTTGAGACGTCCTGAGATGGTGAAAAGTGCTATATAAATGCAAGTCCTTTTTCTTTTTATTAATCTATTATTTTCTTCCCTTCACAAAGGAGAACTTCAGCAACATATTTGCATCATGCAGTCGGCACACATCTTGGATAGAGCTCCTTGGTAAGTTGTCACTGAGCATTACCTCTGCAATTGTGCTCCCTGAGATTTATTGCACCCTATTGACACTTTAATCCTTTGCCCGCTGCAGTGATGCATCTTCTGGCGTCGCAGCAGAGACAGGCCCAGGGTGCTTTGTGTGGTTGTGATTGGTTACAGCTGTCACATTTATCACAGCATGGTTAGGACGCACCTGGAGTAGTGTGGATAGCTCTGGTCATTTTCACCCCACCCCCGCCACAAACTCTGTGCCCTTGCCACTGATTGCCTCCTCCAACCCAGCCATTGTCTTGGGTTGAACCAAACTGTTCGCAGCCTCACCTTCCTGTGCAACCCTGGGCCAAGCTGAGCTTCCAACCCCATATCCTCTCCATCACAGAGTCTGCCTACTTTCAGCTCCGTAACATCGCCCTCTTCCACCCCTGCCTCAGCCCATCTGCTACTGAAACTCTCGTCTATGCCTTTGTCACCTCCAGACTCAACTATTCCAACGCTCTCCTGGCTGATCTCCCATCCTCCACCCTCCATAAACTTCTGCTCATCCTCAACTTTGCTACCCCTATCCTATCTCACGCCAAGCCAGTTTATCCATCACCCCTGTCTCCACAGATCTACAATCCCTCAAAGTTAACATTTTCATCCTCTTCTTTAAATCTCTTTATGGCCTTTTCCCTCCCTATCTCTGTAACCCCCTACAATCTGCCTGGTACGCCCCATTCCTCTGCCTTTGGCCTCTTGTGCTTCCATAGGATTACATAGGATATACAGCACAGAAACAAGGCATTCGGCCCAACCAGTCCATGCTGGCGTTTATACTCCACTCGAGCCTCCCGTCTTTCCTCATCTAACTCTATTCCGTTCTCCCTCATATGCTTATCTAGCCTCCCCTTAAATGCATCTAAACTATTCGCTTCAACCACTCCTTGTGGTAGCGAGTTCCACATTCTCACCACTCTCTGGGTAAAGAAGTTTCTTCTGAATTCCCTATTTGATTTCTTGGTGACAATCTTATATTGATGGCCTCTAGTTTTAGAGTCATAGAGCACAGAAAGAGGCCCTTCGGCCCATCGTGTCCATGCCAGCCATCAAGCCCTGTCTATTCTAATCCCATTTTCCAGCACTTGGTCCGTAGCCTTGTATGCTATGGCGTTTCAAGTGCTCATCTAAATGCTTCTTGAATGTTGTGAGGGTTCCTGCCTCTACCACCCTTTCAGGCAGTGAGGTCCAGATTCCAACCACCCTCTGGGTGAAAAAGTTTTTCCTCAAATCCCCTCTAAACCTCCTGCCCCTTACCTTGAAATTATGCCCCCTGGTTATTGACCCCTCTACTAAGGGGAAAAGTTCTTTTCCATCTACCCTATCCATGCCCCTCATAATTTTGTACACCTCAATCAGGTCCCCCCTCAGCCTTCTTTGCTCTAAGGAAAACAACCCCAGCCTGTCCAGTCTCTCCTCATAGCTAACGCGCTCCAGCCCAGGTAACATCCTGGTGAATCTCCTCTGCACCCTCTCCAATGCAATCAGATCCTTCCTATAGTGTGGCGACCAGAACTACACACAGTATTCCAGCTGTGGCCTAACTAGCGTTTTGTACAGCTCCATCATAACCTCCCTGCTCTTATATTCTATGCCTCAGCTAATGAAGGCAAGTATCCCATATGCCTTTTTAACCACCTTATCTACCTGTCCTGCTGACTTCAGGGATCTATGTACATGCACACCAAGGTCCCTCTGATCATCTGTCCTTCCTAGGGTCCTACCATTCATTGTGTATTCCCTTGCCTTGTTAGTCCTCCCAAAATGCATCACCTCACACTTTTCAAAGTTAAATTCCATTTGCCACTGTTCTGCCCGTCTGACCAACCCGTCTATATCGTCCTGTAGCCTGAGGCTTCCCTCCTCGCTATTTACCACTCCACCAATTTTCGTGTCGTCTGCGAACTTACTGATCATACCTCCTACATTCATATCTAAATCATTAATATACACTACAAACAACAAAGGGACCCAGCACCGATCCCTGCGGTACACCACTGGACACAGGCTTCCAGTCACAAAAACAACCTTCGACCATCACCCTCTGCCTCCTGCCACAAAGCCAATTTTGGATCCAATGTGCCAAATTGTCCTGGATCCCTTGGGCTCTTACCTTCTTGACCAGTCTCCCATGTGGGACTTTGTCAAAAGCCTTACTGAAGTCCATGTAGACTACATCAACTGCACTACCCTCATCCACACACCTAGTCACCTCCCTCGAAAAATTCAATCAAATTGGTTAGACATGATCTCCCCCTGACAAAGCCATGCTGACTATCCTTGATTAATCCTTGCCTTTCCAAGTGGAGACTAATTCTGTCCCTCAGAATTTTTTCCAATAATTTCCCTACCACTGATGTTAGGCTCACTGGCCTGTAATTCCCTGGTTTATCCCTACTACCCTTCTTGAATAATGGTACTACGTTAGCTGTTCTCCAGTCCTCTGGCACCTCCCCTGTGACCAGAGAGGTTCTGAAAATTTGTGCCAGAGCCCCTGCAATCTCCTCCCTTGCCTCACACAGCAGCCTGGGATACATCTTGTCAGGGCCTGGGGATTTATCCACTTTTAAGCCCGCTAAAACCGCTAGTACCTCCTCCCTCGCAATACTAATTTGTTCCAGTATATCACAATCCCCCTGCCTGATTTCTATGCCTACATCGTCCTTCTCCATAGTGAACACAGATGCAAAATACTCATTTAAAACCTCACCTACATCTTCTGGCTCTACACACAGATTGCCACTTTGGTCCCTAATGGGCCCTACTCTTTCCCTGGTTATCCTCTTGCCCTTAATATACTTATAAAACACCTTGGTATTTTCCTTTATTTTGCCCGCCAGTGTTTTTTCATGTCCCCTCTTCGCTCTCCTAATTTCTTTTTTAAGTACCCCCCTGCACTTTCTATACTCCTCTAGGGCTTCCACTGTTTTTAGTCCTTTGTATCTGCCAAAAGCCTCCCTTTTTTTCCTAATCCATTCTTGTATATCCCTTGACATCCAGGGTTCCCTGGGCTTGTTGGTCCCACCCTTGACCTTTACGGGAACATGTTGGCATTGTACTCTCTCTCTTTCCTTTCTGAAAGACTCCCACTGCTCTGATGTGGATTTTCCTACAAGTAGCTGATCCCAGTCCACTTTGGCCAGATCCTGCCTTATCAAATTAAAATCGGCCTTCCCCCAATTTAGAACCTTTATTTCCGGTCCATCTTTGTCCTTTTCCATGACTATCTTAAATCTCACCGAATTATGGTCACTGTCACCAAAATGCTCTCCTACTGACACTTCTACCACTTGCCCGGCTACATTCCCCAGAATTAGGTCCAGTACCGCCCCCTCTCTTGTAGGACTTTCTACATGCTGGCTCAAAAAGCTCTCCTGGATGCACTTTAAGAATTCCGCACCCTCTAAGCTTTTCACACTCTGACTATCCCAGTTAATATTGGGGAAGTTGAAATCTCCAACTATTATTACCCTATTATTTCTACACTTCTCTGAGATTTGCCTACATATCTGTTCCTCTATCTCCCCCTGACTGTTTGGGGGCCTATAGTACACTCCCAGCAAAGTGCTTGCCCCCTTTTTGTTTTTAAGTTCTACCCATATGGCCTCATTAGAGGAACCTGCTAAGACATCATCCCTCCTTACAGCAGTAATTGACTCCTTGATTAATATTGCGACACCCCCTCCTCTTTTACACTCCCCTCTGTCTCGCCTGAAGATTCTATACCCCGGAATATTGAGCTGCCAGTCCTGCCCCTCCCTCAACCATGTCTCTGTGATAGCAACAATAGTTTTGCTCTTGCCCACAAGTGAAAACACTCTCTCTATCAAAACATTTCATAATTATAAAGACCTCTATTAGGTCACCCCTCAGCCTTCTCTTTTCTAAAGAAAAGAGCCCCAGCCTGTTCAGTGAGACATCACGACACTTAAATACCAATCACTGTGCACAAACTGATGGGTAGGGGTGTCTGACCGACCCGGATTGTCCTGGAGACCCAGCCTGTTCATCCTTTAAAGATGGGTATAACTTCGCATTTCTGCTATCATCCCTGTACATCTTTTTTGCACCCTTTTCAGTGCCTCTGTATCCTTTTTATAATATAGTGAACAGAATTATACACCAGGTGTGGTCTAACCAAGGTTCGACACAAGTTTAGCATGACATCCCTCTGCCTTTTCCCCACCATTGACGGACTATGCCTTCAGCCGTCAAGGCCCCACGCTCTGGAATTACTTCCTTATATCCTTTTGCCTCTTCACCTCCCTCTTCCCTTTTAAGACCCTCTTTAAAACCCAACTCTTTTACCAAGCTTTTGGTCACCCCTCCTAATATCTGCTTCTTTGGCTTGGCATCCATTTTACTGATGACTTTTTCTGTAACCACAACCTTTTTTCTTGGGATGTTTTTGTACGTTAAAGGGGCTATTGTTGGTGGTGTGTGGTACACAAGAGGGTTATTTGGGCCATAGAGGCAGTGCAGAGGAGAGCGGAGTTAAATAAGCTCAGTTTTTTAGTCTCTCAGACATGGGATAGAGGAAGTAAACGTGCAGCAATACTTTCAGTTAGAAGAGGGCACATGCTCAGGGTTGTGAAGGGGCAAGTACGGGCCAAATACAAGGAAGTGATTTCTTTACACAGAGGGCGATTGGCAACTCGAACAGGTGGCTGGTAAAGGTGCTTGAGGTGTGATTTGAGAAACAGCTGAATGCTGTAAGGGGAAGATCGTAGGGTTGCTATTCTGGACGGTTGAGGTAAGATGGGCTGAAGGACTTCTTCATTCTCACCCGTCTTGTAATCCATAGATTATGCGACTCTATTAATGTTCTTTGCCACTGCTTTTTGAAGCCTGGGCTCAGTGGGTAGCACTCTCTCCTCTGAGCCAGAAGGCTGTGGTTGCAAATCCCGCTCCAGAGACTTGAGCCCACAATCCAGCCTGACACTCCAGTGCAGTACTGAGGGAGTGCTGCACTGTCGGAGGTGCCATCTTTCAGATGATACGGTAAACTGAGGCCCCCGTCTGCCCCTCAGAAACATAGAAACATAGAAGATAGGAGCAGGAGTAGGCCATTCGGCCCCTCGAGCCTGCTCCGCCATTCGATGAGATCATGGCTGATCATCGGGTGGACGTAAAAGATCCCATGGCACTATTCGAAGAAGAGCAAGAGAGTTCTCCAATATTTACCCCTCGACCAACATCACTAAAAACAGATGATCAGGTCATTATCTCATTGCTGTTTGTGGGACCTTGCAGCGTGCAAATTGGCTGCCGCGTTTCCCTCGATTACAACAGTGACTACACATCAAAAGTTCTACATTGGCTGTGAAGCGCTATGGGACGTCCTGAGATCGTGTAAGGTGCTACAAAAATGCAAGTTCTTCTCTTTCTAATTGATGTGTTTGAGCTTATCTTTTTCCAACTGTGCTGCTCAGGTTGCAGGAAGCCTCTGAGACCATCAAGATCTCCTTCGATGTGTACCAGGCCGACACTGTGGCAGAATTCCGCAAAACACACCCTGGGAAACCCTTTTCAAGAATGTGTATTTGCAGGTATAGCGCAGTCTGGTGCTGAATTTCTGACTACACCCCTGTGAAGCGCTTTGGGGTTGGTTTGTTCTGTGTTAAAGGCGCCGTACAAATGCAAAATATTTTTTTAAAGCCAACATTAAAAAGGATTCATGCGCCATGAGCCCACCGACCAGCATGAAGGTCGGTAGTCAAGCTGCTCCCAGGCCTCTACCAATGAGTTCTTAATCCAGTCACGAATCGGTTAATGGGAGTTGCCATGGTGATCTGATTTCCCCCTGCCTCCTATTCATGTATGGATCGGGGAAATGATACAGGGGCTTAAAGGGTTAAATTATGAGCCCCCCCCCAATTCTTGTGTCTTTTGGCAGCATGATGCGGGGGAGCTGAAAACCACACAATGGACCATTAATTATACTGAGTCTCCTTTATTTGAGGTAAAGGCAAGCCCTTTTCAAGATGCATTTGCTGCTGACACCTGCTGGCCATTGAAGTCGCATACGATCCAGTTCTCTCTAACCTGTCAATGCTATTAAGCAATGGTACAAATCCCTCTTTATGGTTCAGCCATTTAGTATGTAATGTGTTTATCTGTAAATTTGTACACTTGCCAGTAATTGAAACCAAATCTATGTCTGATTATCATGAGTTGTACTCCTAAATATAAAATAGCCAGGACCAATAATTTGATTAGCACCTAGAATCCAGATTCTGCATTCTGACTTACCAACAGACCAAAGACTCTGCCGACCTCTCGCAGAGAGCTGGGCTCCAGCCTCTAAACTGAAATTTGGTCACGGGAAGTCTTCTCCTGCCTTAACTCTAGTTTGAAGAACAGATCGTGCTATTTCTTTCCCCTTTGATCCAGAATTAAAATTCTGCTTCCATAGAATCAGAGAAATGCCAGCACAAAATGAGGCCATTCGGCCCATCGTGCCTGTGTTGGTGGTGTTCTTCACCTGAAGCTGCCTAACTCTGTTTCCTTGTCCTTTCCCTGTAATATCGCTCGTTACATATATCTGCTGATCTTGAAACTAAGTGCATGGGGAGAAGTTCCAGGACAGAAGATGTGCCCTCAGTCTAAAGCACTGCTTTCTCTTATTGTTACAACTATATCACAATTGGATATTTTTTTTGCCGTGGTTATCATGAAGCTTGACGTCCTTGCTCAGCATTAAGTTTCCTAGTTCCTAATGTGTCAGCCGTGGCTCAGTTGGTAGCACTCTAGCCTCTGAGTCAGAAGGCCGTGGGTTCAAGCCCCACTCCAGAGACTTGAGCACAAAATCTAGGCTGACACTCCAGTGCAGTACTGAGGGAGTGCTGCACTGTTGGAGGTGCCATCTTTTGGATGAGACGTTAAACCGAAACCCCGTCTTCCCTCTCAGCTGGACGTAAAGATCCCACTGCACTATTTTGAAGAAGAGCAGGAGAGTACTCTTCGGTGTCCCGGCCAATATTTATCCCTCAACCATCATCACTAGAAACAGATTACAGTATATGGTCATTATCACATTGCTGTCTGTGGAAGCTTGCTGTGCGCAAATTGGCTCCTGTGTTTCCTAAATTACAACAGTGACTACACTACAAAAGTAATTAATTGGCTGTGAAGTGCTTTGGTACGTTTGAGATTGTGAAAGGTGCCATAGAAATGCAAGTCTTTTTCTTTTCTTTCTAATATTTCCTCCTTTGGCCTGATGTATCTGCAGCTTTGATGGGCCGGTGCCAGACCTGCGTGCTATGAAGAAGCTCGCCTTTCAGAGCGGTGAAGTTCCTGTCGTGTTTGCTGTGGTGGACAATGGAGATATCTCCTTCTACACCTTCAAGGAATTCAAACTGCCTGTGGATGTCTACCACTGACCCTGTCGGAAAGCTTGGGCGGCTGGCTGTTCCATGGGCCCACACACTCAGGGATATTCTGGACACGGACTTCGGGGTTAGGAGGCCTCGGTTATCACCCATCATCAGAAGGGTCTATTCTCCTTCTGCCGGTGTAGAGTATTTGGTGGATCGAGCTAATTGAGTAACAAAACTGTTGCTGAGATTGCAACCATTGGCCATGTGCAAAGGAGCTCTCAAAACAGCATTTTAACCTCTCTGACAGGCAAACAGTCTCTGTTTGAACAAAGTGTTCTAGCTTTAAATGAGCCCTCCCCTTACTCCCTGCTAAAAGACAGCGTATTGTTATCCTGCCCAAAATTCTAATTGGTACCCACAAAAAGCCAGTCGAGATACAGAATTAGTTGCCTTCAGTCGCCCTGCGAGGAAGAGAAAAGCCCCAAAATAAAATGGCTCGTTTTAAAATGCAAAATTAATTCAGGATTACGGCGCCGGCATCCGAACCAAATGCGCACTTACCTGTTGCGAGGCCCCAAACGAAAAGTTGCTGTCAGACGCTGCAGAGTTCTGCGCAGCGTAGTGGCCCACGGATCCCAGGGGCGCACCGTGTGCGGAAGCGTACCTGGGATCACGTGGGGCGGTGCTCCAATCAGATTGTGCACCTTCCAGTGACTCGAATGGAGTGGCTTTGGAGGAAGGCCAGGGAGCAAGTCACTTGTCTCCCCTCTTGGCTGTAGATGGTTCATGGCCAGCTGGTTCCAGTTTGGGAAAAAGGGAGAAAGTAAGATTGCTGTGGAGCCCTCACAAAAGAACAATATTATCATATAATGCAATAATATTCATTGCTGAACTATTTTTTTTCTAAATCCTGTTTAAGCGTCAAAGTCTGCAGACAGCTAATAACCATTAAACAGGCTGCTGCCCCTGTTTGCAGCAGCTATAACATTTTAAGTCATAATTGCTGGGCAGTTGGTGGGCAATTAGCCCATCTCTGCGCCAGCAATTAGGATTTCAATGTCGGTGTGGATCATCTGTCAAGTCGGAACTTGACATCACAATTTCGGGATTTAGCGCATGTGCAAATCCCAAACTTGCTGTCCATTTCGAAGGCGGTAAGACGGCGTACTCGGAGAGTACGCCATCATACCGACCGCAAAATCCGGGTCATTTCTGCAACCGTGTCTCCCTGTCCTTCTGCTCTGTGTTAGCGCTGAGCAATCATCATGGGTTCATGTGATAATCCCTCTCCCTCCCTCGCACGTAAAAAGATGATTCATAAAACCGTTCCGTTGTCTCCTTCCTTCCTATCTCGGCAACAACAGGACAATCTCCGTGCTGTCAACCTACCCTGTGTGCTGCAGGATTTTCTAAGAGCAATGCTCCTGTAGCTTTTACGACATCTGGATTTCTTTTTTAGTTTGGGATGACTTTAATTGGGGGTTTTGATGGCTACTGAGTATCAACTCAGTAGGTCAGGCGGTTTGGGGCGGGTGAGGATGGGAGGGATTGGCTGGAGTGTCCCTTTCATCGATATTTCTGTCTTTTTTTTTATTGCTTTTAAAAAAATATTCGTTTGAACAATAAAGTTTCACATACGTGGCATTCTGTGGTCGAAATAAAATCGCGTGGCGATTGTTACTGGAGGAAATTTTAGAAGTTAGTTTTTTTTTTAAATTAACGGGACGAGGAAATCGAGCAAAATGTAGAGTGTGCTTCACGGGAAGCAAGAGTTTGTTTAATAAAGGCAGGAGGTTTAATAGTGATTGATTGATTGCTGAATGAACGCTGCTGTGTAGCGAAAGATCTATGGCAGGATAGAATTATACTTCCATATCGATCTCCCCTGCACCGTACACTGCTCCCAGACAGGGAGGACTGCCCAATTCCTCGGCCTCTACTGACGTTTCTGCCTCAGCAGTTGTCTGAGACACCTCCGTCTCTCACCGCCGTCCATGCATCAGGTTTCACTCGATCAAAGTGTACGTATGTTGATATTCACTTTAGATTTGACATGTCAACCACATAACGCCGCCAGCATGCTTTGAGTTCACTGACTTCTCAGTTCAAATGTATTTGATTTCTTTGCATTCTGGTATTCAGCTACTGCCAGACATAAGACCGCAAATTGCCATAATATAATAAATGAATCAATAAAAGTTAATAGTGTGGGCTTTACCCGTATAATTTTTGACCTTGTATGCCTGAGGGAGATTTTATTTTTTTCGAACCAAAGTCTTTTCTGATCACCAGCATTAACTCTCTCAACTCTAGAAATTCAGTGGGTAGCACTCTCGTCTCTGAGTCAGAAAGTTGTGGGTTCAAGCCTCACTCCAGAGACTTGAGCATAAAATCTAGGCTGATACTCCAGTGCGGTACTGAGGGAGCGCTGCATTGTCGAACGTGCTGTCTTTCAGATGAGACGTAAAACCAAGGCCCCACCTGCCCATGGCACTATTTTGAAGAAGCGCAGGGGAGTTCTCCCCGGAGTCCTGGCCAACGTTTTATCACCAAAACAGATTATTTGGCCATTATGACATTGCTGTATGTGAAACCTTGCTGTGTGCAAATCGGCTGCCGGGTTTCCTGCATTACAACAGTGATTACACTTCAATAAGTATTGACTGAAACGCTTTGGGATGCCCTGAGGTTGTGAAAGGTGCTATATGAAGGCAAGTATTTTTTTAAGGCTCTTTCATTGAATGTAGCCAAATCTGTCCCAGTGGTGATGACATTGATGGTCCCAGAGGCCCATTCCTTGGGCCTTTGATGCAGTTCCAATTTTGCCCAATTGGGATGGGGATTGTGAGTTTGAGTGCAGGAGCTTTCCTCCAACTGAGTGCGTAAACCAACTCAACCCCTTGGTGGTCCAGATGACCGTGAATCATTTCAGAGGCCAGGTGCACATCAGTATGGTGAAGGTACGACTGGAGTTTCCCTTTAACGATAAGCTGTAAACAAACAAGACTGAACAACTTTCACGGCCCTCAGCTTCACCACACTGCACATATGGCACTGATACAGATTCCGTCAGCGGAACATCCTGCAAGTATGCAAAGAGATTGTTGTAGAACAGTGTGAAGTAGTGAAAGGCTTCACAGGCCGATTAACAGTCAGACAGGCGCGATGTGAATACTCCTTCCATTTCCGCAACCATCTTTATACCAGCCTATATGGTGGTTAGTCCTTCTGGCGGGAGGATTTTATGGGGTCCCACATCCCATACAATGAGGGGGGAGTGGGGGGGGCAACTCACACTCACCAGACGCAAGTATCGCGCTGGATGTTAACCCAGAATTCAGAGCCGGAGCTCCAGTCTTCACTTGCAAGGACTGGAGTGGGGTTCGAACCCTGGAGCTTCTAAAGCAAGAGGTGGAAATGCGACCAATAAGCCAAAGGCTCGCTCGGTCCAAAAAGGTGACTTATGGCCCATACTAGGGTGGGATCCAGCAATAAGACTGGAGAAATCATCTTCGACAAATATGGCTACCCAGCAATAGTTCTTTTGGCTGTGAATCACAAGAGACTGCCGGAGGATTTCTCCAAGTTGTGGGATGCTCGGGTAGTAAACCTGGATAGTCTGTCTTTCCTTTGACTTGTCTGAGAGACTAGTGACCAAATGACTTACATGTAGATGTTGATGAAATTGGACTGTAAGTAGACAAAAGATGTGCTACATTTAATACTCAAGGAAATCTGTCACAAAAAGGTGCTTTGTGTTGTTACCCACCCACTTCTGCTTTGAACAGCTACAACCTCGCTGAATTTGCAAAAGTTTGCTACTCACATCTGATCTAAACTAGGGCAGAAAAATAATAGCTGGGGTTTTCCACTTCTGCGCTCACTTGCCTGCGATTAAAGTGAATGGGCTGATCATCACGGGCGTTCGAGTGCAGGAGAAGAAAATGCAGGCTGGTCATTATATCTTGAAATGCATATAGAAAGTGCTGTGGGATCTTTCACGCCCACCTGAGAGGGCAGATGGGGCTTAAGTTTAACGTCTCATCCAAAAGATGGCACTTCCAACAACGCAGCACTCCGAGTAACTGAAGTGGTGCCTAGATTTTTGCGGTCAAGTCTCTGGACTGAGATTTGAACCCCCAACCTTCTGACTCAGAGGTGAGAGTGCTACCACTAAGCCAAGGCTGACAGTACAGATGGGCCATTATAGAGTTATACAGCACAGAAAGAGGCCCATCGTGTCCGCACCGGCCATCAAGCCCTGTCTATTCTAATCCCATTTTCCAGCACTTGGTCCGATAGACTTGTCATCTTCAGTGGCTTTGGTGTTCTATAAAGTCCACTATTATTTGGCCAGCTGAAAGAAATCCCCACGTGCAGCTCCTGGACCCCAAAGTCCAATGTCATTGTAGACCAGTAGATGCGAGGAAGCGCTTTGGTGTGTCCTGAGGTCGTGAATGGTATATAAATGCAAGTTCTTTCTTTTAATTCGTTCAAAGTGAGCATTAGAAGCAGTCTGAGTTCTTGCATGTGTGAAAAAGGAGCTGTTAAAAGGGCAGTCATTTGTTAAGGCAATTTTTCAATAATGATGGGATGTGCTTTTGAAATGCCCAACCACAGTTTTGATGTTTGAAGTGGGAGAAGATGAAAGAAGGTATGTCAGGGAGATCAGTTGGTACCAGAGCCAGACTCTGCACTCACCACCTATGCTAACTGTATCTACAGGTCCCAGTAATGATTGAGGGGAACAGGCTCCAGGTGAGATCGGATGTTGAGACAGGGTCCCCACCCAAAATTTTAACTTGTCTCTTCTCTCTCCACAGAAGATGCCTGACCTGCTGAGTGTTTCCAGCATTTTCTGTCTGTGTTTCAGATGTTAAGTCGTAGGCCTCTTTGGGTGGCCATTGAGATCCAGTGGCTCTATTTGAAGAACAACAGGAAGTTCTCCTGCTGTCCTGGCAATATTAATTCCTCAACCAATGACCAAGGACAGATCGACTGGTTATTTATTTCCTTGGTTGTTTGGCTTCTGTGCTTGCCGAGGTAACAACAGTGACTGCTCTATGCTTTAGCTGTAAAGCGCTTTGGGACACCCCAAGGATGTGAAAGCCGCTATCAAATGAAAGTTCTCTCTTTAAAACTCTTCTTTTCAATTCAAATGAAATAGGAATTTAATGCAAATGATTCATTGATTTTAATTTTATGTGTTTGTTTCTATTTCTTTCGTAGAATCATAGAAATTTACAGCACAGAAGGAGGCCATTCGGCCCATCTTGTCCGTGCCGGCCGACAAAGAGTTATCCACCCTAATCCCACTTTCCAGCACTTGGTCCGTGGCCTTGTAGGTTATGACACTTCAAGTGCATATCCAAGTACTTTTTAAATGTGATGAGGGTCTCTGCCTCTCCCACCCTTTCAGGCAGTGAGTTTCTGACCCCCACCACCCTCTGGGTGAAAACATTTCTCCTTAACTCCCCTCTAAACCTCCGACCAATTACTTTAAATCTATGCCCCCTGGTTATTGACCCTTCTGCTAAGGGAAATAGGTCCTTCCTATCCACTCTATCTAGGCCCCTCATAATTTTATACACCTCAATTAGGTCTCCCCTCAGCCTCCTCTGTTCCAAAGAAAACAACCCCAGCCTATCCAAAATAACAACAGAAAACGCTGGAAAAACTCAGCAGGCCAGGCAGCATCCGTGGAGAGAGAAACAGAGTTAACGTTTCAGGTCGAAGATCCTTCGTCAGAACTATCCAATCTTTCCTCATAGCTAAAATTCCCCAGCCCAGGCAACATCCTCGTAATTCTCCTCTGCACCCCCTCTAGTGCAATCACATCCTTCCTGTAATGTGATGACCAGAACTGCACGCAGTATTCTAGCTGCAGCCTAACTAGTGTTTTGTACAGTTCAAGCATAACCTCCCTCCTCTTATATTCTATGCCTCAGCTAATAAAGGCAAGTATCCCATATGCCTTCTTAACCACCTTATCTACCTGTCCTGCTACCTTCAGGGATCTGTGGACATGCACTCTGATCTTCTGCACTTCTCAGTGTCCTACCATTTATAGTGTATTCCCTTGCCTTGTTAGCCCTCCCCAAATGCATTACCTCACACTTCTCCAGATTGAATTCCATTTGCAACTGTTCCGCCCACCTGACTAGTCCATTGATATCTTCCTGTAGTCTACAGCCGCCTTTTTCATTATCAACCTTCTTTATTCAATGTTTTTATTTTTTGCATCATCAGGACAAACCGTAAGTACGAGCTTTGCAGCAGCTTGCTCACTGATGGATTCCCTAAACATAGCGGAGACTAAACTCATGGCATAACACATTCGAGAGCTTCAGCGTGTTATTCCATCAGGTTATAGAAGACTAAACTGGAACTCGTTAGGTACTCATCATTACTTTGATCGCTGTGACCAAGCAATTAGTTTAGTTTTTAAGCAAATCTCACTACTTTATACATTTCAGATTTTTACAGGTTCTGGAGTCGAGTTTCCGCTTGTTTCCGTTAGTAATATCAGCGCAATTTGGGTGGAATCAGCCAAATTTTAAGCGTAAGTGAGTTGCGCCCAAAGCCACTTATGGTCGTGTTTTCCGTGATCTTTTATACTGGTTCAAGATTCAATCTGCCTGAATCAGGCCCCGCCCACAAAACTAGCCCCGCCCCCAGGTCGAATTGGGAGATTCCACCGATTGCGCTGGTTCAGGAAGCCTCTTCAAATTGCGCTCATTTTCTTAGACGCACAGCCACGAGAAGGCACATTTAAAAAAAATTTTCATATCAAAAATAATGAATTTACTAAGAAACTGACTACTGCACACCAATGAAACTGTTAAATGGTTCCGTATCGTTTTTAAAGTCATTTTCATTGATTTTAAATCAGGTTACTCATGGTGGAGGATTAAACATCCCTGATTAAAAATGCTTACTTTTGTTGATAAACCCATTCTCAGCTGGATTAATAAACCTAGGTTACCGCTCTTAAATCAAGAAATACTTATTAATGGAAAGGAAAAAATAGAAACAATTACGTTCTATTACGCTGCCCAATTGTGAAGGTTTGTGGAAGATTTTATGTTAGTGATTATGCAAATTAATTTCAGCGGAAACTTGAAGTCTAACCTAACCAGCGCAATTTCAAACGCATTTTGGGCGCAATTTCCCGATTGTGCCCAAAGCGGAAAACCTATCCACCTGTTTATTCTGGACCAAATGCAACAAGTGAATTGAAGTAAATGAAAATGCTGAACACTCAGCACCATAATGCTACAGAATGCCTTAGTTCACTGATCTGAACTTTGTGATTCATCGTGCTTTCCTGTGGGTTAAATTGTGTAACCACTTTCCTTGTCTGTACGGCCTCTCTGCAACTGCACAGATTCTTCCTCCCGCCCCCGCCAACTTATTTCTGAGATTGAAAAATGTTGGTAGCAGCAACAATTTTGGTTTAGATAGGTTCTCCCTCTGCTGCACATACATCTAGTGAGTCACAGGGACTGTCCATTTTTCCATCCTGCATCCATCACTTATTTATACAGCATAACAGCTTTCAAATGTAACACCCATTTACGCATTAAAAAGTTGCATCTGTTTCCATTCCCAAGCATTACATTTTCTTCCTCTTCTCATCCTAAAATATTAATCAGTCGCTGCAGTAAGGAATGATGTGGAAAAAATACCTATTTTATACTTTGCTGCTGCAGCCCTTTAAGAACTTGCAGTAGCACAGGAAATGCCATCTTCCAGCAAGCTCCCTATTGGTAGGGCAGTACACGGGTGGGAGCACTCGTGGAATAGATAATGAACCCTGACCCAACACGTTTCAGCAGGATTGGCCATGCAGAACCAGTCAGGCAGATGACCCACTGAGCATTCTTCCTGTTCCTGGAGTGCAGGTACAATCCATCCTATGTATAGTGAAAGTTCATTAAAATTTGCAAAGAATTCCCATCAGTAACAAAAAAAGCTCAGATCCTTTTCCCAACTCCTTGCCCTGCCCCTCATTCTGTCTGGCTTCTCTTTTGCTTGCTGTCAGCTTTAGACTTGACAAAAGGTTACATTGAGTCTACAGCACAGAAACAGGCCATTCGGCCCAACTGGTCTATGCCGGTGTTTATTCTTCACACGGGCCTCCTCCCAACCCTCTTCATCTAACCCTATCAGCATATCCTCCTCTTCCTTTCTCCCTCATGCGCTTAGCTAGATTACCTTTAAATACATCTATGCTAGTCGCCTCAACTACTTCCTGTAGTAGCACGTTCCACGTTCTTACCACTCTTTGTTAAAAAAGTTTCCCCTGGATTCCCTATTGGATTTATTAGTGAGTATCTTATATTTTATGACCTCTAGTTTGGACTCCCCCACAAGTGGAAACATTTTCATTACGTCTACCCTATCAAACCCTTTTATTATCTTAATGACCTCTATCAGGTCACCTCTCAGCCTTTTTTTTTTAGAGAAAAGAGCCCCAGCCTGTTCAGCCTTTTGTGATAAGTATATCCTCTCAGTTCTGGTGTCATCCTTGTGAATCTTTTTTGCACCTTCCGTGCTTCTATATCATTTTTATAATATGGAGACCAGAACTGTACACAGAACTCCAAGTGTGATCTAACCAAGGTTCGATACAAGTTTAGCATAACTTCACTGCTTTACAATTCTATCCCTCTTGAAATAAACCCCAGTGCTTGGTTTGATTATTTTTATGACCTTATTAACCTGCGTCTCTACTTTTAGTGATTTGTGAATGTGTACGTCTAGATCCCTTTGTTCTTCTCCCCCATTTCGACTCTTATTATCCAAGCAGTATGTGGCCTCTTTATTCTTCCTTCCAAAAAGCACCATCTCACACTTAAATATATTGAAATTAATTTGCCAATTACACGCCCATTCTGCAAGTTTATTAATGTCCTCTTGTGTTTTGTCACATTCTTCCTTTCTGTTAACTACCCCCCCCCCCCCCCCCCCCCCAATTTTGGTGTCATCCACATATTTTGAAATTGTACTTCCAATTCCTGAGTCCAAATCGTTAATGTAAATTGTGAACAAAAGTGGTCCCAGCACTGATCCCCGTGGACACCACTTCCCACCTTTTGCCAGTCTGAGTAGCTACTCTTAACCCCTACTTTCTGTTTTCTGGCCAGCTTGATATCCATTCTGCTACTTGTCCCCTGACTCCACATGCTCTGACCTTAGTCATGAGTCTACTATACGGTACCTAATCGAAAAATCCAAATATATTACATCTACTACATTACCCTCGTCTACTCTTTGTTACTTCTTCAAAGAATTCAATAAGGTTGGTCAAGCATGACCTTCCCTTTTGAAAACCGTGCTGAATACTCTTGTATTTTTGGTTTCTAGATGTTTTTTAATTACATATTTGAGTAAAGATTCCATTATCTTTCCTACCATATAGTAATATAGATCCCAGCATTTCCTTGGTGTGGACAGCTCTGCATTGCATGATAAAAATGCTTGCTTTTCAACAGCTTGCCATCACCTAATCATAACTTGCTGATCTGTTTAGTCTTCCTTTCTACTCTTTACAGCCTTAGTGGGATTTGGACTGTGGACCTTGGCCCTCCACTCAGCCAGTTCAGTAACAAACTCCTAAGCATTAGCACGTAATGCAGGTTGACACCTCATTGTAGTACTGAGGGAGTGCTGTCTTTCGGATGAGATGTTAAGCCCTCTCTTGTAGATGTAAAAGATCCCATTGTACTATTTGAAGAAAAGCAGAGTTCTGCTGGTGTCCAGGCCAACATTTGTCCCTCAACCAACATCACCAAAACAGCTATTTATCTCATTGCTGTTTGTTGGACCTACCTGTGTGCAAATTGGCTGTGTTACAACCACTTTCCCTACATTACAACCACTTCAAAAGTGGCTCATTGGCTGTGAAGCACTTTGGGACTCCCCAGGTCATGAAAGGCGCTACATGACTGAATGCAAGTGCTTTCTCTCTTTGACATGTAACTTTCAAAAGGATATATACTTGAAAAGGAAACGTTTGCAGGGCTATGGGGAAAGAACAGGGGAGTGGGACTAATTGGATAGCTCTTTAAAAAGAGCCAGCACAGGCACGATGGGCCGGATGCTCCCCCCCCCATAACATTCAATGATGTCCATTGAGATCCAGCCGAGTTGAGGACCTCCGGCCGCTAGAGGGCGCGGTGGGTGGCCTCTGATTCTGGCGATGCTTCAACACTTGGGCTGTGGGAGTTGGTTGTCTGTCGGCCTGCGCCGGGTGGCTCCTTCAGCCTGGGCTGCTGCGGGTAACAGGCCAAGGGGCTTGACAGCGGCGGCACGACGCAGGTAAAGTGAGTGCCCGGGGGGAGGAGAGTCGGTCCCCGGAGAGAGAGAGAGGCTGGTCTTAAAGGGGCGGGCAGCAGGGATTTTATTTTGAGGCGACAGTTGAGGTTGGGCGGCGACTCGCCGAATTGCCGCGCTGCCTCATGGGAGTTGTAGTCCTTCCCCGCTTCGGCTCCCGGCGGCCATTGCGGAGGTGACCCAGCCCGGCGGACTACAACTCCCGGGGAGCCTTGCGGCAGGGTCACACCCCCTTGTCTGTTTACTCACACTGCAGAGGCAGACCAGAGGTGACAGGTGGGTTGCAGCATTTTCTGTGCAGCACAAGAGGGGTTGAGAAGGTATTTTATCAATAGGCTTGCTTTATTTATTTTTTTAAAAAGAAAAACTTCTTGTGGGATCTATAAAAGATGGGCATGAGTTCTCTGATTTGCAAGTCATTGGGTGCTTTTTTGGGTTTATAATTTTAGACAATTTAAGAGCTAAAAGTTAGTCCTATTTGGGTGTTTATTGTTTGAGCCCCTTTAAAAAAAGGGGGCACTTTTGTTAGATTAATCTTATTCTGTTAGATTAATCTTATTTTGTTTGATGACACTGAGGTTATCGTCCTAATTGGCCAATGAAAAGAGTAGAAGTTAGTGCAATGCAGCTCTAATGAGAGTCTGATTTATTCTGATTGAATTTGCCTCTTGCCTGTTTCGGTGGCTGATAGGGCGAATAGGTATTTAAATAAAGTACCTGTGCGGGCTATCGGTGTGTACATGTGAACTTTTCCAAGCCCGAGGGTACTGAATACTGCTTGGCATGAATTTTGCAGAATTTGTTTTTGTTGCAGGCCATATAAGGGGTGGAGGTGGGGCAGGGGCAGGTCTGTGGTTAAAGCCTTGGGACAGCTGCCCAGAAATTCAGATTTTGCCTGCTTTACAGAAGTGGAAGAGCTTTCTTTTTTCAGGGAAAATGGTCCTTTAGGGGGACCAGGTTGACGCAATGCTGGAAATGTTTTGTTTAGAAGCACCAACCGATAAATTTTAAAAATGTATTCATTCACGGGATGTGGGCGTCGTTGGCAAGGCCGGCATTTATTTCCCATCCGTAGTTGCCCTTGAGAAGGTGGTGGTGAGCCGCCTTCTTGAACCACTGCAGTCCTTGAGGTGAAGGTGCTCTCACTGTGTTGTTAGGGAGGGAGTTCCAGGATTTTGACCCAGCAACAATGAAGGAACGGCGATATATTTTCTAGTCAAGATGGTGTGTGATTTGTAGAGGCACTTGGAGACGGTGGTGTTCCCATGCACCTGCTGCCCTTGTCCTTCTAGGTGGTAGAGGCCTTGGGTTTGGGCGCTGCTGTCAAAGAAGCCTTGGCGAGTTGCTGCAGTGCATCTTGTAGCTGGTACACACTGCATCCACGTTGGCCGGTGGTGGAGGGACTGAATGTTTAAGGTGGTGGATGGGGTGCCAATCAAGCGGGCTGCTTTGTCCTGGATGGTGTCGAGCTACTTGAGTGTTATTGGAGCTGCACTCATCCAGGCAAGTGGAGAGTATTCCATCATATTCCTTACTTGTGCTTTGTAGGGGGATGGAGAGGCTTTGGGGAGTCAGAAGGTGAGTCACTCGCTGCAGAATACCCTGCCTCTGACCTGCTCTTGTTGCCACAATATTTATGGTCAGTGGTGACCCCCAGGATGTTGATGGGGGATTCGACAATGGCAATGCCATTGAATGTCAAGGGGAGGTAGTTAGACTCTTGTTGGAGATGGTCATTGCCTGGCACTTGTGTGGGATTACATAAGAACATAAGAAATACGAGCAGGAGTAGGCCATACGGCCCCTCGAGTCTGCTCCACCATTCAGTAAGATCATGGCTGACCATTGACCTCAACTCCACTTTCCCGTCCGATCTCCATATCCCTTGATTCCTCATGAGTCCAAAAATCTCTCTCTCTCAGTCTTGAATATATTCAAAGACTCAGCATTCACAGCCCTCCAGGGCAGAGAATTCCAAAGATTCACAAACCTCTGAGTGAAGAAATTCCTCCTCATCTCGGTCTTAAATAGTTACTCCCCATTTAAAAAATATTCTGTTTTTCTATTCTTCCTACCAAATTGAATAATCTCACATTTCCCTACATTATACTCCATCTGCCACCTTACTGCCCACTCACTTAACCTGTCTATATCCATTTGCAGACTCTTTGCGTCCTCCTCACATCTTACTTTCCCACCTAGCTTTGTATTGTCAGCAAACTTGGATACACTGCACTCGGTCCCTTCATCTAAGTCATTAATATAGATTGTAAATTGCTGAGGCCCAAGCACTGATCCTTGTGGCACCCCACTAGTATCAGCCTGCCAACGGAAAAATGACCAGTTTATCCCTACTCTCTGTTTTTTGTCCGTTAACCAATCCTCTATCCATGCTAATATATTACCCCCAACCCCATGAGCCCTTAACTTGCATAGCAACCTTTTATGTGGCACCTTATCGAAGCCTTTTGGAAATCCAAATATACGACATCCACTGGTTCCCCTTTATCTACCCTGCAAGTTACATCCTCAAAAAACTCTAATAAGTTTGTCAAACACGATTTCCCTTTCATAAAACCATGTTGACTCTGCCGAATCATGTTATGATTTTCTAAGTGCCCTGACACCACTTCCATAACAATGGATTCCAGCATTTTCCCAACGACTGATGTCGGGCTAACTGGCCTGTAGTTCCCTGTTTTCTCTCTCCTTCCAATCCGCTGGGACTGTTCTAGAATCTAGGGAATTTTGGATGATCAAAACCAATGCATCCACTATGGGGATTTGTCGGCTTTTAGTCCCATTAGTTTCTCTATTACTTTTTCTCTACTTATATTAATTACGTTAAGTTCCTCACCCTCATTAGACCCTTGGTTCCCCACCATTTTTGGTATGCTTTTTGTGTCTTCTCCTGTGAAGACAGATACAAAATATTTGTTTAACGTTTCTGCCATTTCCTTATTCCCCAGAATAATTTCTCCTGTCTCAGCCTCTAGGGGACCAACGCTTACTTTTGCTACTCTCTTCCTTTTTACATACTTGTAGAAGCTCTTACAATCTGTTTTTATATTTCTTGCTAGTTTTCTCTCATTCTAATTTTTCCCTTTTTATCAATTTTTTGGTCATCCTTTGCTGGTTTCTGAAACTCTCCCAGTCCTCAAGCTTACTATTATTCTTTGCAACATTATAAGTTTCTTCTTTCAATCTAATGCTATCATTAACTTCTTTAGTTAGCCACGGTTGGATCACTTTTCCCGTGGAGTTTTTGTTTCCCAATGGAATGTATTTCTGTTGAAAGTTATGAAATATTTCTTTAAATGCTAGCCGCTGCTTATTGACTGCCATACCTTTTAATCTATTTTTCCAAGCTACCTTAGCCAACTCGCCCCTCATACCTATGTAATTGGCTTTATTTAAGTTTAAGACTCTAGTTTTGGACTTCGGCAAGTCACTCTCAAACTTAACATGAAATTCTATCATATTATGATCACTCTGCCCCAGAGGATCCTTTACTATGAGATTGCTAATTAACCCTGTCTCATTACACATCCCAGGGATTCCCCTTGAAAGGACTAGCTTGTTAAGGGTCTCCTATGCAGCAATAACTCAGAGGCATGGATTCACTTGAGGGGTTAAGTGCTGCTGCCAGGGAGGTCAATGTGGCCTCAGCCTGTGGCTTACACCTCCTGCACCACACATTGACCCCTGCCACAGTGTTGCCCTGTATAGGAAAAGTTGGGGGGAGGTGGGTGGCGATTGCACAACAGACTATTCCACAGCAATTAGCTATAGATTATATTAGATGTGAAATGAGCCACACCCTTCATTTTGCAGGCACCCATCCAAAATTCAGTGGCAAAATGTTCTTGGGTCACTCTGAAGGTTTGCGTTGACTGACAGTACTGAGACTGTTGGTGAGTATGCGCTATAGAATGGATTGGATCAGGCTGTGAAATCTCCAGGATTTTACTTTACCCAAATGCACAGGAATATTTTGAGAGTCCTTGGTGTCAGTACTGTGCACTTCCATCTTCGAGGAACAGTTCACGATTGTCATCGGGTTGAGGGAAACCCACAGGAAGTAGCTCGGATCCAGTGCTGGTGCAATGCACTCTCAGTGCAAATCTCTGTCGTTTGGCCTGATCTCAGTCTTCACTGTCTTTATCAAGTCCCTTTGTTAGTTGCAGCAGCAAGCAAGAACAACTTGCATTTATATAGCATCTTTAACGTAGTAAACTGGCACAAGGCGCTTCACAGGAGCGTTATCAGACAATATCTGACACCGAGCCACATAAGGAGATCTTGGGACAGGTGACCGAAATCCTGGTCAAAGAGGTAGGTTTTAAGGAGCGTCTTAAAGGAGGAAAGAGAGTTGGAGAGGTTTAGGGAGGGAATTCCAGAGCTTAGGGGCCTAGGCAGCTGAAAAACTGCTGCCACTGGTGGGGTGATGACAATTGGGGATACACAAGAGGCCAGGATTGGAGGAGCGCAGAGATCTTAGGGGTGTTGTAGGGCTGGAGGAGATTACAGAGATAGGGAAAGGCGAGGCCAGACAGGGATTTGAAAACAAGGATGAGAATTTTAAAATCGAGGTGTTGCCGGATCGGGAGCCAATGTAGGTCAGTGAGCACAGGGGTGATGGGCGAACGGGACCTGGTGAGACTTTGGATACGGAGAGGAGAGTTTTGGATGAGCATTACACACGTCCAACCTGGATGAGAGGCTGACGAGAACCTTCTAGAAAATTGACAAATCACCCAGTTAAGAAGATCCTTGCACTGTTGGGACATCTAAGATTTGTGAAAAGTTTTGCTCTTTGTGCTTATCAGAACTCTTTTAAATTTAATTTTGTTCATAAAAATACATATATTCATAAAATAGAATCCTACAGCATAGAAGACGGCCATTCGGCCCATCGAGCCTGTGCTGGCTCTTTGCAACAGCTATCCAATTAGTCCCACTTTCCTGCTCATTCCCCATAGTCCTGCATATTTTCCCTTTTTTATATTTTGTGAAATTACTGGTCAGTTTTGCCATGTGAAACTTAGAAAAGACACTGTAACTGGTAACATGGTTGTCCACGTGGGAACACATGGTTGTTTGAGGGTCAAGGCAAGTTTGCAAGAGTTCTTGGGATTTGACTGGGCCGGGAGAGGTGGAATATCGAGACTGTTGGAGAAGATGTACAGAGTCCACCGGGACAGATAACAGTGGACCCAGGAAGAGAACAGTGCCACGGGCTGTGGAGGCAGGCCAATAAGGAGGGCTGGGCGGAAGATAATCGAATGGTCAACAGCATTGAAGATGCTGGAGTGAAGGAGGATGGGGTGGGACAGGGAGTTACAGTGACGTGCGATGTGACTGGTTATTTTGACCAGTCTCGGTGCTGTGAGTGGGTCAGAAACCAGATTGGAGAGGCTCAAGTAGGGAGAGGCGACCACATAGATGGATGGCACCTCAAAGCCCACTCTTTGACTGAGCCTTTCATCCCCTCCTCTAAATTGTGTCACTTCCTGCCTCTCCCTCTTGTAAAGTGCCGTGTGAAGAGCACAATAGAAATGTACGTTGATGAATAAAGTAGCTGTTGGTAGTATGTAGATAATTGAGTCAAGTCCCTGAAGTCTGCCTAGTGAGTGAAGAGTTATTGATAACTTTCTGTCGTGTTTTGGGGGTTTTTATGCTCGATCTTTTCTTGGGCTCAGCGTCACTGATCAACTCCATAAGCAGACCGTGTGTCACCTACGACCCCGAGTGTGCCTTTATCTGCCCAGTAACAAGGCGGCACAACCTCAAAATTAGATCTAGGCCGTTAAGTAATGATATCAGGAAGCACCTCCTCACACAAAGGGTAGTGAATATCTAGAACACTCTCTTCCAAAAAAGCTGATGAGGCAAGGTCAGTAGAAAATGTCAAAACTGAGAATGCTACATTTTTGTTAGGCAAAGGTGTCAAAAGTTATGGAACCAAGGCGGCTAAACGGAGTTAAGATACAGATCAGCCGTGATCTAATTGAATGGCAGAACAGGCTCGAGGGGCTGAACGGCCTCCTCCTGTTCCTATGTACTGTATCTAGGTAAATGATAGAGATCCAGGGATCGCAACAGCGAGCCCACACTCTGTACACTAGTTTCAGGAATAGTATCAGGTGCTGCCATGTGATTCTCCTTCCTTCAAAAAGCCGACTGAATGCCCACTCTTATCAGGCCGAGACTAGACTCTAAACAAACAGTTTATTTGAGTACAATGGGTAAATGATCAGTGTACAGTATAAAACAGTGAGTCATGTACTTCACTAATCTCCTCCGTACATAAAATAATAAAAATGCCACTCACTTTCTTTCAATACATAGACATAGGGGTACGGTAGCACAGTGGTTATGTTACTGGACTAGTAATCCAGAGGCCTGGACTAATGACGGCAGCTGGGGAATTTAAATTCAGTTAATTAAATTAATCTGGAATAAAAAGCTAGTATCAGGAATGGTGACTGTGAAACTACTGGATTGTCGTAAAAACCCATCTGGTTTGCTAATGTCCTTTAGGGAAGGAAACCTACTGTCCTTACCCGGTCTGGCCTATATGTGACTCCAGACTCCAGCAATGTGGTTGACTTTTTAACTGCCCTCTGAAATGGCCTAGCAAGTCACTCAGTTGTATTCAAGAAGGCAATAAATGGGATGGCCTTGCCGGCGCCGTCCACATCCTGTCGATGAATAATAAAAAATAAAACAGAAACTCCCGTAGACTGTGAAACATGCCACAGTTTCACACTGGTGGCCAGCATGATCTTAAAGAACTGGGTGCAGTAGTGTGGTGGTTTGTTACTAGACTAGTAGCCCAAGAGGCCTCGACTAATAATTCAGAGTTTAAGAATTTGAATTCAGTTAAATAAAAATCTGGTCTCAGTAAAAGTGACCATTGTCGTAAAAACCCAACTGGTTCACTAGTGTCCCTTGGGGAAGTAAAGCTGCCGTCCTTACCTGGTCTGGCCTATATGTGACTCCATTCCCACACCAACGGGTCGTCTATTAACTGCCCTCTGAACATAAGAATATAAGAAATAAGAGCAGGAGTAGGCCATACGGCCCCTTGAGCCTGCTCCGCCACTCAATAAGATCATGGCTGATCATCGACCTCAACTCCACTTTCCCGCCCGATCTCCATATCCCTTGATTCCTCTAGAGTCCAAAAATCTATCTGTCTCAGCCTTAAAGTGGTCTAGCAAGCCACTACGTTGTTTCAATAGAAGAAGGCCTACCACCACATTTTCAGGGCAACTAGGGGATGGATAATAAGTGTCGGCCTTGCACATCCTGAAAATGAATTAAAAAAAACTTGTTTGCTAGTTGGAAAGATAAGTTACAAAGTATGCGATGTGGGCAGTGGTCTGCCCACTAGCATAAGGTCAGAGCAAATATATAATTCAACATCGTTGACATATATTGAAACAAAAGGCTATGTCTCTCATAATCGTCATGATGCGGAGATGCCGGTGTTGGACTGGGGTGGACAAAAATGAGAAGTCGCACAACACCAGGTTATAGTCCAGCAGTTTTATTTAAAATTACGAGCTTTCGGAGCGCTGCTCCTTCTTCAGGTACAGGTACAGTGAGGGAATACAAATAGATTACACAGTATATATACACAGAGAGCAATTTGTCTGCAGAGATACAATCTGTTAGGAAGGCATTACATCAAAGACACCTCAGAGTACAGCTAAGACAATGAGGTGGGTCACAGGGAGTCCAACGCGTCAAATGTTGCCGTCTGCAGTTGAGCTTTTAACTTTTTTGGGTTTTTTTTTGTGTTTTTTTAAACTGGAAAGACAGACAACGATGTCGAGTCACGTTCTGTAGCATGACATGAACCCGAGATCCCTATTGAGGCCGTCCTCATGGGTGCGGAACTTGGCTATCAGTTTCTGCTCGATGATTTTGCGTTGTCGTGTGTCTCGAAGGCCGCCTTGGAGAGCGCTAACCCGCAGATCCGAGGCTGAATGTCCTTGACTGCTGAAGTGTTCCCCGACTGGGAGGTAACAATCCTGCCTGGTGATTGTTGCGCGGTGTCCGTTCATACGTTGTCTCAGTGTCTGCATGGTCTCGCCGATGTACCATGCTCCGGGGCATCCTTTCCTGCACCGTATGAGGTAGACAACGTTGGCCGAGTCACATGAGTATGTACCATGTACCTGGTGGGTAGTGTCCTCACGTGTGATGATGGTATCTGTGTTGATGATCTGGCATGTCTTGCAGAGGTTGCCGTGGCAGGGTTGTGTGGTGTCGTGGTCGCTGTTCTCCTGACAGCTGGGTAATTTGCTGTGAACGATGGTACTTTTGAGGTTAGGCGGCTGCTTGAAGGCGAGTAGTGGAGGCGTGGGGATGGCCTTAGCAAGGTGTTCGTCGTCATCGATGACATGTTGAAGGCTGCGAAGAACATGGCGTAGTTTCTCCACTCCGGGGAAGTACTGGACGACGTAGGGTACTCTGTTGGTTGTGTCCCGTGTTCGCCTTCTGAGGAGGTCCATGCGGTTTTTCGCTGTGGCCCGTCGGAACTGTCGATTGACGAGTCGAGCGTCCTATCCCGTTCTTACGAGGGCGTCTTTCAGCGTCCGTAGGTGTCCATCGCGTTCCTCCTCGTCTGAGCAGATCCTGTGTATTCGCAGGGCTTGTCCATAGGGGATGGCTTCTTTAACGTGGTTAGGGTGGAAGCTGGAGAAGTGAAGCATCGTGAGGTTGTCCGTGGGCTTGCGGTAGAGTGAAGTGCTGAGTTGTCCGTCTTTGATGGAGATTCGTGTGTCCAAGAATGAAACCGATTCTGAGGAGTAGTCCATGGTGAGTTTGATGGTGGGATGGAACCTGTTGATGCTATCGTGTAGTCCTTTCAGTGATCCTTCGCCGTGGGTCCAAAGGAAGAAGATGTCCTCGATGTATCTGGTGTACAGCGTTGGTTGGAGGTCCTGTGCAGCGAAGAAGTCTTGCTCGAACTTGTGCATGAAGATGTTGGCGTATTGGGGTGCGAATTTGGTCCCCATGGCTGTTACGTGTGTTTGGGTAGAAAACTGGTTGTCGAAGGTGAAGACATTGTGGTCAAGGATGAAGCGGATGAGTTGTAGGATGGCGTCTGGAGATTGGCTGTTGTTGGTGTTGAGTACTGAGGCTGTCGCAGCGATGCCGTCATCGTGGGGGATATTGGTGTAGAGTGCCGATACGTCCATCGTGGCGAGGAGTGTTCCTGGTTCAACTGGTCCATGGGTGCTGAGTTTCTGCAAGAAGTCTGTGGTGTCGCGACAGAAGCTGGGGGTTCCCTGTACGATGGGTTTCAGGATGCCCTCGACGTACCCAGTCGGGGAACACTTCAGCAGTCAAGGACATTCAGCCTCGGATCTGCGGGTTAGCGTTCTCCAAGGCGGCCTTCGAGACACACGACAACGCAAAATCATCGAGCAGAAACTGATAGCCAAGTTCCGCACCCATGAGGACGGCCTCAATAGGGATCTCGGGTTCATGTCATGCTACAGAACGTTACTCGACATCGTTGTCTGTCTTTCCAGTTTTAAAAAAAAACAACCCAAAAAAAACAACCAAAAAAAAAAGTTAAAAGCTCAACTGCAGACGGCAACATTTGACACGTTGGACCCCCTGTGACCCACCTCATTGTCTTAGCTGTACTCTGAGGTGTCTTTGATGTAATGCCTCCCTAACAGATTGTATCTCTGCAGACAAATTGCTCTCTGTGTATATATACTGTGTAATCGATTTTGTATTCCCTCACTGTACCTCTACCTGAAGAAGGAGCAGCGCTCCGAAAGCTCGTAATTTTAAATAAAACTGTTGGACTATAACCTGGTGTTGTGCGACTTCTCATTTCTCTCATAATCAACAGTTCTTCACAGATTATCAATTACTTGGACTGTTACTCCATCCAAATACAACTGCCACTTTTAGTAAAGTACGGAGACATCTGACAGCCTGATACTTTGGGCACAAACAAACAGTCATTCTGAGCTAAGTGAATAGAACAAAAGTGTTCACAAATTCGAGTCTGCTGTAGATACCTTCTCGAGTTTAGTGCTGCCTTATTTTTGTGGGAGTTAACTCTACCCTACATCTAGTTGCATGATAACGTAACTCGGGGTGTAACCAAAATACCCCTTTGTGATCTGGATCAGATATTCGTGTCTTGCACATATGAACTTCAATCTCTCTGAAGGTGGACAAAGTGAATAGTTATAAGGCTTGTTACAAATTACTTCACAGTGAGGTGAACATACAGAACACAAGTTGTCATCAGACTCGCTTAATTCAACATGTGCAACTTATCTTTTGAGTAATAACACAGCTGTTGTCAGCCGTGGCTCAGTGGTAGCACTCTTGCCACTGAGTCTGAAGGTCATGTGTTCAACACCCACTCCAGGGACTTGAGCACAAAATCCAGGCTGACACTCCCAATGCTGCACTGAGGGAGTGCTGCTCTGCCGGAGGTGAGGTGTTTCAGATGAGACGTGAAACAGAGGCCCTGTCTGTCCTCTCGGGTGGAGATAAAAGATCCCATGGCATTATTTCAAAGAAGAGCAGGGGAATTCTTCCTGTTGTCCTGGTCAATATTTATCCCTCAACCAAAATCCCTAAAATATATTATCTGGTCATTTATCTCATTGCTGTTTGTGGGACCTTGCTGTGTGCAAATTGGCTGCTATGTTTCCTACATTAAAACAGTGACTACACTTACAAAGTGCTTAAGTGACTAGAAAGTGCTTTGGGACATCCTGAGGTTGTGAAAGGCGCTATATAAATGTAAGTTCTTTCACAAGTTCATACAAATAAAGATCATGCCACGGTAACCTACATCAGTGGGCTGTCTTACTTGATTAAACAAGATGGCTTCTAACTGTCCTCATTTCAACACAAGCCCTCACAGCTTTCCTTTTAACAAGCTGGACTGCCTTCACAAGTAAAAAAGCAAAATACTGCAGATGCTGAAATCTTGAAGTTAAAACAGAAAGTGCTGGAAACACACAAGTCAGTCAACATCTGTGGAGAGTACAGAACAGTTAATGTCTCGGGTCAGGACATCTATTCTCTCTACAGCTGCTTATGTTTTTGACTGTCTTCACAGCCTTCCTGTTTCAAGAACGCAACCGCCTGCACAGCATTCTGTTTCTGTGTTTCATCTTTTGCTGTTCACAGGGATAAAAGACTTTCCAATACAATGGTTGTGAGTTTTCCCCGGCTACCAAGATAAGCTAAGGAACTGCTTATTTACAGTCTATGGAGGGGGGGAGGTGGGAACAGCATCCAACCTATCTGATTATCATCTTAAAACACAACATTTAAAGTACCTTTGTCCAAATACATTCTGTGGAAAAAATAGTGAAAAGATCCTAAAATGCAAAATGACCTATTGCGTAGGCATTTTTTTTGGGGGTGGGGGGGGGAGGAAGTGGAGTTGTGGACGGGAAACCCGAAAGTCCGGGTTCTTTAACGGTGGGAGGGGGGGAGCTGGTGGTCTGATCCCCAACCCCAGGAGGAGGGTCCAATCCCCAACCCGGGGTATCTATGTATGTGGTGGTGGTCTGATGGTCGGGCGTGTCCGATCCCAGGGAAGGTGGTTAGCTTGGGGGGGCCGGTGGGACCACTCCTGCTCCTCCTGGCCCACAAGCAGTGTTGTAAAGGCATTTAACTTCTCCCCAAAGCTGTCCTCACCTCCCTTGAGCTGCCAGGTTTCCTGAGGCCTGGGAAACCCAGTCTGCCAAGGTTAAACCTGTAAGACAGGTTAAATGTGAGGAACCCATTATAATATTTAAATGGCCAACTGGCCTCCTGGGAGCTGCCCACCCCCTGTCCTGTCTCCGTTAAACGTGCAAGTGGGTGGGTTGAAGGCGGGTTTGAGATTTAACATTTTTTAACATCTCACCTGATCCCAACCCACCCGTTTTTGGGGTTAAAATTCACCCTAATGCATCTGAACTAACCCATTTTGTATCCCAGTTGCAATCACATGCACTTGACTATAATTGGCTGCTGAGCATGAGTTACGGACACATTTTTCTGTTTGAATCAACAGGAACGATCCCAACAGAATTCTTATAAGGACGGTGTTTGTAACCATGGCAACAGGAGGCAGTGAGGGGCCGCCACCTTTAGTGGGCCTAAAGCAGCACACCAACCGATTGATCCACGAGAAGTCTCCCTACCTGTTGCAGCACGCGCACAACCCCGTAGACTGGTAATCACGTAACGCTTTATAAGTTCTTTCTGCAGCAATTAAAGGAGTTATATTTGAAAATTTGATCGGAATTCCTGGCAGTTTCTTCTGTAATCCATTCTTGATCATTTTTGACATTGGGATTGAGGGGCTGAGTGTTTCCCTGGACCAAACCTCTTCCTAATCACTTCCTTTGTGTGGATTGTCAATGGATCAAACACCTTCCCATTCACTCCCATGGCATAAAATCACAAGAGATCAAGCCAACTCTCATTCTGCAATATTCCCGATCCAAGGCTCTTTTTAAATAGAGGAAACAGAAAAGTATAAGGCCTAGAAATTCATCTCGGGCAGTGGTGCGAAACGGGTGGTATCGGATCGGCCGGCCATTATAGGCAGCGCCTGATATTCCGTTCCATTGACTGCAGTAGAACTGAATGCCAGATGCTGCGTATAACGGGCGGCCAATCCAATACCGCCCGTTTTGCGCCATCGCCTGACTCGAATTTCTAGCTCTAAATGTTCACCAATTTTCTCCTCTCTTGTATCGCACATTACACCTGCAAGAGGCAGTAGGGTTTTCTTTTTTACAAAGAGTCACTTAGTGTAAATAGTTTTTCATTGCAGTGATCTTGTTCTTTATCGAATGGGTGAGTGAGTAGCTGAACAGGTTGCACTGGAGAGCTGCCAGTTGTCTCTTTTTACTTGCACGTCATTGACGTTCTAACAAACCATGAACTTGCTCCACAAAGTATTTTTAATACTTCATTGCAAGTGTACAAAGGAATAAAATGTGAAAGTCACCTAATAAATAGCCCTCCAAAATAATGCAAATCGACCAAAACTGCTCACACCAAAACTGTTCACTCTACCCCACCCTTCTATCAACTGATCTTCCGCCCTCTATAAAGTCGCCAGGCCCAGGCAACCCAGATCTTCTCTGAATCCCTGCTGAAATCATGCAGTAACTTTCCATGATCCTTTGTACTACCTTTATCGGGGTTTTCAAAATCTAAAATTTATAATATCTCCCACCGCTCACCCATTTATGGGAGTAACCCCCGATTCTTTTCTGGATCCCTTTATTCGAAATAATGATGGGGGGGGGAACTAGTCTCCGCAGTAAAGTGGGTTCACTCCAACAAGTGGGTGGGATGGTCTGTAAGAATGGAGTGATAAATGTGGGATAAACTGTCTGTAATGAATCGCTGACTAAGTCTTTGCTCTGCAGTGCTGTTTCAAAGAGGATTTGTAGAGATATTAACCACAGGGCATCATTTTTTTTCCCCAAGGGAGAGAGGGGAAGGAACTTGGAGATTCCCCAAAGTCCTTGATGGGCTGAGTGGCCTTTTCTCTGGATTTTCTTCTTTGTTTTTAAATTCTTGTTGCTCGTAGAGCAGTTTACGTCACTGGTGCAGAGAGGCTGCAGAGCTTCAACGAATCATAAACCTCTCTGTTAAGTTGCCTGGTAATTTGGCTGCTCACCTGTTGATACCTGTTGGGATGTGAAGCTAGTTCCATCTACAGTGTTTGAAGTAAATTAAGGTAGTGAAGGAGTGCTGGGCAATGTTCCCATTAAGCTGCATGGCCATGCAGGTCTCGCGCAGGCCGTTCACCGGCTCTACATAGGAAATAACCGCGCACGCGCGAAAAATTGAATGGGCCGTGCAGCCAGTTAAAGGGCCTGCACACCCAAAAAAAATTACAGGGGACATTGGCGCTGGGGTATAGTGAGGCTTATATGGTGGCTGTGCTGGGAGTGTGTTTCTAATCTAGCTTCTATTTTATTCAAGGTGTTTCCTCTCTTATTCCTGGTCTCCCTATGTCATGTCTGCCCCTGGCAGCAGGATGAGCTGTTCCCAAGGTCTCTGCTGGTGGTGCTCTGTGAATGGTCCCAAGGGAACGGAGCACCCAAGTGGTTTGAGAATGACAGTTCCTCTGAATGGTCCTTCCCCTCCTCCTGCCCTTCTCTGTAGGCAAGTGCCTGCCTCAGTGGCATGACTGATACCAGCACCTCAGCACGAGGGGGAACAGCGAGTTGGGGTTCCACACCCTATGCTGAAACTCTTATTCTTTATCAGAACTTATTTCCCCCTACGCCTTCAGTTGTCTCTCCATTACTCTTGAAGGCACCGACAGACTGGAGGGAATGGGCCTATGGGTACCTGTTGCCTTCCAGTACCTCGCCCAGTGACAATTCTCTGTGTCAGCTTGAACCGCGCGTGTTGGCAGGGTATTCGACTGCAGGGGCATCACAGCTGAGCCTGATCCCGTCCTCACCTGACATCCACATATGTGCACCTTCCAGAAGGAGTCACTCCCGAATCAGGAGCCAGAATCCTGGCTGATGCTCCAACCCTACCCCAGGTCCTGAGGCCAGTTGTAGCATCCCAGCTGCCACCGTGGCTGATACTGGATTGAGGCTGGAGCCTGCGTGACGCTGTAACACACTGGGTGGTACGTTCGCTCACTGAGCCACCAAGAGAGCCTTCTGTCCCGTTTTTATACCATCTTCCTTTTATGGCCTCTCCCCAACTTCCTCCCGGTGGGCCAGTGCAGGTTATGAACTGCTTTGTGGCTCCCATTATACACTGCAGTATGGTGGATGAACACAGTCCCTTATATTGGGACCAAATTGAAATAGGAACAAAGGAATTGCTGGATGAAAAAAGACCACGGTCCATCTAGTTCACCTTCTGCCATTCTGGTAGTCACATGACACAACAATAATGGAGTTGTTGACTAATCATAGACTGTCAATGAGTCTACAACAGACCCAGACATGAGGCGAGGAAAACCCCCAGTAGTGGAGAGCTTTGGGAACCATAGGTCCAAAGTCACCTGCTCCTCCCAAGCATGCTACACTCACCACACGTCATGTCTCACATCAGCCAAATACTGTATCCCAGAATGTTATTTTCACAATTATATCGTTACTCTGTTTTAATTGTCTAGGTATCCATGGGGAGAAGAAGCGTTTGCCAAAGCGAAGAAGGAAGACAAGCCAATCTTTCTGTCAGGTACAGCACGGGGTCATGTTACTTTGGGCATCTTTTCCCCTCCGCATCTCCCGTCCGCTCCCCCTTTTTGTTTGAATCCTGAAGACATTAGCCCTGAAGTTCCACCGGGGTTCTCCTAAAGTCGCCAACCTCTCCCGGATGGTCCGGGCGTCTCCCAGAATTGAGGATTGATCTCCCAGCAACACGGGAGGAAAAAGCTTCGGCGGTCAACGGAGCTCGCCTGGCGCCCGCTGCTGTTGCCACCACACCTGCTGGGGCGATAGTTGTCATCTCCTTAACTGCTGCCTTTGTTTGGAGAGGGGAGAACATGGGGGGACAGGGGGAGCCTTGAGCACGGGTGTTTAAGCAGTCAATGACGGCGCTGATTCCAGCTTCAGTGGTTTGCATTATCGTCCATGTTGCTGGCGCAGTTTGTTCAGTACCTGGGGCCCAGGCAATAATTACATAACATTACATAGAATTTTACAGCCACTCCTCTTCATCTCACCCTATCGACATATACTTCTTTTCCTTTCTCCCTAATGCACCACCCTCTATTATTTTATTCAGTTTAATTTTGAGGTGAGGGGCTGCTTTTAGTTCACGGTAACACAAAGACAGCGGAGGAATGGAAATAAAAGACTTGGAAAAGGAGAAATTGTTTGTTCAAATGAACTTATAACCAACCCGTTCTCGTTCGGTGGAAGGCTCGTCTCACAAAACCTGGTTGTATAAACCTTGTTATTAACATACGAACAATGACGGACAGGAGAAGACCCTCTGGTCCATCCAGCCTTGTCCCCCACAATTGTGATAGCTTGTGCATCACAATATATAGATTCCGCACCGCACCCCACCCAAAACCATGTGATCTCCTGGGAGTGGCAAACGTCCTGATTTTAAAAAAAAACAGATCAATTTGGGAAAAGAAATCTGGGTTTGTCCTGTCAGACGCCACCCCCGCCCCGCCCTGCCGTGACGATTGAAACTAGTTCAGGAGATCACTCTGGCCTTGATAATGCTATGCCGTAACTAATCTCCGTTCCAGCCAGAAACAGGTCCCGCTCTCGCTTGAAGGAAGATACTTAAAAGAACAAAGCTGGTTGCTTGTATAATTTTAAACAAAAAGATTGGTATGTAATTAAATTGAATATATATTTTTGCTCCCTGGTGCATTTGTTACACTTTTGCTGTTTCAACATTTTTTTGAAGAGCTTTTAATTAAATGATTTCCAAGACACGGTTTAGCGTGTGCAATATTTCAAAAATGCTTAAAATTCAAGAGTGACCCCGGGCCCGGGGTGGAGGGGGGCTTTTTCCATTTCATTTCAGAATGAATGTGTCAGTTCTGAGAGCTAGTTTATTTATTCAGCTAAAGTCGCAGTGATGCAAACAGGAAATATTAAATATTAAAGAGAAAATCCCCAGTTGTGCTTCTTTGGGTTTTTTATTGCAAATTTGCCAGATATTACACGATTGCTCGAGAGAGAGAGAGAGAGAGAGAACAGGCAGAGCAGCACAAAGACAAGCCTTTGCTGAAGAAAGCGTGTGTGTTTCTCGGGTATCGGAGGAATAATAACAAAAAGAATTGAGAAGGAATGAATAACTTAATGCTTATTTTTATGCTGTGCATTGACTGAAACTATTATTTTCTGAAATAACTGAGAAACATCATAAATATTCATGTCCTCAAGTAATTAGTAACCATCAATCTGCAATGGATTCCAGTGCAGTCGACATTTATGTTGATGCTCAAGGTGTAGAGATCCAATGGGGGCACAGAATGCCGTGGGGATTGCAGGTTTATGGTGTACAGCATGGAATTCTTTGTCCGGAGTGTCGCAGTTTATGTATAATTACCGTTTTTACACTAAAGGTTCCCTTTGGGTTGCAGCAATTGATGCTGAAGTGTCTGCTAATCTGCATTGCTGCCACTGTATCCGTTAATCGCTTTCAGTTCCAATGTATCCAGGGCCACGTCGATTTCACGCCTGTGGTTTGCGCCCACGCACTTTCTTCGCCCGCTCACAGGCGGTCTCCCGGTTCTCAGAACTTCCCGCGTGACATGCAAAAACCACGAGCAAAGGCACTCAACTACAGGGTGTCCGCCCTTTGTAAGATGAATGCTAAATCGTTTGTAAATTGCAGGAAAGTCACGTGACCAGACGCCACATGATCAAACCTCCAGGGATAGGTCCAGCCAGAGGGGAACCCTAGGTTTTCCAAGTCTCTCGTTGTAACTGTTGCAGAAGCCATAGGGAAACGCTGAAAATGGGTCTGTTCCCCGGGGGTTTGGCTAGTCTTCACCTGGAGCGACAGTGGGAGAGCTTGGAAAACCCCCGCGGAATTTCAGGGCCACTGACTTTTGCTGGAGTACAGCTCCATATATTTTACATTGAGAAAGCGATGCAAAGGGTCAAGGCCCATAGTGCAGGACGCTACCAAGGTTGAAAAGAATTGGGGAGGAGATTTGGTAACTCAGGTCATGAAAAAGAAAAAAGACTTGCATTTATATCATGCCTTTCACGACCTCAGGATGTCCCAAAGCGCTTTACAGCCAATGAAGTACTTTTGAAGTGTAGTCACTGTTGTAATGTAGGGAACACGGCAGCCAATCTGCGCACAGCAAGCTCCCACAAACCGCAATGTGATAATGACCAGATCATCTGTTTTTTAGTGATGTTGGTTGAGGGATGAATATTGTCTGGGACACCAGGGAGAACTCCCCTGCTCTTCCTCGAAATAGTGGCATGGGATCTTTTACATTCACCTGAGAGGGCAGAAAGGGCTTTGGTTTAATGTCTCATCTGAAGGACGTCATCTTCGACAGTGCAGCACTCCCTCAGTACTGTACTGGAGCGTCAGCCTGGATTATGTGCTCAAGTCTCTGGAATAGGGTTTGAACCCACAACCTTCTGACTCAGAGGCGAGCGTGCTACCAACTGAAGGCCAGTAGATTGGAGGAAGATAGGAAACCTGAGGGAGTTGATGTGTTCCATGTTTTGAAGTCCAGCAGTGAGTGAGTTAAAGTAGAAGGCTAAGCGATGAATGGTGATTTTAGCACAGTGGGGATGCAGGGAGTTGTAGAGTGTAGTATTTACAGCTTAGGAAAGGAAAGCCCAGAGAATCACTGACCAGAGTAGCCTCAATAACAAAGAGAAGGACTAAGGTTACATCAGAGCGGGTAAGGGGAGGGAGAGAGGGTGAGGGGGATGGTGAGCGGGTGAGGGAGAGGGTGAGAGGAAGAGAGGGAGAGGGTGAGAGGAAGAGAGGGTGAGGGAGGGTGAGGAAGAGAGGGTGAGGGAGGGTGGGAGAGAGAGGGTGAGGAAGGGTGGGAGAGAGGGTGAGGAAGGGAGGGAGGATGAGGGCGAGGTAGAGAGGGCGGGAGAGGTAGAGAGGGCGGGAGAGGGAGGGAGGGTGGAAGAGAGGGTGGGTGGGAGAGGGAGGGATGGTGGGAGAGAGGTGAGGGAGGGAGGGATGGTGGGAGAGAGGGTGAGGGATGGTGGGAGAGAGGGTGAGGGAGGGAAGGATGGTGGGAGAGAGGGTGAGGGAGGGATGGTGGAAGAGAGGGTGAGGGAGGGAGGGATGGTGGAAGAGAGGGTGAGGGAGGGAGGGATGGTGGAAGAGAGGGTGAGGGAGGGAGGGATGGTGGAAGAGAGGGGGAGGGAGGGATGGTGGAAGAGAGGGGGGAGGGAGGGATGGTGGAAGAGAGGGTGAGGGAGGGAGGGATGGTGGAAGAGAGGGTGAGGGAGGGAGGGATGGTGGAAGAGAGGGTGAGGGAGGGAGGGATGGTGGAAGAGAGGGTGAGGGAGGGAGGGATGGTGGAAGAGAGGGTGAGGGAGGGAGGGATGGTGGAAGAGAGGGTGAGGGAGGGAGGGATGGTGGGAGAGAGGGTGGGAGGGAGGGAGGGATGGTGGGAGGGAGAGGGATCGTGGGAGAGAGGGTGGGAGAGGGTGAGGGAGGGTGGGAGAGAGAGAGGGATGGAGGGTGGGAGGGAGAGAGGGATGGTGGGTGGGAGGGAGAGGGATGGTGGGAGAGGGTGAGGGAGGGAGGGATGGTGGGAGAGAGGGTGAGGGAGGGAGGGATGGTGGAAGAGAGGGTGAGGGAGGGAGGGATGGTGGGAGAGAGGGTGGGAGGGAGGGAGGGATGGTGGGAGAGAGAGGGTGGGAGGGAGAGAGGGATCGTGGGAGAGAGGGTGAGGGAGGGTGGGAGGGAGAGGGATGGAGGGTGGGAGGGAGAGGGATGGTGGGTGGGAGGGAGAGGGATGGTGGGAGAGAGGGTGAGGGTGGGAGGGAGAGGGAGGGATGGTGGCAGAGAGGGTGAGGGAGGGTGGGAGGGAGAGGGAGGGATGGTGGCAGAGAGAGGGTGAGGGAGGGTGGGAGAGGGAGGGTGAGGGTGGGAGGGAGAAAGGGTGACGAGGGAGAGAGGGAGGGTGAGGGGAACTGGAGATTTTCCATCAGTCAACTTGTTAAATGAGCCTCCTCAGATATGACAGCAATATTCCGTCTTGATGAAATTGGGCTTTATCGAGTTGCTGAGGGAAAAGGAGATGCATAAAAGAAAAAAAATCTGGGCTTCTTGCAGCAGCTTTAGTGATGGAGAAGAAAGTGAAACCAAGAATGTGAAAAGATGAAGGGTGGAGCCATCAAAGATAACAGGAGATGTGTTTTGGACTTGGAAAAAGCTGTCATGGAAGAATTGAAAGAAACAAGGTTCTCATTATCCCATTGAAAACCATTGAGGGACTGATTCAGCCATTTGTATGATGGAAGTTATGAATGTAGAGTGGAAGCATCTGTAAAAGAGTGGAGAAGATTGGAGGATAAGTGGAAAAAGTAATCGAGTGGGAGAGAGGACTTATTCTTGGAGCACCCTTGAGTTGATGAAATAAGAGAGAGATGATTATCAACTACAACACAGAGAGCTTTGAGAGGAAAGTAGATATCTGTGGTGGATTCCTATTGCCACCCTGGTGAGATTGGCAAACTCAATAAAAATTGGGGCTCAAATCTGGGCCCTTCCTCGTCTGTGCGGTTGAGCTATTCACTGGCTAAATATGCTCAACCAATGGGACACTTGACCTCATTTTAAAGGAATGTTTTCCCACTTAATTTTTATCTTCATGCATTTTTTTCACTGAACGTTTTTTTCCCCATTTAAACTCATCATGAGATGGCCGGCCTCCCAGTTGTTATCCGCTTTCGTCTTTTTGTGAAAAATATTGAGGCTAAGATTGTAACTCTCTTTCTTCCCCCCCCCCCCCCCGTTGTGTGTATCATTTCTATTAAAGGTGGGAGGCACTTCTATCTGCATGTACCATCTCTAATCGAAAGGAGGAGAAGCTGTCTGCGTCTCCTACTAGCAAATACAAGGGAACAACTTGGGTTCTAATGGCCTTAAAACCCCCCCCACCCACACAGATTTTTCCTTGTGTCTCAATGACGAAGCACTGTGTGTGTGTGTGTACTGTGTGCGTGTGTGTGGCGGTTCTATCTCCAGTCCATGTATTTTCTCTGTTTTTTCCCTTTTCCAGTTGGTTACTCCACGTGTCACTGGTGCCACGTTATGGAACGGGAATCGTTTGAAAATGAAGAGATCGGCAAAATAATGAACGAGAATTTTGTTTGCATCAAGGTTGACCGGGAGGAGCGGCCAGATGTTGATAAAGTTTACATGACATTTGTGCAGGTGAGCTTGCTGTTTAATGAAATCACTGGAGTTTTCCCTCTCTGTATTCCAACCAGTCCCCAACATTCAGGCACCCTTTAGCCAGTAACATGCAAATGTATGGGCGGTATCAGATGACTGAGCATTAGCAGACAATCGTAAGATAACAGCAAGTGCCTTACGCTCAGCTTCCTGCTTCAGTGCACCCAAAATGTCTCCACTGCTACTTAATTAACATTTAAGAAGCTTTGCACTTTAACTCAGACTCTGGGCAGTCAGATAGCAGGGCCATTTGGTGTGCAGGTTGCCTTGGGATCTTTTATGTCCACTTAACTGGCACACAAGGGCTGCAGTTTAATGTTTCCTCTGAAAGGCGGCACCTCCGACAATGCAGCACTCCCTCGGTACTGCACTGAAGTGTCAGCCTACAATATGTCTTCAAGTCCTAAACCTGTGCGCATCACTCTCAGGGGTGCGGGTGCTACCATTGAGCCAAGCTGACAATCACTCTCTATGATCGCATGATGGGAAGAAAAACAAATTCCACACATTGCTGCTGCAGCCCTTTAATTGCTGCAGCAACATTACAGAATCATGCCTGTATACGTGCGAGCTCCAAGAGCAGGGCCTCTGCTTGCACACGTAACAAGGCGCCACAGCAGAGGTTCTGGCCGGCGTAGCACTTGCAGCAAGCAAGGCAAATGTCCTGCTGTGATTCGTTTCTGACCCAATATCGCACACAGTGTTTTTATTTAACTCTGTAGGCTCATTGACCATCTCCTGTTCTAACTCACTCTTTTCAAGCACCTGCAAACACTGAAATTCCTCACCTCCCTTAGTCATCTTTTCTTCCTGCAATCTATAGGTTCTTACATTGCAAGTTTGGTGGCATTGAACCATCACTTCCTGATTTAGCTAGTCTTCCCTCCTGTTCTTTTCAACTTTGGTATATCCTGCATGGTGGGCCTTGGACTTCACCCAGGTTTATCACCCTGCATCGTAGTCTAAAAGAAAGAAAAAGAAAGACTTGCATTTATATAGCACTTTTCACAACCTCTGGACATCCCAAAATGCTTTACAGCCAATGAAGGACTTTTTTGAAGTGCAGTCACTGTTGTAATGTAGGAAACGTGAAAGCCAATTTGTGCAGAGCAAGTTCCCATGAGCAGCAATATGATGATGACCAGATCATCTGTTTTAGTGATGTTGATTGAGGGATAAATATCTGCCAGGACACCAGAGAGAGCTCCCCCGCTCTTCTTTGAAATACTGCTGTGGGATCTTTTACATCCACCTGAGAGAACTGACGGGGCCTCGGTTTAATGTCTCAGCTGAATGACAGCACCTCCGACAGTGCCGCACTCCCTCAGCACTGCACTGGGAGTGTCAGCCTGGATTATATGCACAAGTCACTGGAGTGGAACTTGAACCCACAACCTTCTGACTCAGAGGCGAGAGTGCTAACCACTGAGCCACAGCTGACAGACTTTGGAAGGGATGTGAGAGCGACAGTAGACTCATAGCTTTCAATGTTGATGTGGAGAAGCAATGTTGAAAAGCGAACACAATGGCCCAGAAATTCGCCTCTCCGGCTTGCCGCGGGGGTAAGGATCGCACGCGCACTTACCTACCGCGCCTGCCGTTCTGCTTCTGGCCCACGGGAACTTCAGCTCCTGGGCCTGCTCCAAGTGCCGGCGCGCAGTGCTTGCGTGTCCCAGGGGCGCAGTTAGTGCGATGCGTCCCCTGGGATCACGTGGGCCATGGAGAGCCAATGGCAGCAGACCATCTTTCATTCATAGATTTGACCGGAAGACCTGTCAAATCTGTGAATTGAAATCGGCCCCAAAAGAACAGCTAAACTTAAAATAAATTTTAAAAAACCATCACATTTATAAAATAACTATAAGTTAAATAAATTAATTACTTTAAACAAAAATTTTAATTTTTGAAAAAATTAAAATACTTTTTAACAAAGATAAACCTGTTGAAAAATTTTAAAATTATAATTAATTAACCACTTACCTTGTTGAAAACGGGTCCTGCGCCTCCTTTTTAAAAGCGCAGGTTCTTCAATACTTACCCTCCCATAGAAACCTGAAAAAAACCCTAAGTTTGCTGCGTGCGCGCAGCCTCTACCGCGCACGCGGTTCACCTCTGAACCGCTCCCTTCACCAGACCGGAAGTTCCAGTTTCCCGCGCATGCAAGACCCGAATTTTTGGCCCAATAAAGTATAAAGTCCCTTTCACATTGTTCTTCAGCTACCAGTTCCCATTGTGTGGCTCTCACACAACCTGTGGCTACAGTATGAACCTACCAGATAGTGGCCAGCCCAATTTTCACTGGGTCTGCCTGGCTGGCGCCAGTTTTACTAGGGCTGTATAAACAAGCTGCTGCCACTCGTGTCAGTGGTGACGTTAGGACATCATCATCCATGACTCCCCAAAACATCTGCACCACCTACAAGGCACAAGTCAGGAGTATGATGCAATACTCTCCACTTACCTGGCTGGGTGCTGCTCTGCCAAAACTCAAGAAGCTCGTCACTATCCAAGACTAAGCATCACACTTGATTGGCACCCCATCCACCACCTTAAACATTCACTCCCTCCACCACCGGCGCACCATGGCTGCAGTGTGTACTATCTAAAGGATGCCCTGCAGCAACTCGCCAAGGCTTCTTCGGCAGCACCTCCTAAACCCGCGACCTCCACCACCTAGAAGGACAAGGGCAGCAGGCACATTGGAACACCACCACCTCCAAGTTCCCCTCCAAGACACACATCATCCCAACTTGGAAATATATCACCGTTCCTTCATCGTCGCTGGGTCAAAATCCTGGAAGTCCCTCCCTAACAGCACTGTGGGAGTACCATCACCATACGGACTGCAGCTGTTCAAGAAGAAGGCCCACCAACTCCTTGTTGAGGACAACTAACGATGGGCAATAAATGCCGGCTTTGCCAGCAATGTCCATAACCCTAGAATGAAAATGTGCTCCACACATGCACTGCTGGCCGAAATGTTACAGCCAGACTCTCTCTGTGTGCTTCCCCTCTGCTGTCTGTTAACAGGGTGATGGTAGATGCAAGTTAACAGTAAACTCGGGAGAGCGCCGCTCTTAAACTGCCTTCCTGGCCGGGCCTAGAATGCAAAAATGCCTCAAAGTCTACAGAATCCTAAGAGTGCAGAGTGATCAATGCCAGGAAAATGTTGACGTGTGGAATTTATGATCAAAGACGGTGAGGCAGATTGCAACAGCATTTAAACATATGGAGCTGTGTTTATTTTTCTGTTTTGCAGAGTGAGATGCAACAAAACAGTTCACACTTTTGAACCAAATTGAGTCCAAATTCCAAATGAGTAAAAGTTGACAGATTGGAATATGCAGCCACCTCACTGGTTCCATGTTTCTTAGACTAATGTTTCCTTTGAAAGACAACACCTCCGACAATGCAGCACTCTCTCGGTACTGCACTGAAGTGTCAGCCAACATTATGTGTTCAAGTCACACAAGCTTCACTTTCAGAGGTGGTTGTACCACCATTGAGCCAAGCTGTCAGTTACTCTCCGTGACCGCAGCATGGGCACGTTGCCAGCTCTGTCTCAGTGCTCGCACACTCGCCTCTGAACATAGTTTTCCCCGGTGTCCTGGCCAACATTTATCCCTCAACTAACACCTAAAAACAGATGATCTGGTCATTTGTTTCATTGCTGTTTGTGGGAGCTTGCTTCCTACATCACAACAGTGACTACACTTCAAAAGTAAAGCTGTAAAGCGCTTTGGGACATCCTGAGGTTGTCAAAGGTGCTGGATAAATGCAAGTCTTTGCTTTTTTCTTTTAAAGTCTTTTCTCGGCACAGTTTTGACAGCTTTTAATGAGGAAGTGTGGAGTTTGAGCGAACAGAAATCTGGTTTGGTTTCCGTCAGCATGACTCTTCCCCAGGAGCTGTAACGATCGTTTCCTTTCTTTTGGTCACAGGCGACAAGTGGAGGAGGTGGCTGGCCAATGAGCGTGTGGCTGACCCCTGAGCTCAAGCCTTTTGTCGGAGGGACTTACTTTGCGCCCGAAGACGGTTTCCACCGACCGGGGTTTAAGACAGTGCTGAAGAACCTGGCTGAGCAGGTATGGTATCCGTTGCTGTTAGATGGTGTGTACAACAGGGTGGTCCCTGAATTTTTGGATCCTTGGACATGTTTATTTTAGTTGGGTAAGGGTATTAAGGGATATGGCACCAAAGCGGGTAGATGGAGTTGAGGTACAGATCAGCCATGATCTAATTGAATGGTGGAGCAAGCTCAAGGGTCAGGAAAACTTTGCATAACTTTCCCTCAGATTTATAAGTGTGGGGTAGAGACGATTGGACATGGTCTGTAGAAGGACCAGCCCTGATGAAGCAAATGGTTTGAAGCAACTGAGGTCTGTTAAGGGGAGAAGGTTGAGCAAGGCGAAGGCATAAGAACATAAGAAATAAGAGCAGGAATAGGCCACACGGCCCCTTGAGCCTGCTCCGCCATTCAATAAGATCATGGCTGATCATCGACCTCAACTCCACTTTCCCGCCCGATCCCCATATCCCTTGATTCTCCTAGAGTCCAAAAATCTATCTATCTCAGCCTTGAATATAATCTATGGGAAAACCTGTTTATTACATGTCCTTTATTGTAAAGAGAGAGTTCAATTTAGTTCTGGTCTAACTAAGGCTGCTTAAACTCCACGTATTGCTGGGACACTGAACATTAGCAATCCCTAGCAGCAGGACCCATTTTTAGGCAGTGCTTAAATCTTGCGTTTCCGAGTATAAGTTCTGTTTAACCCCTGGCGGAGGCACTTGCCATACCATTGGAGTGCTTTAAATGATTCAGTTTTCCAGAATTGTTCATGTTTTATAAACATTTGCTTTAGTGGAAGAGAAACCGGAGTGGGATAACCGAACGCAGCAACAAGATCCTGACAGCGCTGCAGAGGGGAGTAGCGGTTAGCGCTGACAAGGAGGCCGTGCCACCGCCCTGCCCCCAGGTGATGGAGAGATGCTTCCAACAGCTGGCTCATTCCTACGAGGATGAGTACGGAGGATTCCGCGAGTCGCCGAAATTCCCGTCACCGGGTGAGGAACATAGGCATGTTTAAAAATACACCCACCGTCTTTGGAGGGCCACAACAATAACAACTTGCATTTATTTAGCGCCTTTAACATAGTAAAAAGTCCCAAGGCGCTTCACAGGAACGTAATCAGACAAAAAATTGACAACAAGCCAAAGAAGGAGATATTAGGACAGGTAGGTTTTAAGGAGGAGAGAGAGGTGGAGAGGTTTAGGGAGGGAATTCCAGAGGTTAGGGCCGAGATGGCTGAAGGCATGGCCGTCAATGGTGGGGTGAAGGAAGGGGGGGGTGGGGGGGGATGGACAAGAGGCCAGAGTTGGTGGAACGCAGAGTTCTCGGAGGGTTGGGCTGGAGGAGGTTACAGAGATAGGGAGGGGCGAGGCCATGGAGGGATTTGAACAAGAGGATAAGAATCTTCAAATCGAGGTGTTATGGAGAGTCACTGGTAGAGGCTTTCCACCAGAGATGTAATTCGCACTGGAGAGTGCAACTACCATGATGTAAAATGCTGGGTTCTTGTGTTCAGCTCCCCCTTTGCACTTTGCTGAACACTGAATGTGCTGCACAGTTAGTGAAAAGAGGGAAGAAGTGTTTAGTTATGATGTTTCAGCCATCATGGTGTGGGGCAGACCTAATGGACCACCTGGTCTTTTCCTGCCTGTCCATTTTGTATGTTTGTATGTTTTAAGAAAGGTTTTTAAGGAGGAAAGGCAAGTGGCGAGACGGAGGGGTTTAGGGAGGGAATTCCAGAGATTGGGACCTAAGTGGCTGAAAGCACCATCACCAGTGGAGGTCGGAGTCAGGGGAGCAGAGAGCTGGGTGGGGGTTTATATGCCAGGAACAGGTTACCGAGATGGAGACAAGACGAGGCTATGGAGGGATTTAAAGACCTGGACAGCAATTTTGTGGTGTAGGAGAGCCAGGAGCCATTGTAGGTCAGTGATGACCGGGCGATGGGTGAGCGGGACTTGATGTGGGATAGGCTAGGGGCAGCAGAGTTTTGGATCAACTGAAATTTATAGAAGGTGGAAATGGGTGTCCAGTAAGGAGAGCATTGGAGTAATCAAGTCTGGAGATGCTGAAAGCATTATGACAGTTTCAGCAGATGAGGGTTGAGATAGGAACTGGGAGTGGCTGATGTTATGGGGGTGGAGATAGGTTGTCTTTGTGGTGGAGAGAACATAGGGTTGGAAATTTAGTTCAGGACAAACAGATGCCGAGTTTGCAAACAGTCTGGTTCAGCCTGACACTGTGGTCGGGAAGGGGTATGGAATGAGTGGAGAGTGGAATTTGTGGTGGGATGGGGTGGAGCAAAGACGATTGGCTTTGGTCTTCCCAGTGGTCCTACATTACAACAGTGACTACACTTTAAAAGTACTTCATTGGCTGTAAAGCACTTTGGGACATCTTGAGGTCGTGAAAGGTGCTATATAAATGCAAGTCTTTCATTTTATTTGTAGCTCATCCAATTTTGGACAATTAGGTGGACATCACAGAGGCAGTGGTGAGGTGGTGGAGACCTAGAGCTGGGTATCATGTGACCCAATGTCTGCAGATTATGTTGCCAAGGGGCAGCATGAGGAAAATGAGGGGGCCAAGGTTAGAGCCTTGGGGCTCTCTGGAGGTTATGGTACGGGACAAGATGCTCTGTCTACGATCGGATAGGTAAGAGTGGAACCAGGCAGAGGCAGTCCCATCGAGTTGGACAACAGAGAGAGACATTAGAGGAGGATGGTATGATTGACTGTGTTGAAGGCTGCAGAAAGGTTGAGGAGGACGAGGAGAGATAATGCACCTGGGTCACAGCTACAAGAGAATGCTGGTCAGAGCTGTGGAAGGGCCATCAGCCTGAGTGGAGGGATTCAAATGGCATTGTGGAAGAGATGGACATGGAGGTGGGAACTGACAACACATTCAAGGACCTGGGAGAGGAAAGGGAGTTGACAGTTACCCAGGACAGATGGGTCAGAGGGTGGGATTGTTTGAGGAGAGGGGTGTTGACAGCAGTTTTCAAAGGGAGAAGGAACCATTAACAACACCAGGAAAGGAAGGTGGGTGGTGTGGAGTTTAGTGAAATGGAGTCAAAGGAACAGCAGATAGATCCCATGTATGAGATGAGCTTGGAAACGTCAGGGGAGATATGGAGGAGAAACTGGAGAGGCAGGGCTTCAGGCTAGAGTGGGAGGAGGACAGGGGACTTGACTTGGGGCACAAAGGAAAGTGGGGTGGCAGCAGAATGGATGATCATGATCTTGATGATGAAGAAATTCATGAGCTCCTCGGACTTGTTGGTGGTGGAAGAGGCAGAGGAGGAGGATTTATGGAGACGGTTAGTAATAGAGAAAAGAAGCCTTTGGAACACCACTGCCATAAAGTTTTGACAGCCACACATTTGGCCCTCCCGCTTGCTCTCTCCTGTCTTAAATCCTGTTTTCCCATAGCCCCATACCCTCTCTGACGTCCCCTGGCTCCCCATCTCCCAACACCAGATTCAGAACCAGGTTCCGACGAAGGGTTTCGACCTGAAACGTTAACTCTCTTTCTCTCTCCACGGATGTTGCCTGGCCTGCTGAGTTTTTCCAGCGTTTTCTGTTGTTATACCAGATTCAGAATCCTTGTCCTCCTCTACAAACTCCCACCCATGGCCTTTCCCTACCCTACGTCGGCCAACTCCTCCAGCTCTACATCCCAGCCTACACTCTATTGTTTACCGACACTTGTCTGCTGTGCTTCCGCCTCCCGGTGTTTCTCTCCTCGTGGAAGAGATTTCAGCCGTCTAGGTCCCACCCTCTAGCACTCCCTCCTTGCAACACGCTACTTCCCACGCCACCTTTAAAAGCCTCCTCAACACCTACCTTTTCGCCTGCGCTTTTGGTGAACTCTCCTAATTCTCCTATGACTGCTTCACCTGCTGTCTTCTATGTGATGTGATACATTGCTGCCCATATCCTAACTCTCACCAAGTCCCGTTCACCCATCACCCCTGTGCTCGCTGACTTACATTGGCTCCCAGTCTGGCAGCGCCTCAATTTTAAAATTCTCCTCCTTGTTTTCAAATCCCTGTATGGCCTCGCCCCTCCCTAACTCTGTAACCTCCTCCAGCCCCACAACCCTCCGAGATCTCTGCTCCTCCAATTCTGACCTCTTGTGCATCCCAGATTTTAATCGCTGCACCATTGGCGGCCGTGCCGTCAGCTGCCTAGGCCCTAAGCTCTGGAATTCCCTCCCTAAACCCCTCCGCCTCTCTACCTCTCCTCCCATAAGACACTCCTTTGACCAAGCTTTTGGTCACCTTGTCCTAATATCTCCTTTTGTTTGATGATGCTCCTGTGCAGCGCCTTGGGATGTTTTACTATGTGAAAGGCGCTATACAAATGGAAGTTGTTGTCGGATGTTTTATTACGTTAAAGGGACTATACATATACACACAAGTTGGCGTCACCGATTATTTGTACCTTACAACTTATATAAAGGTAGAAAGTAAAGTTACATCGTGTTTAGAATCCATGGGTATTTGTGAACGTTCCTTTGCCTTACTGCACTTCAGGAATGATCCTATCTGCCCCTGGCTCTTGCTTTATGTATGATTGTCTTTGCCACAATTTGCATGCTTTCCGCCCAGCAACAGTTCAGGGTTGGGAGTAATTGCTCTTTTCCTTGTGTTTTTTTTCTGATTGATGTTACTTCTATTTAAAATCACTTTGCAGTGAGTAAAATTCGAGGCTTTTGGACATAACATATGGTCCAGAAACTCTCAACCGTGTCAAGTGAACACAGGAGAAAACTGGATTTGAGTAGCCCAGTACTGCACAGCGATATTTGCTTAAGCTTTCTCATCGCATTGTGAACAATGTGAGCTGAGGCTTTTATTTTTTTTTTTTAAAAAGGGTATGAATGGTAAGGCTCTGTTGAAGCTTCAAGAATGCAGAGGGTTTTACCCATTGTACTCCTTTTCAAAAATAAATGGTTTATAAAATCGACTTTAACACCACTTTGCGTTCATGTGTTCATTCAACTGTTGAACACTATCGGGGGATGCCTGGCTAGAGTTTCCCCAGTGTTGTGAGGGGACTTAGCTAATAGTGGGTGCAGCATCTTCCCTACCTCCCAGTGTTTCCCCCCTCCTCCACTGAAGGTGCTGACTGATGCTGGGTACCGTACCAATGGCACCCACTGCCCTCTGGCACTCATCACCCAAGAGGCCATTCTTTGTGTGAGCCTAGACGTTGAGTGTCGGTGGGACCTTCGATCGCGGGGGGTGGGGTCTTGTGTTGGAGCACATCGCCGTCCTTGCCTGGCATCCATACGTACATTTTCCAACGGGGGGGTCACTGGATGCCAGTCAGCAGATTTCCTTTTTTCCCCCCCCCCTGCTCCCCCGCCTTCTCCAGCCTTGAGGCAGTATAGTCTTGAGTTAAGGTGAGCTAATTCAGCACAAGGATCAATAAAAAAAATCAAAGACTTGCACCTCAGCACATTTCTCAAAGTGCTTCATCTACAATGAATTACTTTGAAGCGGGGTGACTGTTGTTAAGTAGGCAAATACAGCAGCCGTTTGCACACAGTAAGATCCCATAAACATCAGTAAGACTGTTGGCCAGTTGCTCATTTTATGGTGGTGTTGGTTGAGGGAGGAATGTTGGACAGGACACCAGGAGAATTCCCTGCTCATCTTCGGATAGTGGACATCTCCTGAACCACCGGATTGGACAACTAATCTGTGACCAATGAGTCCCTGCCTTCTCATACGCTGGTGAGGGGTTGAATTGGTGGCCGTGCCTTCAGCTGCCAAGGCCGTAAGCTCTGGAATTCCCTCTCTCAACCTCTCCTCCTCCTCTACCTCTCTCTCTTCCTTTAAAACGCTCCTTAAAACCTACCTCTTTGACCAAACATCTGCCCTAATATCTCCTTATGTGGCTCGGTGTCAAATTTTGTTTTATAACGCACCTGTGAAGCAGCTTGAGACGTTTTACAACGTTAAAGGCGCTATATAAATACAAGTTGTTGTTGTTCTACACTGAATCTGTCACCTTCCTTGGGAAAATACTTGCAGAAGTCTTCAGGTGGGTTTCACAGAGTGTTGTCAAGTCTCCTGAATGGAACAAAGTCTTTATGATTTGTCTAAATACCTTCAAGAAGTATCTGATTTATCCATTTGTGTATAATTCTGTTCCTTTTATTAAAACGTTGATATTAGAGGACACATATCTGCCACTGCTTTACCTTTGCTCAAAAATATATGGTGGGGATATTTTAATTTGTACATCCAGACCAAGGACACCATTAAGGTTGGAACAAATAGCAAAGAAGATGAGATAAATCAAGCAGGTGGGTGACAGAAATCTTAAGTTTTAAAAACCTGAAGATTGTGAGAGGACTGAGGGAGGTGAGGTGTTCCACAATTTTGAGGGCCTTGAAAGGAGTGAGTTAAAGTAGGGGACAGTGCAGTGAACTTTGATTTCAATCCAGGGAGGAGGAAGGTCTATCTGAAGGGTTGGAGCAGCAAGCGAGGAAGGAGAACGGACCATAGTTGTATTGATAAAGCAGAGAGAGGTTTTCAATGGAGAGAGAGATTGGAGGATCAGGTGAAAAAGCAATCACTTAAGATGGCAATACCCTGATCCCTTGTGGGGACCACTGCGTTGCTGTAGATTGGGCAGTTGCCACCTTTCCCCCACATTGTAGTGGACAGGGACAGTGGTTAATTGATAGTCTCTGTCTAACTTTGTGAAAACCATTGTTCTTCCCCAAACAGTGAACTTCAATTTTCTGTTTCGTTTCTGGGCTCTGAACAAGACCGGTGAGAAAGGAGCCCGGGCGTTGGAGATGGCGCTGCACACACTGAAAATGATGGCTCTTGGAGGAATTCATGATCACATCGGGCAGGTAGGATAGCCCTGAGCGGTGTGAGAAACCCTCTCTAGATGAGGTGGTGGTGGGGATAATTGTGGGTCTAAGTAGATGTAAGCAGAGTTGATTTGGTTAGGCTGAGTGATAACCAGATGTTTGCTTTAAAAGACAGACAGACTTGCATTTGTACTTAAACAACACTTGTGACTCCCATAAAACATCTTAAATGAATCACTTTGCGATGGAGTGACTATCGCTGTCGAGTTGCCCAGGACACTGGGAGAGCTCCCTGCTCTTCTTTGAATACTGTTATGGGGTCCTTAACGTCCACCTGAACCATCGGAACAGGTGAACCTTTGGTTACAATGTCTCATCCAAAGGCATTCCTTCAAGAAATGCAGCAGTTCCTCAGTACAAGTATCATCCTGGATCATGTGCTCAAGTTTTGGCATGGATCACGTTCTGAATGAGAAGTGAGAGTGCTACCAACTGAGTCAAGCTGACACATTTCTACTTCCACTGCTCCTCATTCTTTCTATCCTCCACATATTTCAGGGTGGGACCAGTGAAACATTGGCCTAGAAATTCGTGTGGCCGGCTTGCCGCGGGGGTAAGGATCGCGCGCGCTCTTACCCACCGCGCCTGCCGTTGTGTTTCGGGCCCACAGGAACTTCGGGTCCCGGGCCTCTCCCTAGTGCCGGCGCGCAGTGCTTGCGTGTTCCAGGGGCGCAGTTAGTGCGATGCGACCCCTGGGATCACGTGGGCCATGGAGAGCCAATGGCAGCAGACCATCTTTCATTCATAGATTTGACAGGAGACTGTCAAATCTGTGAATTGAAATCGGCCCCAAAAGAACAGCTAAACCTCAAATAAATTTTACAAAAAACCATCACATTTATAAAATAACTATAGTTAAATAAATTAACCACTTTAAACAAAAATTTAAATTTTTGAAAAAATTAAGATACTTTTTAAAAGTTATAAAAATAAACTTACCTTTCTTTAAAGTCTCTAAAAAAGATAAACCTGTTGAAAAAATTTTAAAATTATACTTAATTAACTACTTACCTTGTTCAAAAGGGGTCTTACGCCTCCTTTTTACTAGCGTAGAATCTTCAATACTTACCCTCGCGTTGAAACCTGAAAAAAAATCTAAGTGTGCTGCGTGCGCGCAGCCTCTAGTGCGCACGCGGTTCACCTAGGAACCGCCCCCTTCGCCATACCGGAAGTGCCAGTTTCCCGCGCATGCGCAGTGCATGCAGGAAACCGGCACTTCGGGAATGAATACGGATGAGTACACAGTCCGTACTCACCCGAGAACGGCCGAATTTTTGGGCCATTGTGTTCACCTTGATGGCCTGATTTTTGGATAAATTAGAATGAGCGATGGAGATCCCCATTGAGACTTCAACAACAGCAACTTGAATTTATAGACAAAAGCAAAATACTGTGGCTGCTGGAAATCTGAAATAAAAACAGGAAATACTCAGCAGGTCAGGCAGCATCTGTGCAGAGAGAAACAGAGTTAACGTTTCGGGTCGATGACATTTCGTCAGAACTGGAAAAAGTTAGAGATGTAACAGGTTTTAAACAGGTGCTGAAGCGGGGAGGGGAGGAAAGAACAAAAGGGAAGGTCTGTGATAAGATGGAAGGCAGGAGAGATTAAATAACAAAAGGGATGATGGTAATGGGACAAGTAAAGAAACAAAAGAAGAGTCTAAAAGGGGTGTAAATGGGAATGGCAGAATCATCAACAGCTGCCATGTGAAAAAATAGGGGCAGAGGTTATGGTCTGAAATTGTTGAACTCGATGTTGAGTCCAGAAGGCTGTAAAGTTCCTAATTGAAAGATGAGGTGCTGTTCCTCGAGCTTACGTTGAGCTTCGTTGGAACAGTGTGAGAGTCCGAGCACGGAGAGGTCAGAGTGGGAGTGGAGCGGAGAATTAAAGTGACAGGCGACCGGAAGCTCGGGGCCACCCTTACGGACTGAACGGAGGTGTTCCACAAAGTGGTCACCCAATCTGCGTTTGGTCTCCCCAATGTAGAGGAGACCACATCGTGAGCAGCGAATAGACTATACTAAATTGCAAGAAGTACAAGTAAATCGCTGTTTCACCTGGAAGGAGTGTTTGGGGCCCTGGACAGTGGGAAGGGAGGAGGTAAAAGGGCAGATGTTGCATCTCCTGTGCTTGCACAGGAAGGTGCCGTGGGAAGGGGAGGGGGTGTTGGGGGTGATTGAGGAGTGGACCAGGGTGTCGCGGAGAGAGCGGTCCCTTCGGAATGCTGAGAGGGGAGGGGAAGAAGTGTTTGGTGGTGGAATCACGCTGGAGGTGGCGGAAATGGCGGAGGATGATCCGTTGAATGTGGAGGCTGGTGGGGTGAAAGGTGAGGACAAGGGGATCCCTATCGTGGTTCTGGGAGGGAGGGGAAGAGGTGAGAGCAGAAGTGTGGGAAATGGAACGGACACGGGCGAGGGCCATGTCAACCACAGTAGAGGGGAATCCTCGGTTGAGGAAAAAGGAAGACATGTCGGAAGCACTAGTATTGGAGGTGGCATCGTCAGAGCAGATGCGACAGAGAAACTGGGAGAATGGAATAGAGTCCTTGCAGGAAGCGGGGTGGGAGGAAGTGTAGTCCAGGTAGCTGGGAGTCAGTGGGCTTGTAGTGAATGTTTGTCAATAACCTATCCCCAGAAATTGAGACAGAGAAGTCGAGGAAGGGAAGGGAAGAGTCGGAGATGGACCATGTGAAGGTGAGGGAAGGGTGGAAATTGGAAGCAAAGTGAATGAAATTTTCTAGTTGAGGGCGAGAGCAGGAAACGGCACCGATACAGTCATCAATGTACCGGAAAAAGAGGTGAGGGAGGGGACCTGAGTATGACTGGAACAAAGAATGTTCCACATATCCCATGAAAAGGCAGGCATAGCTAGGACCTATGTGGGTTCCCATAGCAACACCTTTAATTTGGAGGAAGGGAGTGGAGTCAAAGGAGAAGTTGTTTAATGTGAGAACAAGTTCAGCCAGGCGGAGGAGGGTGGTGGTGGATGGAGACTGGTTGGGCCTCTGTTCAAGGAAGAAGCGGAGCGCCCTCAGGCCGTCCTGGTGGGGAATGGAGGTGTAGAGGAATTGGGCATCCATGGTGAAAAGGAGACGGTTGGAGCCAGGAAACTGTTAAAGTGACAGAGGGTGTTGGAAGAGTCACGAATGTAGATGGAAAGAGACTGGACAACGGGAGAAAAAAAGAGTTGAGAGAGGAAGAAATCCGTTCCGTGGAGCAAGAACAGGCTGAAACGATGGGTCTACCAGGGCAGTCCTGCTTGTGGATCTTGGGAAGGAGGTAGAAGCAGGCTGTGCGGGGTTGGGGAACTATGAGGTTGGCGGCTGTGGAGGGACGATCTCCAGAGGAGATGAGATCAGTGACAGTCTTGGAAACGATGGCTTGATGTTCGGTGGTGGGATCATGGTCCAGGGGGAGGTAGGAGGAGGTGTCGGAGAGTTGGCATTCAGCCTCCGCTAGGGAGAGGTCGGTTTGCCAAACACCAACAGCGCCACCCTTGTCAGCAGGTTTAATGACACTGTTGGGCTTGGATCTGAGAGAATTTGTATAGCGCCTTTAATGTAGTAAAACGCCCCAAGGTGCTTCACGTGAATGTTATCAAACAAAATTTGACACCGAGCCACATGAGATTTTGGGACAGATGACCAAAAACTTGGACAAAGAGGTAGGTTTTAAAGGAGCGTCTTAAAGGAGGATAGAGAGGCAGAGAGGTTTAGGGAGTGAATTTCAGAGCTTAGGGCCTAGGCAGCTCAAGGCACGGGCGCTAATGATGGATCGATTAGAATCGGGGATGCACAAGAGGCTAGAATTGGAAGAGTGCAGAGATCTTGAAGGCTTGTAGGGCTGGAGGAGGTTACAGAGATGGGGAGGGGCGAGACCATGGAAGAATTTGAAAACAAGGATGAGAATTTTAAAATTGAGGCGTTGGTGGATTGGGAGCTAATGTAGGTGAGTGAGCACAGGGGTGTTGGGTAAACGGGACTTGGTGCGAGTTAAGTTACGAGCAACAGAGCTTTGGATGAGCTTCATTTATGTAGGGTGGAAATGGTCAAACAGGAGAGCGTTGGAATAGTCAAGTCTAGAGGTAACAAAGCCATGGGTGAGGTTTTCAGCAGCAGATGAGCTGAGGCAGGGGCGGAGTCGGGCGATGTTACGGAGGTGGAAGTAGGCGGCCTTGGTGATGGTGCGGATATGTGGTCGGAAGCTCATCTCGGTGTCAACTACAACACCAAGGTTGCGAACGGTCTGGTTACAGCCGCAGGGAGAGGGCTGGAGTGGTGACTAGGGAACAGAGTTTGTGGCGGGGACCAGAAACAATGGCTTCGGTCTTCCCAATATTTAGCTGGAGGAAATTTCTGCTCATCCAGTACTGGATGTCGGACAAGCAGTGTGACAAATCGGAGACAGTGGAGGGGTCGAGAGAGGATGAGGTGGTGAGGTAGAGCTGGGTGTCGCAGCGTACATATGGAAATTGAATTGAAATTCCTGGAGGGACACTCTCCAGCGAATCGACACCCTACCCCAGTCAGGCAAGGCACTAATCCTAAATTAACTGGAAGATAATGAGAAAGACGGCAGTGTAGCTCATGAATCCTACCTTTCGGCCTTTATGAAGAGGCATTCTTGATGATCGGCACTGTGAAAAGCAAAAGTACGTGCAAACAGAAGAGGGATAATTCACCTGGGGCAAGGGGCAGCCAAGAAGATTGGAGTTTAGCTGCTCCGACTCTATTCTATTGCTCACCCCCCCATCTTCCTTCCCACCACAATCGGTGGCAGGCCTGTGCCCTCGGTGCTCCCGAAACCCATCCCCATTCTTGTACCTCTTCCCCACCTTCAAAAGCTTCCTCGGAACTCGAGCCGTCTCCTTCAATGTTCGCTGTAAGCTGTGCGCGGCCGCCCAGTAATCTGCAAGGTGTCCTGCGCAGGCCGCTCGTTGGAAATACCGCGCACACGCGCAGAAATGTAAAGAGACCGCGCATTGAAATAAACAGGCCGCGCACAACAAAGACAATTTAGAGGGAACATTGGTCTCCTTACCTCCGCTAACTTCCCCTTTCCTTTCTCCCTTCCCTCCCCTCCCCCACCTGCCTTCCATGGGAAATTGTGCTACGTTGAAGGCTCTAACAACAACAACAACTACTTGTATTTATATAGCGACTTTCACATAGTAAAACGTCCCAAGGCGCTGCACAGGACTATTTTAAGACAAAAAATTTGACACCGAGCCACATAAGGATAAATTAGGGCAGGTGACCAAAAGCTTGGTCAGAGAGGTGGGTTTTAAGGAGCGTCTTAAAGGAGGAAAGAGAGGTAGTGAGGCGGAGCGGTTTAGGCAGGGAATTCCAGAGCTTGGGGCCTAGGCAACAGAAGGCACGGCCACCAAAGGTTGAGCAGTTATAATCAGGGATGCTTAAGGGCAGATTTAACAGTGCAAGTTGTTGAACAGACAACACCCACCTGCGGTATCATGGCTACGTCCGTCGCCTCTGGTACCACAGGTTCAGTTCTGACAGAGGCTGAACCCCCTCCCTTTGCTATCCGTCTCCAGCACTGCTTCTGTCAGAAGGCTCCTAAACATTGGGTCTGGGCTTGTTTGTGGTACAGTTTCCATGGCAAGTCTTTGCAGAAGCCTCCTCATTATAGCATGTTAGCCCTGAGGCTATGCAACAGTGGCTCTGGAGTGTTGTAGTGACTGTGGAGTGTTCGTGACCTACTTGTTAAGAATTAAGTTAACACTCGGAGGACAGTGCTGGTACTTTTAATTACTGATCCCCCTTTGATATTACAGAGCCGCTTGTTGGCAGCGGTTCTGTGACATAACGAGGCCCCCTTGCTGTGGGGTGGAGCTGGCAGTGAGGGACAATTGTGAAGTTGGAATTAAATTGTGTTATCATCACTCATGTACTCGCCGACCTACATCGGCTCCCGGTCCACCAGTGCCTCAATTTTAAAATTCTCATCCTTGTTTTCAAATCCCTCCATGGCCTCGCCCCTTCTGTAATCTCCTTTCGCCCTATAACCCTCCCAGATCTCTGCGCTCCTCCAATTCTGGCCTCTGGTGGATCTCGGATTTTAATCGCTCCACCATTGGTGGCCGTGCTTTCAGCTGCCTGGGCCCTAAGCTCTGGAATTCCCTCCCTAAACCTCCGCCTCTCTACCTCTCTTTCCTCCTTTAAGACACTCCTTAAAACCTACCTCTTTGACCAAGCTTTTGGTCACCTGTCCTAATATCACCTTATGTGGCTCGGTGTCAAATGTTGTTTGATAAAGCTCCTGTGAAGCGCCTTGGGACGTTTTACTACGTTAAAGACGCTATATAAATACAAGTTGTTGTTGCAAGGTACTGGAGCCTGTGGGACTGAACCCTGGCACGGAATAAGCACCTTCAGGTGTGCCGAGGGTGAAAATTTTAGAAAGTAGACAATTGAGTATTAAAATTTGCCTTCGCTTTCGACTGTTTGGTTCCACACCTGTCTGCGCCGTGCTGAAAGTGGGCCTTCGAATTTCCTGGACTCAGGTCGACTCGGTCGGGTTGCGTCCCTAGGAATCCCCGGGGATCCGGCCGCCCTTAGGTCGCCGATAGCCAGTCGGTAGGTTGTGGAGCTTTCTGCAAGCCTCTAATGTGGTGATAAGAGAGAAAGAACTTGCATTTCTATAGCGGCTTTCACGACCACCGGACGTCCCAAAGCACTTCACAGCCAACGAAGTACTTTTGAAGTGGAGTCACTGTTGTAATGTGGGAAACGCGGCAGCCAATTTGCGCACAGCAAGCTCCCACAAACAGCAATGTGATAATGACCAGATGATCTGTTTTAGTGATGTTGGTTGAGGGATAATGTGGGATAGATTAATATCAGAACGAATGGTCCATTCAGGTGGTCATGGGCATTGATGTCAGTAGATGCAGTGGATGCTTGTTCCAATGTTAATGCTGCTCTGCTCTCTGCCAGGGCTTCCATCGCTACTCCACAGACGGGAGGTGGCACGTTCCCCACTTTGAGAAGATGCTGTATGACCAGGGGCAGCTGGCTGTGTCCTACACAGAAGCTTATCAGGTAAACTAAAAGAAAGAGAAAACTCTTTACACTTTTCCGCCCCCCCCCCCCCCAATTTTTCCGTCTCTACTTTGGGCAACATTTATGTTCATCAAAGTGAGTGATTCTAATTCTGGGGACCGGAATGTGTCCCCATTTCAGGGCCAGCATCACAGGCACAGCACGGGTTCGATACAGAGTAAAACTCCCTCTACACTGTCCCATCAAACACTCCCAGGGCAGGTACAGCACGGGTTAGATACAGAGTAAAGCTCCCTCTACACTGTCCCATTAAACACTCCCAGGACAGGTACAGCACGGGTTAGATACAGAGTAAAGCTCCCTCTACACTGCAGTGGAATAACTGAAGTGGTGTGAGCTTACCACCTCCAGGGGCTCTGACTCCGGATTTGCACCACAAGTTTAAAGTCACTATGAAGCTGGAATCACTTCATACAAAACATAAACTAGTAGTCTAGGCCCTGAACTCTGGAATTCCCTCCTAAACCTCTCCGCCTCCCCACCTCACTCTCCTCCTTTAAGACCCTCCTTAAAATCTACATCTTTGACCAAGCTTTTAGTCACCCTAATGTCTCCTTCTTTGGCTCGGTGTCAATTTTGACTGATTACGCCCCTTGAACAGTCTTGGGATGGCTTCCTACATTGAAGGTGCTATATAAATGCAAATTGTTGTTGTTCTCTAAGTGCACCCCAAGAGAACTTACAAACCTCACTTATCCCAAATCTCAATCAGTTACTGTGCCAAATATCTATCCCTCTTGAATTTGTGACAGTTTGCACCTCTGATCTGCTTCATCTGCTTTGCCCTCAGTTAAAAATAGTTAAATCTATTATTCCTTTTAAAATTAGTCCACAATGATTATTATTAAAACTGTGGCAGGCCCATGTTTAATGCGTCAGAAAATCGTGCTGCTGCACATTTCTTCATTCGCCACAAGAGGGAGCTGGTGATACATGAATCCCAATAAAGTAACTGAAGTGGGACAACTCCTGAGGCTGGGCTTCTGCAGCAACATTCAGTGCCCCCCCGGGTTTAACATTTAGTTCTTAGTTACGTTTTTCTTGACAAAAGAAGATTTTATTTTAAATATTTTCCCTAACCTTGTTTCTTAAGTTTCCCACCGACCACCTCAACCTGTGCACTTTGGGGCCCGAGTGCCAGTCGGGGTCTTGTCTGGCTCCCAATCTTCAGGAGAAGCCTGCTTCTTAAAATCGGGAATTCACTCTCCCCTCTCCAGTTCACCACAACTGGAAATCGGCAGTTTTGGGGGTCACATATTGGTGGGTTGTGAGGACAACGCAGTCAGGGTTTGGAACTTGTCACACCTGGAACTGTGGTTCTGGATTATGCCCCCAGTGGCCGTCAGACCCCTGTGCCCCCCCCCATGGCCCCAGTGCCAGTCAGACCCCTGTGACCTCCCCCCCCCCATGGCCCCAGTGCCAGTCAGACCCCTGTGCTGCCCCCCATGGCCCCTGTGCCCCCCCCATGGCGCCAGTGCCAGTCGAACCCTGTGCCACCCCCTCCCATGGCCCCAGTGCCAGTCGGACCCCATGCTGCCCCCTCTGTGGCCCCAGTCGGACCCCTGTGCTGCCCTCTCTATGACCCGAGTGGCAGTCGGGGTCTTGTCTGGCTCCCATTCTTCAGGAGAAGCCTGCTTCTTAAAATCGGGAATTCACTCTCCCCTCTCCAGGGAACGGCCTGTTCACCACAACTGGAAATCGCCATCTGCTGATTTTGATGTGCGAAGAGCCCTAATACTGTCTCACTCTCCCTTCTAATGTCTCTGTACAGTCCCACTGTCCCTGATACTGACTGTACAGTCCCACTCTCCCTGATACTGACTGTACAGCCCCATTCTCCCTGATACTGTCTCTGTACAGCCCCACTCTCCCTGATACTGTCTCTGTACAGCCCCACTCTCCCTGATACTGTCTCTGTACAGCCCCACTCTCCCTGATACTGTCTCTGTATAGTCGCACTCTCCCTGATACTGTCTCTGTATAGTCCCACTGTCCCTGATACTGACTGTACAGCCCCACTCTCCCTGATACTGTCTCTGTACAGTCCCACTCTCCCTGATACTGTCTCTGTATAGTCGCACTCTCCCTGATACTGTCTCTGTATAGTCCCACTGTCCCTGATACTGACTGTACAGTCCCACTCTCCCTGATACTGTCTCTGTAGTGCCCCACTCTCCCTGATACTGTCTCTGTACAGCCCCACTCTCCCTGATACTGTCTCTGTACAGCCCCACTCTCCCTGATACTGTCTCTGTACAGCCCCACTCTCCCTGATACTGTCTCTGTACAGCCCCACTCTCCCTGATACTGTCTCTGTACAGCCCCACTCTCCCTGATACTGTCTCTGTACAGCCCCACTCTCCCTGATACTGTCTCTGTACAGCCCCACTCTCCCTGATACTGTCTCTGTACAGCCCCACTCTCCCTGATACTGTCTCTGTACAGCCCCACTCTCCCTGATACTGTCTCTGTACAGCCCCACTCTCCCTGATACTGTCTCTGTACAGCCCCACTCTCCCTGATACTGTCTCTGTACAGCCCCACTCTCCCTGATACTGTCTCTGTACAGCCCCACTCTCCCTGATACTGACTGTACAGTCCCACTCTCCCTGATACTGTCACTGTACAGCCCCACTCTCCCTGATACTGTCTCTGTACAGCCCCACTCTGCCTGATACTGACTGTACAGCCCCACTCTCCCTGATACTGTCTCTGTACAGTCCCACTCTCCCTGATACTGACTGTACAGCCCCACTCTCCCTGATACTGTCTCTGTACAACCCCACTCTCCCTGATACTGTCTCTGTACAGTCCCACTCTCCCTGATACTGACTGTACAGCCCCACTCTCCCTGATACTGTCTCTGTACAGCCCCACTCTCCCTGATACTGTCTCTGTACAGCCCCACTCTCCCTGATACTGACTGTACAGCCCCACTCTCCCTGATACTGACTGTACAGTCCCACTCTCCCTGATACTGACTAATCAGCCCCACTCTCCCTGATACTGTCTCTGTACAGCCCCACTCTCCCTGATACTGACTCTGTACAGCCCCACTCTCCCTGATACTGTCTGTACAGTCCCACTCTCCCTGATACTGACTGTACAGTCCCACTCTCCCTGATACTGACTGTACAGCCCCACTCTCCCTGATACTGACTGTACAGCCCCACTCTCCCTGATACTGACTGTACAGTCCCACTCTCCCTGATACTGACTGTACAGTCCCACTCTCCCTGATACTGACTAATCAGCCCCACTCTCCCTGATACTGTCTCTGTACAGTCCCACTCTCCCTGATACTGTCTCTGTACAGTCCCACTCTCCCTGATACTGTCTCTGTACAGTCCCACTCTCCCTGATACTGACTGTACAGTCCCACTCTCCCTGATACTGACTGTACAGTCCCACTCTCCCTGATACTGACTAATCAGTCCCACTCTCCCTGATACTGACTAATCAGCCCCACTCTCCCTGATACTGTCTCTGTACAGTCCCACTCTCCCTGATACTGTCTCTGTACAGTCCCACTCTCCCTGATACTGTCTCTGTATAGCTCTCCTGTTTGAACTTTACCAGTGAGCATTTTGTGGAAATGAATTGGTTTTCGAAATGATGTGCAGCTGTACCTTGTGTTGGTAGAGAGCCAGCTCCAGTAAGACAAACCCACATCATTCACACCCCCAAATATCTGCAGGTTAATTTTAGCGTGAACACATTGTGATTACAGGAAAACATGGGAGCGTTATATTTTGCTTTTCCCACATATTTCTCTAGTTCCTGAATGCCAAAAGTGTCTCACTCCTTACAAACCAGAGTGTGACCTTACACACACAACGTCTGGTAACTTAGCGCACAGGGGCCAAACGGGAAGCTGTGACTGTGATTAGGTGACTGCAGTCTCACACGTCCCCTCACGTTGTCCTCGTCTTTGGACAGTGGAATAGCCAATCTGTCAGACCATGTGACTCAAACTACCAATCAGGTTTATTAAAAGTAACAATTAGACAGTAGCGACAAATCAGTGCAGCAGATTTCACTTGATTACAGAACTTTTAATTACATAAAATTTACAGCACAGAAATAGGCCACTCAGCCCAACAGGTCTGTGCCGGTGTTTGTCCTCCACATAAGCCTCCTTCCACCTTACTTCATCTCACCCTGTCAGCATATCCTTCTATTCCTTTCTCCCTCATGTATTTATCAAGCTTCCCCTTTTAACTGACATCTCCTCCTACACAAAATTAATAAGAGCGACACTTTGTCGATACCTCACTAGCTTTCTTGATATCCTAAACCCGGACCAGCATCAGTAATATAAAACATGTATTTGAGGGTTCTTCGAACCATTACGGACTTTTCGGTTTGCCTTTATCTCGATGAATCAAGAACTGGCAGCAAAACAGCCGAATATTTCTCTCTGCCTGTAGCCCTTCAGAGACAGTGTGCGGGATACCCACCCATCATGCAGATTGGTCCACTTGTATTCACAAGCCTTTGCCACTCAAATCAAATTTCGATTAACAGCCTCATAATAGATGCTACAGTCAAATCTGTTCACACCAGATTTAAAGCGCCTTAACTTCAGGGGAGAGCATGCTGCCTGTCGACACAGAATCTATGGGAGTGCTTGTTCCTGGTAATGCCCCTCACGGGGTTACTGTGGCTTAATTACAGACCTGAGCCACATGTGGAGATATTAGGGCAGATCACCAAAAGCTTGGTCAAAGATGTAAGTTGTAAGTGCGGAGTCTGGCCTCGCCCCTCCCTATCTCTATAACCTCCTTCAGCCTCTACAACTCTCCGAGATATCTGCGCTCCTCCAATTCTGGCCTCTTGAGCATCCTCGATTTTAATCGCTCCACCATTGGCGGCCGTGCCTTCAGCTGCCTAGGCCCTAAGCTCTGGAATTCCCTCCCTAAACCTCGCTGCCTCTCTATCTCTCTTTCCTCCTTTAAGACGCCCCTTAAAACCTACAACTGCCCTAATATCTCCTTATGTGGCTCAGAGTCAAAATTGTTTGATAATTGCTCCTGTGAAGAGCCTTGGGACGTTTTACTACGTTAAAGGTGCTATATAAATGCAAGCTGTTGTTTGCAGCAAACAATAACAGGGTGTTTCTCTAAGGCTTCTATATAAAAATTATATATAGTTATATGATAATAAATAGGACAGATTTCTGATCTGTCGCTGGAAGGTTTGTGAAAATCTTCTGGCGTTGTGAAAAGAGATTTCAGTATCAAAAGGATGGGAGCTGCTGTTAATAGCAAACGGAAAGAGAATGTGGTGAAGTGCGTGAGATGTAACGGGGCACTGAGTGATCCCACACTGCAGACAATTTGTTAGATGTGAACCGAGACTCAGCCACCAGCTTTATACATCGACATCTTCAACCAACTGGAACAAGGAGCATCAGCACAGTCCTCACCAGCCCCCTTACACAACCAAGCCTCGGGGCGAATCTCTTTATCTCACTGAAAGAATCGTTAAATCAGACATTTGGTGAAGTGCGCTCTAGTGTTCCAGAAAGGTGGGGGGGGTGGGGGTCTCCCCTCAGGAATGAGGCTGGATGTAATCACGGGGAAAGGGCTCTAGATGTTAACCACTGGAACTGTGAAAATAATATTGACTGAGACCGTGGAGGAGAATTCAACTCCCTCCGCCCGGCAGAACTCTGGATGGCAGCGGAGTTAGAATGCAGCGGGAGGAATTTTCGGCCCTGTTCCCACTCTGCCGCCGTTCTTCCACGGGGCCTTCCGCTGGTTGGCCGAGGTCAGAGATGTAAGTTATAAAGCTGAATAGTATGCCAGTGTTTGTACTCCACGTGAGCCTCCTCCCACCTTACTTCATCTCACCCTATCAGCTTATCCTTGTGTTCTTTTCTCCCTCTTGTACTTATCTTGCTTCCCCTTAAATGCATCTATGCTAGTCGCCTCAACTACTCCTTGTGGTAGCGAGTGATACATTCTCACCACTCTCTGGGTAAAGAAGTTTCTCCTGAATTCCCTATTGGATTTAATGAATAACCAATAATATTGAATTATTATAGAATGACTGTGTGATGGGGGTAAAATAAATGGTGGCATTTGTCAGTATGGATTCAGGCATGGCTACCAACTGGTGGTAACCAGCTGGTTCTCCCTGAAACATGCCATTCAGAAGCTGATTGTTTGTGTTAGAATGGACTAAATTGTAGTTAATTTTCCAGTTTTACCAGACAAAAGTCTTGACGCTCAGGCTGCAGGTACACTGCCACTTCTGACGGTGCTGTGAGAGTGACGGTATAACTCCGGTCCGACTCTGGAGCAACACTGCGGTGCGAACCCCCCTGGAGGGGAGGTCCTCTCGCATCCCCTGGGCTTAACAATTCCAGGGTGGTACTAGGAACATAGGATCGGAGAAAGGTCAATCAGCCCCTCGAGCTTGTTCTGCCATTCTATTAGATCCTGGCTGATCTGTGCCGTAACTCCATTTTCCCACCTTAATTCCATATCCCTTGATAGCCTTAAAAATCTATCCATCCATTTCAGTTGACCCCCCCAGCATCCACAGCCTTTTGGGGGAGAGTGTTCCAGATTTCCAATACCCCTTGTGTGAAGTGTTTCCTGATTTCACTCCTGAATGTCCAAGCTCTAAAATTAAGATTATTTCCCCTGTTCTGGATTCCCCCATCAAAGGAAATACTTTTCTGTATCTACCCTATCGAATCCTTTTATCATTTTTAACGCCTCAATTAGATCACCTTCCACCCATCTAAACTCAAGGGAATACAAGCCAGGTTTATGCAACCTGTCTTCCTAATGTAGCCCTTTTAGCCCCGGTGTCATTCTGGTGAATCTGCGCTGCACCCCCTCCAAGGCCAAGATATCCTTCCTGAGGTGCGGGACCCGGGACCGAACGCAGGTGGGGTCTGACCAAGGCTCTGTTACTTTTGTATTCCAGCCCCCTTGAGATCAAGTCCAACATTCCATTCGCCTTTGTGATGACTTTTTGTACCTGTGCGTAGGGGTGAGTTGGGCACCGTTCCACCCTCCAGGACATTCGAGAAGCTCGCGCGGAGCTTATTGTGAAAGAGTGAGAATGCTCTCTCACATTTAAAATGTAACTGAGCTCTGTCTATACTTTCTAAACAGGTATGGGGAAGAGCTATAAGAGCACCTGGGCCCAAGAAAGGAAAGAGAGAAAGGGCTTGCATTTATAGAGTGCCTTTCATGTCCTCTGGATGCCCCAAAGTGCTTTACAGCAATTGAAGTACTTTTTGCAGCCATTTTTTGCACAGCAAGGTCCCACAAACAGCAATGAGATAATGACCAGGTAATCTGTTTTAGTGATGTTGGTTGAGGGATAAATATTGGCCAGGACACCGGGGAGAACTCCCCTGCTCTTCTTCGAAATAATGCCATGGGCTCTTTTACCTCCACCTGAGAGAGTAGACGGGGCCTCAGTTAACGTCTCATCCAAGAGACGGCACCTCCGACAGTGCAGCACTCCCTCAGCACAGCACTGAAGTGCCAGCCTAGATTTTGTGCTCAAGTCTCTGGAGTGGGTCTGTGAACCCACAACCTTCTGACTCAGAGGCGAGAGAGTGCTGCCCACTGAGCCACGGCTGACCGGCATGAGTCAGACTTCCATCCCGGAGCTGTCAGCGAATCAGCCCGAGATCAGTAGTTATGGTATAATTACAGCCTTAAACAGTTCCCAGTTGGCGGGCCTGCTTTACTTTTCTCCTGTCGTCTCCGCGCGACAGCTGAAACTGTTTCTGGAGCGAGTTTTTAAAAAGCATTAATCAGGTCGTAACTTGGTGAAATCAATAACTGACAGCTGTTTCAGGAAATGAGAATTCGCTGGAGACTCGAGCCACTTGTTTTCTGAGCTGCTTATCCGTGAAAATAACGGCAGACACCAATCTCATTACACTCAACTCACAGGGACACTTCAGGGGGAGGTAATCAGGCGCCATTCATTAACCTTTCCATGGATAAGCCACTCTGAAAGTTGTCAGTCTTCTAAATAAAAGAATTTGTTTTTCTCTCTCCTGTTTTATTGGTGGTGTTCAGAATTAGCTCACAAGCTGATACCAATCTTAAACTCGGAGAAGTGAGGATCTTCTTTTGCAGGCTGAGTAATTAGGTAGATCTTTATCTGGTCCTGCTTTAGTAACGATGCAATTTTATTGGGTGAGTTTTTGTGCTTGGCAAGGTGAGGGATGTTCGTGCCGGGAATGGACCACTTTCCGTTTCACACAATCAGTGTCCACATCAAACACTCCTAGACCAGGCATAGAATGGGTTAGAATAAAGCTCCCACTACACTGCCCCATCAAACACTCCCAGGGCAGGTACAGCACAGGTTAGATACAGAGTAAAGCTCCCTCTACACTGTCCCTTCAAGCACTCTCAGTTCAGGGATAGAACGGGTTAGAAACAGAATAAATCTTCATTAAGTGTAATTCTGTGCTGTGGGCTCATGTCTATTGGGAACTGGATTGAGACTGACTGAACTCTCTTCCTATGGAACCCTTACAACCAGCAGATGACCCCATCACTCTGGGTGGGCTCACCTCCATACCCAGGATGTGAAAGGACAATTTGTTAACCCAAAGCTTCATCCCAGCCTTGCATTGTTTTCAATTCAGTTGTTTTGGGCAGTTTTACGCCATGACGTTTTGACACATGAAGTGAGGTGTGTAACTCGGCACCATCACACTCAAGTAGCTTTGATTTGGTTAATCTTCCATCTCTCCCCTACGGTTACCGTCTCCACCACCCAGTCCTGGTACATCAGGTGGCTGGATCTGCAATCTGAAGGCAGACAATTGGACCTCGGGTATTTGTTCTCTTCTCCCTCCCATTCCCGTGACTCTGAGGTGAAGTGCCATGACCCTCCAGTACATTGGTGTAGAGCTGATGTTGATCGGATGAGGTGTGTTCCAATGCCCCACAGCTCTGGGCCTCCACCTTACAAAGTTGTAGTTGAGGATTGAAAGAAAAAGAAAGAAAGACTTAAATTAAAACAGCGCCTTTCACGACCTCCGGACGTCTCAAAGCGCTTTACAGCCAATGAAGTACTTTTGAAGTGTAGTCACTGTTGTGATGTAAGACACACGGCAGCAAGCTCCCACAAACAGCAATATGATAATGACCAAATAATCTGTTTTTAGTGATGTTGGTTGAGGGATAAATATTGGCCCAGGACCCCGGGGATAGCTCCCCTGCTCTGCTTTGAAATAGTGCCATAGGGTTTTTTAGATCCACCTGAGGGGGCAGACGGGGCCTCGGTTTAACGTCTCATCTGAAATACGGCACCTTCGGCAGTGCAGCTCTTCCTCAGCATTGCACTGGAGCGTCAACCTAGATTTTTGTCCTCAAGTCTTGAGTGGGTTTTGAACCCACAATCTTCTGACTCAGGTGAGGGTGCTAGCCACTGAGCCACAGCTGACACATACAGACTGTATTTGAGGGTGCATATATTCCTGTCGTTGAAGATCGTGGGCACATAAGGACAGCAGTCGAGGGTTGTAGGGTTGCAGTTGAGGGCGCTTCTTGGAAGAAAGTATCTCAGCCAGGTTCCTGCTTCTGCAGAAAAGTGCATTGGCCGCCTAGGCTGGTACATGGGAATCACCACATGTACCGGGCACTGGAGGGGATGGCTGGTGTTTACAATACTTCTCCCACCCACAATCCACGCCCCTTTCCCCCAGTTGCAGAAGGAGAGAAAATTGCGGGGACGTGGGAGGGGGGGGCGGGTGGGAAGTATTGTAAAGTACTTGGCCAAGAATGTAGAAAAATCTCAAGAGTTATCACAGATTCTGAATGCGCAGCTAATATTGTTTGTTTCCTCCAGGAGCTGAATCAGAACTTTGTATAGTTTTGATTCAGTGTGGGAGAGCTTGGTTGGCACCCTGTTGTCAATTAGATTTCCATATTTAAAATCGGGTGCCCCAGGTGCTGGCTGTACAGCTCCCCTGTGCAGTACAAGGCTGTTCCTTTTGGGCCATTTGACATTTCTGTCGTGGAGCTCATTTTTGAAGTGTCTGGCGATGCTCCTGGGGAGTGCTTACAAAAAGACCTTTGATGCCATTTGGTATTTAGAAGTGTTTGTAATCAGATGTGAAAGTTTTGTTTTGATGCCGCCTACGGTTAACCCAGTTCCGAGTTGAGTTGGGCCTGTCTTTTTGCTGCGTCAGCTGTTCCCAGTCTAAACAGTGATCCATCTTTCCACAGATTTCTGGTGACACATTCTTTGCGGATGTTGCTCGAGACATTCTGCTCTACGTCTCACGAGATCTGAGTGACAAGGTAAGTCATTACTTTCCTCCGGTGTTACCGTTCGAGTGCCATTTACTGGAGTATTTCCATGAGCGGGGGGGGGGGGGGGTGGGGGGGTGGTGTCGTCCCTTTCATGAATATAACAGTTGAATTATGATGCACCTCTCTTTCCCATGTGCGTTTCTGTTTATAAAACAAACTTCCGTTTCCAATGTTTTCCTTTCTAAAGGCAGTGACGAACTGGCTCCCGCCTGTGGTCTTGCCACACCTTCAGCTGCGATCAGCTTACTCAGCAAAGACCAGGGATTCAAGCTGAGTCTTCCTGGCTTTGCCGGGCTCATTGAGTCATGGTACCAGGGCTGGGTGCTGATTGCCATTCAGTGCCTTTGCAAAGTGATAACATTTGTGTGTGAACCCTGACACTGACCATGGATGGGCTATTCTACTATTGGGGCTTCACAGCAGAACCTGATCTTGTCCTCACTTAGCATCAACAGATGTCACTAGAGAGTGATGAGGAACAGGAAAATTGGCTTATTCCACCCTCCCTAACACATGGACACTGAGGGCCAAATGAAGTACTCCCATCAATCATGGAATCATACAGCACAAAAGGAGGCCATTTGGCCTATCGTGCCTGTGCCGGCTCTCTGAAAGAGCTATCCAATTAGTCCCACTCCCCTGCCCTTTCCCCACAGGTCTAAATTTTTTCCCTTCAAGTATTTATCCAATTCCCTTTCAAAAGTTACGATTGAATCTGCTTCCACCACCCTTTCAGACATTGCATTCCAGATCACAACAACTCGCTGTGTAAAAAAAAAAAGAAATTCCTCCTCATCTCCCCTCTGGTTCTTTTGTCAGTTACCTTAAATCTGTGTCCTCTGGTTACCGACCCTCCTGCCATTGTAAACAGTTTCTCCTTATTCATTCTATCGAAACCCTTCATAATTTTGAACACCTCTATTAAATATCCCCTTAACCTTCTCTGCGCTCAGGAGAACAACCCCAGCTCCTCCAGTCTCTCCGCATAACTGAAGTCCCGCATCCCTGGTACCATTCCAGCAAATCTCCTCTGCACGCTGTCTAAGGCCTTGACATCCTTCCCAAAGTGTGGTGCCCAGTATTGGACACAATACTCTAGCTGGGGCCTAACCAGTGATTTGTAAAGGTTTAGCTTAACTTCCTTGCTTTTGTACTCTATTCCTCTGTCCCAGTGGAGATTAGCTAACTCAGCACAGATCTGGAGTGGAGCCTGGGATACCCCCTGGCAGTGTGACCCTGTACTGCTGCAGGAGTGCATCTACTCACCGAGCCATTGCTGTAGAGACTTGAGGGGATCCCATGCAATCTGGAACCCACCTTACCATGACTGGGTTGTGCTGAGTTCTGTCCCATCATAAGTTCAGCTTGGTTCTTTCATAGGCTGGAAGATTCCAGCCCCACTCCAGGACTTGAGCAATAATATGTGCTGACATTCCAGTGTAGTGCTGCACTATCGGCAGTCTTGTCTTTGGACTTGATGTTGAATCGGGACCCCGCTTGCGAGTTTCAGTAGTTGGGGGAACACGCGCTAATCAGCCCAGGGCAAGGAAGAGCAAGGAGTTCCTCTGCTGTTCTTGTCAAATTCTTTCCTCAAACAAAAAATAGAATAACTGGTCATTCATCACATGTGTTGTCTTTGGGATCTTGCTGTGTGCAAAATGATTGCCGTGTTTGCCTGCATAGCTGCAGTCACTGCATCTCAAAGTACATAGTTGCATGCAAAGCACTTTGAAATGTTTTAAAGAGATGTGATATAAATGCAAGGTTTTTCTTTCTTTGGGTGGCTATAGAATGAAGCTTACATAGGATATACGGCACTGAAACAGGCCATTCGGCCCAACCAGTCCATGCCGGCGTTTATGCTCCACACGAGCCTCCTCCTGTCTTTCCTCATCTAAATCTATCAGCATAACCCTCGATTCCCTTTTCCCTCATATGCTTGTCTAGCCTCCCCTTAAATGTATCTATACTATTCGCTTCAACCACTCCCTGTGGTAGCGAGTTCCACATTCTCACCACTCTGGGTAAAGAAGTTCCTTCTGAATTCCCTATTGGATTTCTTGGTGACTATCTTATTTTGATGGCCTCTAGTTATGCTCTTCTCCATAAGTGGAAACATTCTCTCTGTATCCACTCTATCAAAACCTTTCATAATTTTAAAGACCTCTGTTAGGTCACCCCTCAGCCTTTTTTCAAGAGAAAAGAGACCCAGCCTGTTCATCCTTTCCTGGTATGTATACCCTCGCGTTTCTGGTATCATCCTTGTAAATCTTCTCTGCACCCTCTCCAGTGCCTCTATATCCTTTTTATAATATGGTGGCCAGAACTGTACACAGTATTCTTTTAAGTGTGGTCTAACCAAGGTTTGATACAAGTTTAACATAACTTCCCTACTTTTCAATTCTATACCTCCTAGAAATAAACCCTAGTGCTTGGTTTGCTTTTTTATGGCCTTGCTAACCTGTGTCGCAACTTTTAGTGATTTGTGTATTTGTACACCGAGATCCCTTTGTTCCTCTACCCCACCTAGACTCGCACCCTCCAAGTGATAAGTGACCTCCCTAATCTTCCTACCAAAATGTAATACCTCACATTTATCTGTGTTGAACTTCATTTGCAGTCCTCCTCAATATTGACTATCCCCCCCAATTTGGTGTCATCCGCAAATTTAGAAATTGTGTTTTTGATTCCTAAGTCTAAATCGTTAATGTAAATTGTGAACAGCAGTGGTCCCAGCACTGATCCTTGTGGAACACCACTGCCCACCTTCTGCCACACTGAATAGCTACCCTTTACTCCTACTCTCTGCTTTCTGTCCTGAAGCCAGCCAGCAATCCATTCTGCTACTTGTCCCCTGACTCCGCATGCTCTGACCTTGTTCATCAGTCTATTACGGGGTACCCTATCGAAGGCCTTTTGAAAATCCAGATTAGTTACATCTACTGCTTTACCATTGTCTACTCTCTCTCTTTCCTCTTCAAAAAATTCAATGAGGTTGGTCAAGCAAGACTTTCCCTTTTGAAATTCATGCTGACTATTCATTATTATATTTTGGTTTCTAGATGTTCTTCTATTTTCTCCTTTAGTAGGGATTCCATTATTTTTCCTACCACCGATGTTAAGCTGACTGGTCTATAATTCCCTGGACATGTTCTATCCCCCTTCTTAAATTTCGGTATTACGTTAGCTATCCACCAGTCCTCTGGCACTACACCTTTTTCTAATGAATTATTAAATATGTGTAGTAATGCCTCTGCTATCTCTTCCCTAGATTCTTTTAAAATGTATGGAATTCAATCCATCCGGACCAGGGGTTTTATCCTTTTTGAGTTTGATTAGTTTATTTAGTTTATTTAATATATCCTCTCTTATTTTAAATGCACTTATCTCATTACTAATCTCATCATCCAATGTCATGTCCACCTGTTCTATCTCCCTGGTAAATACTGAAGCAAAATAATTATTTAATATTTCTGCCATCTCTCTATTGTTACCTGTGGTATTATCTTGTCTATCCCTTAATGTCCCTATTCCCATCCCAACCTTCCTTTTTTTTTATTGATGTGCCTATAAAATATTTTACTATTTTGTTTTATGTTCCTTGATAATTTAGTTTCATAGTTCTTCTTTGCCTCCCTAATTTTTTTTGAGTTCACTCCTAATCATTTTGTATTCTCCCTTATCATGCACTCCCCTGCTGTCTATGTACTTAATGTATGACTCTTTCCTTACCCTCAATTGTTCCCTTATGGCTTTAATCATCCATGGAGTCTCATTATTGTTTAGTTTGTTCTTTCCTTTAAGCGGAATATATTTTTCCTCCACTCTGTTGAACACCGTTTTAAATGTTTCCCTTTGTTGTTGTACATTGTTGTTTGCCAATATTGTTGCCCATTTTTTCCCCCCAGTTCTATTCTCAGCCCCTCAAAATCAGCTTTCTCCAATCTATTAACCTGGTTTTCATCATACTTATGTCCTTCTCAATTATCATCTTAAAGCGTAATATATTATGGTCACTATTGCCTATATGTTCCCCTACTTTTACTTCTCTTATCTGCTCTGGTTCATTCCCTGTTACTGGATGTAATAGCGAATCCTCCCTTGATGGGCTTTTTACACATTGGGTTAGAAAGGAGTCTTGTACACATTGTAGGAACTCCACTCCCTTATCCCCTTTACCTACCTCTTCTGTCCAATTTATATCGGGTTAGTTGAAATTCCCCCATGATTATTATTCTATGTTTTTTACTCATATCTCTAATTTGTCTGCATATTTCTTCTTCTTCCTCCACCTCCCTTCCACTATTAGGTGGTCTGTAGACTACGCCTCTTAGTGTATTTGATCCTTTATTATCTTTTATCTCTATCCTTATGGATTCTATTTTTGTCTTTCTGATATCTGCGTCACTTTTTTCTACTGCCATTATGTTATCTGTAATAAGTACAGCTACTCCACCTCCCCCTTTTCCCTCCCTATCTTTTCTAAATATGTTGTACCCTGCAATGTTTAATTCCCAGTCCTGATTTTTCTGTAGCCATGTCTCAGTAATCCCTACTATGTCTGGTTCCTCGCAATGCATGATTGCCTTCAGCTCCCCTGTTTTATGACGGACACTGTGTGCATTGCTGTACAGACAGTTTAACTCATTTTTAATAGGATTTCCTCTCACTTTATGTTTAACCATCTTTTTAGACTCCTGTTCTATAACTCTATTTATTCCCTTGCCATCAATGTCCTCCCTTACTTTATTCTTTCCTATGCTGTCTTTTCCTGTTTTGTTTATATTTAGGCTGGTTACATTTCTTGTAGATCCCTCCCCCCATATTACTAGTTTAAAGCCTTTGCCACCTCCCTATTTACCCTTTCCGCTAGGACATGGGTCCCATCCCGGTTCAGGTGGAGCCCGTCCCATCGGTACAACTCCTTCCTGTCCCAGAACTGGTGCCAGTGTCCCATGAAAAGGAACCCCTCTTTCCCACACCAGCCCTTTAACCACGTGTTAATTCTCCTGATCTGTCTGCTTCTGTGCCAATTTGCACGTGGCTCAGGCAATAATCCAGAGATTATTATCCTCGAAGTCCTGCTTTTTAATTTAGATCCTAACTCCTGATCCTCTTTCAGCAGGACCTCGTCCCTGTTCCTACCTATGTTGTGTGTTCCAACATGGACCACAACAACTGGATTTATCCCCTCCCTCATCATTTAGATATTGTGATCACTGATAAAAAGAAACAACTTGCATTTATATAGCGCCTTTAATGACAACAGGATGTCCCAAAGCGCTTTACAGTCAATGAAATACTTTTGAAGTGTAGTCACTGTTGTAATGTAGGAAATGCAGCAGCCAATTTGTGCACAGCAAGCTCCCACAAATGCCAATGAGGTAATAATCATGGTACAAAAAGGGAATTCAGGGCATACCTTCTAACTTCATGCAAGTTCAAGTCTACTGTTCCACCAAGAGCTTTCTAACAGATTGCAGAACAGGACGGAGGAAGTGTGAAAAGGCTTAAATTCAGTCTTTAAAATGTTCCAATTGTTTGGTGTAAATTGAGCCCAGATCAGTTTCGGAAGTTTGCACCCAGGGGCTTTGGGACCTCAAGCTGGGGCACACAGGTTGTTAGAAAAAATATTGAATTTAACTGAAGCCATCATTTTCATCTGGCAGTGCCACTACCTTTAGAAAGCAAGCAGAAAGAATTTGCATTTATATAGCACTCAGGATGTACCAAAGTGCTTTTGAAGTCACTGTTGTAATGTAGGAAACGCGGCAGCCAATTTGCCCACAGCAAGGTCCCACTAACAGCAATGTGATAATGACCAGATAATCTGTTTTGGCAATGTTGGTTGAGGGATAAATGTTGACCAGGACACCGGGGAAATTCGCCTGCTCTTCTTCGAAATAGTGCCACGGGATCTTTTACAGCCACCTGAGCGGGCAGATGGGGCCTCGGTTTAACATCTCCTCCAAAAGACAGCACCTCCGACAGCGCAGCACTCCCTCAGTACTGCACTGGGAGTGTCAGCCTAGATTATGTGCTCAAGTCTCTGGAGTGGGACTTGAACCCATGACCTTTTAACTCAGAGGTGAGAGTGCTGCCATTGAGCCAAGGCTGACACCCCAATTCCAGTTATTACAGAGTCAGTACTTTCCATCAGAGTCCCTTTATAAAATGAAAACTGAGTAATGGTGAACAGTAAAATTTTTCTTCACATGCTGGGTTGTAGTACCAGGGGTGAGTGCTGGCATCTCTCCAATGGCTCACCAAGTCATTCGTGTGAACTCTGACACTGATGTCAGGGTTCTTGCTCTGGCCAGCCTGCCAATATTCCCCTTGTTCCTTTTAATGGGAGGAAGATCGTGAGCTCGCAATCGCAGAAGCTGAAAGACCCCAGCCTTGGTGTCCTTCCAGAGAAAGTGTGTGGTATCTCACTCCGGTGCCTCTTCTGTCATGACTGGGAGGAGGATAAAGCGAAGAGGGGGACAGAATAAATAAACTCTGATTTAAGAATCCCTGGAATTACTCCCAGCGGATCGGTCGAGCTCTGCACAGGCTACTGGAAGGCAAAATTCAATCACGAATCAACCCAGGTGTAACATAAGAACATAAGAAATAGGAGCAGGAGTAGACCATTCGGCCCTTCGGGCCTGCTCAACCATTCAATAAGATCATGGCTGATCTACCTCAACTGCACCTTCCCGCACTATCCCCATATCCCTGGGTTCCCCTCGAGTCTATCGATCTCTGTCTTGAATATACTCAGCGACTGAGCATCCACAGCCATCTGGGGTAGAGATTTGAACATTGTTTGATCAAACCCTTTTGAGCTAACCCCACTGTAACTGTGCTGACACTATCGTGAGTACAAAGGCACAAAATGTATTTGTAATCTTTTAGCTCCGAGCTGGAGAATTGATAAGACTGGATGAAAAACGTGAGAGAAGCTGCAACTTGTTCAGTACAATGTTGAGACACTGCAGTACAAGACACAACACGCATGTTTAACAAGCAAGCAGAATTATTCTAGCGGTGTTTTAATGCAGCCAAATATTCAATTAATTGTTGCAAAAACCCATAGATTATTCAACTCTGATAAATCGGTCGCCTGTGATGTAATCCTACTATGATGTGAAGTTAATTTTAGTTTGCTAATCCGTTCACTGACAGCCTGCTAATGAAACATCAGAAAAAAACAAATTGTTTGTCAGGCGAGGTGATCAGGGCTCAGTTCTTGTCTTTGTTCTGTCTGGTAACAGTCGTATGTCATTGATTGAGGAGGGCGCTGAATTAATCAGGCAACAACATACTGTGGATGCTGGAAATCTGAAATAAAAAGAGAAAATGCTGGAAACACTCAGCAGGTCCGGCAGTATCTGTGGAGAGAGAAACAGAGTTAGCGTTTCAGGTCGATGACCTTTCATCAGAGCTGGAAGAAGTTAGAGATATAACAGTTTTTAAGCAAGTTCAGAGGCAGGGAAAGAACAGCAGGAGGAGCAGAGGAGGAAAGAACTCCCTCCAAAGATATATTGACCTTGGAGAGAGTGCAGTGCAGATTTACTCGAGTGATACCTGGACTCCAAGGGTTAAATTACAAGGAGAGTTACACAAACTAGGATTGTGTTCCCTGGAATTTAGAAGATTAAGGGGTGTTTTGATCAACGTTTTCAAGATAATAAGGGGAACTGATGGGGTAAATAGAGAGAAATTATTTTTGCTGGTTGGGGAGTCTAGGACTAGGGGACATAGTCTAAAAATTAGAGCCAGACCTTTCAGGAGTGAAATTAGGAAACACTTCTACACACAAAGGGTGGTAGAAGTTTGGAACTGTCTTTTGCGAACGGTGGTTGATGCTGGGTCAATTGTTAATTTTAAATCTGAGATTGATAGATTTCTGTTAACCAACTGTATTAAGGGATATGAGGCAAAGGCGGGTATATGGAGTTAGGTCACAGATCAGCCATGGTCTCATTGAATGGCAGAACAGGCTCGAGGAGCTAAATGGCCTACTCCTGTTCCTATGTTCCTAAGAGTGAAAGGGAAGGTCTGTGATGGGGTGGAGGGGGTCAGCCCAACTTCTGATAAACCAGTTCTAACTGCACAAAGTGGTTTTGACTTCACATTGATGTGATCCCTGGTGTCAGGTTGTCCGAATTAAGTTTCGTTGACTGGTATGCGACCACCTTGAGGATTATTCTTCAATCGCACATAAAAAGATAGAAAGGACTTGCATTTATATAACACCTTTCACGACCTCAGGACGTCCCAAAGCACTTTACAACCAATGAAGTACTTTTTGATGTGCAGTCACTGTTGTAATGTATGGAATACAGCAGCCAATTTGCGCACAGCAAGGTCCCACAACAGCATTGAAATGGATAACCAGTTCACTATTTTTGAGTGGTGTTAGTTAAGAGTTAATTTTGGGCAGGACACTGAATTATTGCCACAGGACTTTGAACAAGCAGACAGGACCTCGGGTTAACATCTTAATTTAAAGAATGGCTTCTCATAATAGTTCCGCACTCCCTCAGTGCTGCCCTGCAGTCTCTGGTTGGACGATGAGTTCAAGTCCCAGAATGAGCCTTGAACCCACAACCTTCTGACTCAGGCAAGAGTTCTGCCAACTGAGACAAGGTGACACTACAGGTGGAAATGCTTACATCAGTGCAGCACTTTCATTGTGGAGAGGCAGCAGTCTCGGCTGAATTTCCAAGGCCAAACTTCAAAGAGCCAAGTAATTCAAAGTTATTGAATTATTGATGTGAAATTCTCTTTTATTTCAAGGCCTCTTTTTGTCAGCTGCATTGGCTCAATGTAACTGCGCCCCAAAATACCACAACCTACCCAGGCTGACAATGTTCTTTATTGTGTTTGGATCAACTAAAAAAGAGTGAGTTGGGACAGTGACCCTTCGCATTTGGAACTTGTGTTCAGAGCCAGCTCACGATGATGAGATAAAAATCTCCTGGTGTATGTGATGATTGATGATCATACTGAGAGAGGCCACAAAGATAGCTGATGTGCAGAAATGGAAATATCACACAGGAGCAGTAGGGAAGCTCTTTCAAGATCGAAGGTTGTTTTTGTGACTGGAAGCCTGTGTCCAGTAGTGTACCGCAGGGATCGGTGCTGGGTCCTTTGCTGTTTGTAGTGTACATTAATGATTTAGATATGAATGTAGGAGGTATGATCAGTAAGTTCGCAGATGACACGAAATTTGGTGGAGTGGTAAATAGCGAGGAGGGAAGCCTCAGGATAAAGGACGATATAGATGGGATGGTTAGATGGGCAGAACAGTGGCAAATGGAATTTAACCCTGAAAAGTGTGAGGTGATACATTTTGGGATGACTAACAAGGCAAGGGAATACACAATGAATGGTAGGACCCGAGGAAGGACAGAGGATCAGAGGGACCTTGGTGTGCATGTACATAGATCCCTGAAGGCAGCAGGACAGGTAGATAAGGTGGTTAAGAAGGCATATGGGATACTTGCCTTCATTAGCTGAGGCATAGAATATAAGAGCAGGGAGGTTATGATGGAGCTGTTCAAAATGCTAGTTAGGCCACAGCTGGAATACTGTGTGCAGTTCTGGTCGCCACACTATAGGAAGGATGTGATTGCATTGGAGAGGGTGCAGAGGAGATTCACCAGGATGTTACCTGGGCTGGAGCGCTTCATCTATGAAGAGAGACTGGACAGGCTGGGGTTGTTTTCCTTAGAGCAGAGAAGGCTGAGGGGGGACCTGATTGAGGTGTACAAAATTATGAGGGGCATCGATAAGGCAGATAGAAAGTAACTTTTCCCCTTTAGCAGAGGGGTCAATAACCAGGGGGCATAGTTTCAAGGTAAGGGGCAGGAGGTTTAGGAGATTTGAGGAAAAACGTTTTCACCCAGAGGGTGGTTGGAATCTGGAACTCACTGCCTGAAAGGGTGGTAGAGGCAGCAACCCTCACAACATTCAAGAAGCATTTAGATGAGCACTTGAAACGCCATAGCATACAAGGCTACGGACCAAGTGCTGGAAAATGGGATTAGAATAGACAGGGCTTGATGGCCGGCGCAGACACGATGGGCCGAAGGGCCTCTTTCTGTGCTGTATGACTCTATGTTGCTGGGGTAGTGTTTTTTAAAATTCATTCTTGGGATGTGGGCGTCGCTAGCAAGGCGAGCCCTAGTTGCCCTTCCACCACCTTAAACATCCACTCCTTCCACAGATTATCTGGTCATTATCACATTGCTATTTGTGGGATCTTGCTCTGTGCAAATTGGCTGCACGTTTCCTACATCACAACAGTGACTGCACCTCGAAGTACTTAATTGGCTGTAAAATGCTTTGGGACGTCCTGAGGTCGTGTAGGCATAAATGCAAGTTCTTTCTTTCTTGAGAAGGTGGTAATGAGCCGCCTTCTTGAATCACTGCAGTCCGTGTGGTGAAGATGCTCCCGCAGTGCTGTTGGGTAGGGTGTTCCAGGATTTTGACCCAGCGACGATGAAGGAACGGCGATATATTTCCAGGTCAGGATGGTGTGTGACTTGGAGGAGAACTTGGAGGTGATGGTGTTGCCCATGCGCCTGCTGCCCTTGTCCTAAGTGGCGGAGGTCGCGGGTTTGGGAGGTGCTGTCGAAGAAGCCTTGGCGAGTTGCTGCAGTGCATCCTGTGGATAGTACACTCTGCAGCGCCGGTGGTGGATGGAGTTGATGTTTAAGGTGGTTGATGGGGTGCCGATCAAGCGGACTGCTTGATGTAGGGGTCGCTTAACCATGCAGTTGGATTGTCCTGTATTTGACCTGGAAGTGATTGATGCTGATAGTGAGCATCCGAAATGGGAAAGGATTCCATTCCCCAGCACTGACCGTCCTCACCTTGCGGAGCATTAAGTAATTCATTGAAAAATATTTTGCAGACTGGCATGTTCTATTTTTGATGATGGGATGAAGCACTTGCATTTCTGTGTCATGCATTTGTTAGCATTCTAACTTGGCGCTTCAGTCTTGTTGATTCTTAGCTGCATTGAGTTAGATTCACAAGGGAAGCCCGTTCGAGAACCTACACTTTCTATTATTTTCTACGCCTGCGTGGTACATTGCAGATTACTGCGTGGCCATGCACGCGCAACTTAGAGGGAACATTGGACCTGGGGGTGTACGTACATAAGTCTTTGAAGGTGGCACGACAAGTTGAGAAGGATGTTAAAAGGCATTTGGGATCCTTGGCTTTATAAATAGAGGCATAGAGTACAAAAGCAAAGAACTTATGCCAAACCTTTGTAAAACACTGGTTAGGCTCCAGATGGAGTATTGTGACCCATTCTGGACACCACACTTCAGGAAAGATGTCAAGGCCTTAGAGCGGGAGCAGAAGAGATTTACTCGAATAGTATCAGTGATGAAAGTCTTCAGTTACATGGAGAGACTGGAGAAACGTGGGTTTTTCTCCTTAGAGCAGAGAAGGGTAAGGGGAGATTTGATAGAGGTGTTCAAAATCATGAAGGGTTTTGATGGAGTAAATAAGGAGATACTGTTTCCAGTGGCAGAAGGGTCATAACCAGAGGAAACAGATTTAAGGTAATTGCCAAAAGAGCAGAGGCGACATGAGGGAAAAAAAAATACACAGCAAATTGTTATGATCTGGAATGCACTGACTGAAAGGGCGGTGAAAGCAGATTCATTAGTAACTTTGAAAAGGGAATTGGATAAATGCTTGAAGGGGTAAAATTTGCTGGGCTGTGGGGAAAAAAGCAGGTGAGTTGGACTAATTGGATAGCGCTTTTGTAGAGCTGGCACAGGCATGATGGGCCAAATGGCCTCCTTCTGTGCTGTATCATTTTATGATTGTTTTTATTTACAGATCTGTGCTGCTATTTGGCTTTTTTAAATTAAAATAAATGGATGTTTCTATAAATGTTGCTTTTTTTAAGATGTTTTGTTTCAGTCATGTTGTCACGGAGTGACAGGATTAATATTTTAATCCCTGACCTTGACGTGAGGGAAGTGATTGCCGGGAAAATATTTCTACCTCTCAATGTAACTCCCATTGCTGTGATATCCAAACTCCGGCATTGAAACCCTCATCCAGACTTGACTATTCCAATGCTTTCCAGGCCGGCCTTCCGTCTTCCACCCTCCATAATCTTGAGCTCATCCAAAACTCTGCTACCCGTATCCTAATTCGCACCAAGTCCTGTTTACCCATCACCTCTGTGCTTGAGTCTGGAGGTGACAAAGGGAGGGATGAGGGTTTCAGCAGCGAATGGGCTAAGGTCGGGTGGAGGCGGGCAATGTTACAGAGGTGGAAGTAGGTGGTCTTTGTGCTGGGAACGATACGGAGTTGAAAGCTCATCTTGGGTTTGAATAGGATGGCAAGGTTGCCACCAATCTGGTTCAGCCTGAGACAGTGACTGGCTTTGGTCCTCCCAATGTTTAACTAGAGAACATTGCAGCTCACTCACAAATTGGGTTCAAGGGTTGGAAAAGTGAGAGAAATTACAGAGAATATAGAGTTCAATGCATTGTTGATGAAACCGTTGCACGCTCCCTGCCTCTCTGACTGACTCTTTCTGCCCCTACAGTCTGGGGGCTTCTACAGCGCCGAGGATGCAGATTCGCACCCGACAGCCAAGTCCATTGAAAAAAGAGAGGGAGCTTTCTGTGTGTGGACAGAGCAGGAAATCCGAGAGCTTCTCCCAGATCCAATCTCGGATGCCGCGCAAAGCGTGACGATGGCGGATGTCTTTGCCCATCATTATGGCGTGAAAGAGAGTGGGAATGTCGACCCAGCACAGGTACTTGAAGAGAAAAAGAAATGCTAGAGATCTGAAATAAAAAGAGAAAATGCTGGAAATGCACAGCAGCTCATTCAGTACCCGAAGGCAAAAGACAGGTTAATATTTTAGATGGGATCTCTGATCAGAATTGACATAGTCAGGTTGAAGAATCTCCTTAATAGGACTGACCAAAAATAAAGAGGGGAGAATAACAGACAAGAGATCAAAAGTTCACATCTGCATAAGCTGCAGAAGGGCCCCACCCAAAGGGTTAACCGATCTTTCTCTTTCAGATCCTGACCGACATGCTATCTCTCAGCACGCTTACAATGGAAAATGCCTATATAAACTTGTCACGCTGTAATTACACTCTCCTGTCAGTTGTGGTGCTGTGGCACTCAATATTGTAGCAATATTGCATCTCCCAACGCCTACGTCCATGCTGCAGAGAAAGTCCTCCAACCAACTCTACTTATCTGCTTCCTCAATTGGCGTATATTTTGTTGTTTAACCATAAATAATATAAAATCAAAGTATTTTATAAAACTATGGACAGGATGTATGATTTCAGAATGGCAACTGAATTACATCTGTGTGCCCTGGTCCAGATATCCCCCGTCCTCTAACCCTGCTTCATCTGAAGACTACACTTTGTCTTATTTCCCCATGTGTGAAGCCATGGGAGATCGCCCAGTATGTGTATGTGTAAATAGATATTTTGAAGTTTCCATTATTAATGGACCTAAGAATATTTAATGGACAAAAGGTTGACAATTCAAATGACAGATATAACCACAGAGAAAACTGTAGCCAATCCATGGCCACACTCTTCAACTGCCATTAAACCCTCTTATTGTCGAAAGCCAACCACGCAAATCTTCTCTCATATGTTATGAATTGTGTCCATTCAGACGCTGAGCTTGGTTGATAATGGTATTGCCTGTTTGTAAGGTTGCCCATGTCTGGGCACGTCTGACAATTTGAACTTAATCTGAGCAATGGAACACCTCTTCACCACGCACTGTTCTGCAAGATTGTAACTTGATGTAGCTGCATCCAGAGGGAAGGGAAATATTTTGCGGCTACCTTAAAGGGGAAGGGACACGGGTTTAAAATGTGAGCCAGCTTATGTCTCCCACAAATTGTTTAAAAGGGGACTGTGTTTGACTGATCTGATACCCAATCCTACATGTTATGAAGGAAGTACTTTTCTCTGTAACCTCCACCAGCCCTACAACCCTCCGAGATCTCTGCTCGCCTTCAATTCTGGCCCCTTGCGCATCCCCGATTTTCATTGCTCCACCATTGGTGGCCGTGCCTTCAGCTTCCTAGGCCCTAAGCTCTGGAATTCCCTCCCTAAAATCCTCTGCCTCTCTATCTCTCGCTCCTCCTTTCAGATGCTCCTTAAAACCTACCACTTTGACCTGTCCTAATATCTCCTTATGTGGTGGCTTGGTGTCAAATTTGGTTTGCTAATGCTCCTGTGAAGTGCCTTGGGATGTTTTACTACGTTAAAAACGCTCTATAAATGCAAGTTGTTGTTGTTGTTATAGGCCTTGCATATAGCACTTGTCACACTTTAAAATATGTCCGGAGCTCCAAAAAAATCTCTCTCACCTGTACTGACTCAAGAAAACACACTTTGTCACTATCTCCTTATCCCAAAGCTCTCCAAAACTGGGGCTTTTCTTGTATCATACCTGGGTCTGTTGTAGACTAATTGGTAGAGATTGATTGCTATGACTAGTCAACAACTCCATTATTGTTGTATCGTGCGACTACTAGGATGGTAGAAGGTGAACTAGATGGACCGTGGTCTTTTTTCAACCAGCAATTGCTATGTTTCGATGTTCTTGACTGGCTCAAATCTCCCACGAACCAATCAACAACACTTTCCTCGTATCCACTTACTTCACTGTTTGTCACCAGGTCTCTCTCTCAAACTTACCCACCGTGAGAAAAGCCAGGGGAGATACAACAATAATTGAGTTAGCAGCACTGTAAAAGTAATGGCAAGTGTTGAAGGATATGAAGGATAGCGAGTGTATGAGGTGCCTTGCAAAAAATAAAGGACTTTTTTAAAAACTCTGTTTAAAAAAAAAAAAATGTCATTGTGACTCAGAATTGAAGATGTCAGTGGAGGGCAGCCAAGGTTGCTTCAGACGCTGAACTCGTTCATTAGCTCTTGCTAAGTACGTCAATCATGGTAAGTAATAGCTGAAAACAGAGTGTAGAGCGACAGAGAGCAGAAAATAATCAGCCTCACATCAATCCGATCAGAGAAGCTTTTATAGCCTCCTTGTGATCATTGAAAGAAAGAAGAACTTGCCTTTCTATAGCGCCTTTCATGACCTCAGGATGTCCCAAGGTGCTTTACAGCTATTGAATTACTTTTGGAAGCGTAGTCACTGCTGTAATGTAGGAAACACTGCAGCCAAATTGCGCACAGCAAGCTCCCACAAACAGCAATATGATAATGGCTAGAAAATCTGTTTAGTGATGTTGGTTGGGGGATAAATGTTAACCAGGACACTGGGCAAACCGCCCCTACTCTTCTTTGAATAGTGCCATGGGACCTATTATGCCCACCTGAGAGGGCAGCCGGGGCCTTGGTTTAACGTCTCATCTGAAACACGACACCTCCGACAGTGCAGCGCTCCCTCAGCACTGCACTGGAGTGTCAGCCTAGATTTTGTGCTCAAGTCTCTGGAGTGGGGCTTGAACCCACAACCCTCTGACTTAGAGGTGAGAGTGGTACCCACTGAGCCACAGCTGACAGCTAGTAGGTTTGGATGATGTGTTAGAGAAAACATTCATGATGGTGTGATGGGAGGTATCAGTATAATGGGCCGTATTTTGCGACCCCTATGGGTGCGTACGAGGTGTGCATGCGCCCGTAGGGGCTGCGCAAGTGCCGGGTTTAGGCATGCGAAACACATGCGCTAAAACCCGGCACTTGCGATCTGGGTGGGGGGTCGGGAGGGCGGGGTGAGGAATCCTAAGGTGAATGATTTTATAAAATTATGCATTCGATTTCCACACAGTGAGGATGCTGGGAGAAAGTATGTTTGAGCAACCTGACCTCATTTTGTAGGAAGCAGCATGAAACTGAGACATATGAGAGACCCATTACCACATCTGCCAGTCCAGCTGAGTTGGTGACTGGTCCAAGGGAGGTAGGATCAGGTCAATTAGCGCTTTGATTTCCTGTGTATTTGGAAAGCATCTCGCAAGAAATTAGACAATGCTGAAGAAACACAGCATTTACCATAGGTAAAGAGACAGAATTTTGCTTCTAAGGGATAATTTAGCTTAAGTCTGTCACCTGAATCTTCTAACTCTTGTAGAAGTTCTGCTCTCTCTGTGTTTGTGTTTAACCCACTTCTGTTGAGGATAGAAACAGGCATCATGTGTTTCGCCTTGGGAGGAAAGCATTCGGGCAAAATTATTTCGGGAGTCGGTTTTCCCAGTACCCTGGCTAAACTTCCTGCCTCAACACCACCAAAAAAAGGTTAACTGTGGTTTGTGGGATCTTGCTGTGTACAAGATAGCTGCCACATTTGCCCACATAAGTCATTGCACTCAACATAATTCATCGTAAAGTGCTTTGATGTAATGAGATGTAATGAGGTGCTGCATAAATACAAGTGTTTCTTTCCTTTGGAATGGTGACATGTGACAATCGAATTTATTTCTTCATATTTGCAGGCTGTTATACATCGCATTGATAAAACGCATCTGTGTATTTTGTGAGATTTCTTTGGAACATTTTATTGACTTGACATTGACTGTCACCATAGGTTAGGAAACTGGAGGCATAGAGGCAGTTTTGCTTTCAATGGAAATCTAGTTTGGGTGCAGTTACTGGACCAAGGGTTTGGGAATTGTCTGTAAGTTAACAAAGTACAATCCCTGGGGCCAATTTTCTTTTCTATGTCCAGGCCACTTTGCCGGCGTGTCTACCTTCCCTGTAGGTAAGTATTCGTGATGTAGCAGTGTTTGATTGACAGCACAATCAGAAAGATCTCACAAAGCTCCAAGATATGATCAGTTGTCCATATTTTGCATTGCCGTGAAGTGGTTTCACTCTAGTGTCAATGCAAACGGGGTTGTGTAACTTGGGTATGAAATTGGCTTCATACTTGGGCGAGTGGTGTGAGGCGAGCTGGAGGAACTAGTCCCATACCTCTTGGGCTTTGCAACAGCTGCAGTACTTTCTTCTGGGAAACTTCTTAAGTTTGAGCCTGGACCGGATTTACACCCTGTGCGGTGGAATAACTGAAGTGCTGTGAGCCTACCCCCAGCAGGGACTCTGACTCCGCTTCTCAGCAGCCTCGGATTTGCACCACAAGTTTAAAGTCAGTATGAAGCTGGAATCACTTAATACGTAACATAATCTAGCAGTCCAGGCCATAAGCTCTGGAATTCCCTCACTAAACTTCTCCATCTCTCCACCTCTGTCTCCTTCTTTAAGACCCCCTTAAAATCTACCCCGTTGACCAAGCTTTGGTCATCTGCCCTAATGTCTCCTTATGTGTCTCGGTGTCAGTTTTTGTCTGATTATCCTCCTGTGAAGCTTCTTGGGACGTTTTACTATTTTAAAAGCGCTTTAAAAAAAAAATTCATTCACACAATGTGGGCATCGCTGGCAAGGCCAGCATTTATTGCCCATCCCTAACTGCCCTTGAGAAGGTGGTGGTGAGCCGCCTTCTTGAATCGCTGCAGTGTTGAAGGTGCTCCCACAGTGCTGTTAGGGAGGGAGTTACAGGATTTTGATCCAGCGGCGATGAAGGAACAGCGATATATTTCCAAGTCAGGATGGTGTGTGACTTGGAGGGGAACTTGCAGGTGGTGGTGTTCCCATGCGCCTGCTGCCCTTGTCCTTCCAGGTGGTAGAGGCCGCGGGTTTGGGAGGTGCTGTCGATGAAGCCTTGGCGAGTTGCTGAAGTACATCTTGAAGATGGGGATGTTCATGGAGCCTCCTCCTCTCGTTAGTTGTTTAATGGTCCACCACCATTCACGACTGGCAGGACTGCAGAGCTTTGATTTGATCCGTTGATTGCGGGATCGCTTAGCTCTGTCTATAGCATGCTGCTTCCGCTATTTAGCATGCATATAGTCCCATGTTGTAGCTTCACCAGATTGGAACCTGATTTTTAGATATGCCTGGTGCTGCTCATGGCATACTCTTCACTGAACCAGGGTTGGTCCCCTGGCTTGATAGTAATGGTAGAGTGGGGGATATGCCGGGCCATGAGGTTACAGATGGTGGTAGAATACAATTCTGTTGCTGCTGATGGCCCACAGCGCCTCATGGATGCCCAGTTTTGAGCCGCTAGATCTGTTCTGAATTATTTAGCACGGTAGTGGTGCCACACAACACGATGGAGGGTGTCCTCAGTGTGAAGATGGAACTTCATCTCCACAAGGACTGTGTGGTGGTTACTCCAACCAATATTGTCATGGACTGATGCATCTGTGACAGGTAGATTGGTGAGGACGCGGTCAAGTCGGTTTTTCCCTCGTGTTGGTTCTCTCACCACCTGCCGCAGGCCCAGACTGGCAGTTATGTCCTTCAGGACTGGGCTAGTTCGGTTTGTAGTGGTGCTGCCGAGTCACTCTTGGTGATGGACATTGAAGTCCCCCACCCAGAGTACATTCTGTGCTCTTGCTACCCTCCGTGCATCTTCCAAGTGGTGTTCAACATGGAGGAGTACTGATTCATCAGCTGAGGGAGGGTGGTAGGTGGTAATGTATCCAAGTTTGCTGACAATACAAAGCTAGGTGGGAAAGTAAGCTATGAGGAGGACATAAAGAGCCTGCAAAGGGATATAGACAGGTTATGTGAGTGGGCAATAAGGTGGCAGATGGAGTATAATGTCGAGAAATGTGAGGTTATTCACTTTGGTAGGAAGAATAGAAAAACAGAATATTTTTTAAATGGTGAGAAACTATTAAATGTTCGTGTTCAGAGAGATTTAGATGTCCTCGTACAGGAAACACAGAGAGTTAGCATGCAGGTACAGCAAGCAATTAGGAAGGCAAATGGTATGTTGGCCTTTATTGCAAGGGGGTTGGAGTACAAGAGTAAGGAAGTCTTGCTACAATTGTACAGGGCCTTGGTGAGACCACTCCTGGAGTACTGTGCACAGTTTTGGTCTCCTTATCTGAGGAAGGATATACTTGCCTTCGAGGGGGTGCAACGAAGGTTCACTAGATTGATCCCTGGGATGAGAGGGTTGCCCTATGAGGAGAGATCGAGTAGATTGGGCCTATACTCTCTGGAGTGTAGAAGAATGAGAGGTGATCTCATTGAAACATATAAGATTCTGAAGGGGATTGACAGGGTAGATGCTGAGAGGTTGTTTCCCCTGGCTGGAGATCTAGAACTAGGGGTCATAGTCTCAGGATAAGGGGTCAGCTATTTAAGACTGTGATGAGGAGGAATTTCTTCACTCAGAGGGTTGTGAATCTTTGGAATTCTCTATCCCAAAGGGCTGTGGATGCTGAATCATTGAGTATATTCAAGGCTGAGATAGATAGATTTTTAGACTCCAGAGGAATCGAGGGATATGGGGATCGGGCGGGAAAGTGGAGTTGAGGTCGAAGATCAGCCATGATCTTATTGAATGGCGGAGCCGGCTCGAGGGGCCGTATGGCCTACTCCTGCTCCTAATTTTTATGCTCTTATGTAATCAACAGGAGGTTTCCTTGCCCATGTTTGACCTGATGCCATGAGACTTCATGGGGTCCAGGGTCAATGTTGAGGACTCCCAGGGCCACTGTATACCACTGCGCCGCCACCTCTGTTTGGTCTGTTCTACCCAGGGCTGGTGATGGAAGAGTCTGGGATGTTGGTGGGATTCTGTGAAAACATGTCAGACTGTTGCTTGACTAATCTGTGGGACAGCTAGCCCAATTTTGGCACAATTCCTGAGATATTAGCGAGGAGGACTTTGCAGGGTCGACTGGGCTAGGTGTGCCTTTGTCATGTCTGAGTCCGATGCCGGGTGGTCCGTCCAGTTCTTTACTTGATATGCTTTATCGTAGCGGTTTGATACAACTGAGTCAACCACATTGCTTTGGGTTTGGAGTCACATATAGGCCAGACCAGGTAATGACGGCAGGTTTCTTTCCCTAAAGGACATTAGTGAACCATTTGGGTTTTTTACGACAATCCGATAGCTTCATGGTCACCATTACTGATACTAGCTTTTTATTTAAATTCCCCAGCTGCTGTGGTGGGATTTGAACTTGTGTCTCCGGATCATTAGTCCGGTAACATAACCACTATGCTACCGTACCCACAGGTCGTCGTTGTCGTTGTCTCGCCCTTTTAATGTGAAAGAGCTTATTGTTCCTCCAGCTCTTTGTCAGCAATAAACTTAACCGGCATTTGGATGATGGCCTCACACAGCTTGCTTTTCCCTGACCTGCAAATGGTATGGAGTGGACAGTATAACTTGAGACTGCCTTTCTCTAAGCAGGTGCCAGTCTGAAACCAATATTGGCCCAGAAATTAAAGACTGAGTGTTGACGCGGGGGTAAGGCTTCCCCGCGATATCTCACTCCGCGCCTTCCTTTTTCCTCCGGGCCCACACGAACTTTAGTTTCAAGGCTGCAGCTGTGCAGTGCTTGCGTGACCCAGAGACGGAGTTAGTTCGTGCGAGCTCTGGGATCACGTGATTCAGTTAGAGCCAATGGCAGCACACCATCTTTCATTCATAGTTTTGACAGGAAGACCTGTCAAAGCTATGAATAATATACCCCCCAAAAGAACAGCTAAACCTCAATTAAATTTAAAAAAAAGCCATCACATTAATAAAATAAGTATAGTTAAATAAATTAACCACTTTAAACAAAAAATTAAATTTTTGAAAAAATTTAAAATCTTTTTAAAAGTTATAAAAATAAACTTACCTTTCTTTAAAGTCTCTAAAAAAGATAAACCTGTTGAAATTTTTTAAAAATAATACTTAATTAACTACTTAGCTTGTTAAAAGAGGGTCTTACGCCTCCTTTCTTTATGTGTAAAATCTTCCATGCTTACCTGCGCGTTCAAAGCACTAAGTGCACTGCGTGCACGCAGCCTGTAGCGCGCACGCAGTTCACCTAGGAACCGCCCCCTTTTGAATTCACGAAGTGCCGGTTTCCCACGCATGCGCAGTGCATGCTGGAAACCGGCAATTGGAGACCTAAAACGCGAGAGTACACAGTGCGTACTCTCGCGTATTAGGTCTAATTTTCGGGCCAATAATGCAGTAGTATAACTGCATATATCCCACAGTGTAACTGTGTCCAACAAGCACTGAAGGCACATTCAGTTTTGGGATCAAACTGTGAATGTGATGGACCCCTGAAGATCAGAATGTTTTCCCCTTGCCAGCTTTCTCCTCTCCTTATATGAAGACTTGACTCATTGCTGTGGTTGGGGTCACCCTGATCTCCCCAGTCTTCTGTGTGTTTTAACAGTCAGTGGTTGCCAGGGTATTTTATAACGGGGGTTGTGCGGGGGTGGGGGGTGCTGGGGGGTTTATTCCAACCATACGAAAATACAAAATTGAAAGGCAGGAAAAGACCAGCTGGTCCATATGGCCAGAGCATCACGACTAAACACTTCTTGCACCTCCCACCCACCCCGCAGCCGTGTAATCTCCTGAAAGAGGCAAAGACCAGAGTAAAATCCCAGGGCCCATAAGGGAAAAAATACTCTGGAAAATTCCTCTCCGACCCCCTCAGGCAATCTAAGCTTGATTTTGTCCCACCTGACACCCACATGTGTTCCTCCAGCCAAGGAATTTCTAGAAAGCAATTAGGAGCAGGAATGCTGGTGGGTTCCCCCCTCACGAAGGCAGTGGCACTGAGGCCAATTGCAGGGCTCCTGCCCACACTCCGGTTGATATTAGCTAACTCAGCCCAGACCAGGGATTGAACCTGCGAGCTTCCTGGTCTGTGTGGCTCAGCCATCAGGGAGCTCTGGGATGAGATTGGAGTAAAAGTTGTGTCTGCAATTTTATTTTTTAAGTGTTCTTATTTGATGCTTCTTCAAACGTTACAGGACCCTCATGGAGAGTTGGAAAACAAGAATGTCCTCATTGTCCGTTACTCACCAGAGTTGACAGCTTCCAAGTTTGGCTTAGAAGTGGAGAAGGTGAAAGACATTCTGAGCGCATGCAGAAACAGGCTGTACGAGGTCAGGAAACAGAGGCCCCGTCCCCACCTGGACAGCAAGATGCTGGCGTCATGGAACGGTGAGTGAGGGCGCTCCTATATGTCCTAACGCTGGATGGAGAGTAGGTAACAGATTGCCTCATCAATCCCCAAGTGACTGAAATATGAGTGCTTGAGCTTCGCAGATCTAAACGAATTGTAGATTGTGAATGAGTTCAATTCTTTCACATTGAGCCAAAAGGAAAAAAAGAAAGACTTGCTTTTCTATAGCACCTTTCACAACTGTAGGATGTCCCAAAGTGCTTTACAGCCAATGAAGTACTTTTGAAATGTAGTCACTGTTGGGAACATGGCAGCCAATTTGAGCGCAGCAAGTTCCCACAAACAGCAATGAGATAATGACCAGATAAAAATAAATAGGGAACACGTCCCCAACCAGTCGCATACGCGCCCATTGTCGTTTTCATAGTGGCGGGTGTTGTGTTGTGTTGTGTTTGAGTGGCGGGACACTTCATTAACATATTTAAATCAAGCTTTCACCGTGCAGTTGGGTGCCTGATTTCAATTGAACAGCTGCCGCACGGGTTTCCCAGGGCTCGGAAACCTGGTAACAAAAGGGAGGCACGGGAGCTGCCAGCTCCACAAGGTAAGTGCCTTTTACAGCACTCTTAGTGGGCCAGGAGGAGCAGGTGTGCTCCCCCCCCCCACCCTCTCAAGGCCTCCCCTCTGCCGATCGTGGCTTCTCCCTCCGCCCCCCCCCCCTCCCCCCCCACAGCAGCCGGCCAGCTTGTCAATGGGCTGTCTGCCAGGTGTGAAACGGGTGAAAAAATTATAATGAGGTTGTGCCGTTAAATTCGGCTGGACCTCTGCGGTCCCCAGCCTTGCCGGGTTTTCCCCGCGCTCCCTTCCCGCCTCCCCGTAAATATTGGGACCTATGTTTCTGCAGATTAGTTTTGAATTTACCCCCCTTCAAACGCAGGCCGTGTCCCCTGGTTCCACTGTTCTGGACGAGGTGAAGTAGCTCGTCATGTTCCACATTATCTAGTCCTTTTAGAATTGTAAAAACTGCAATCATATCGCCTCTCAACCTCTCAGAAACGTCTCAAAAAGCTGCATAAAGAAAGAGATAGTTTGGAGTGTAGTGACTGTCATTATGTAGGCTTTAAATACTGTAAAGCTACAGATCTTTATTCTCAGGGACAACTCTGACTTGTCTGCGTTCCAAATTGCAATTGTACTGAGATGTTTACTGCCAAAAAACTGAAACATGTTGACAGTTTTAGGTTAGCATAAGCCTTCAGAGATAGGATTTTCTTAAACAGGAGCTTGGATTGTCATGTCTGTCTTTTCCATTCTGCTCTCTGTTGTTAAGCAGCTCACACAGTAATTAAAACTGTAGAGAAGAGATAAAGCGTTTGGCTCGAAAATCTCATTATGCAATTACAACTGTAGAGTTCGGAATAATTACCTTTTGTTGAGCTCTCTTACACAGAAGGATTTGCCAAATAATGATCAGCCTCATTTTATCTTCTTTTACATAACCAGCAGAATCTGCAGTATGTACTTTATTGTGCGTGTGTGTGTCGGCCTGGTCTCGGTTGGTAGCACACTCGCCTGGGTCCGTCGCTGGTGAGGTCAAGTGTCACACCAGTGCCTAATCTAGTCTGACGCTTGAGTGCAGTCGCAAGGGAGTGCTGCATAGTGAGAAGGGGCATAACCTTAAAATTAGAGCTGGTGTTTCCAGGGTAGATTCAGAGAAACTATTTCCTCTGGTGGGAAAATCCAGAACAAGGAGTCATGATCTTAAAATTAGAGCTGGGCTGTTCAGGGGTGATGTCAGGAAATCTGGTACTCTCCCCCTAGAAAGTTATGTTGGGGTTCAGCTGGAGCTTTCAAGACGAAGATCGATAGATTTTTGTTAGGTAAGGGTATTAAGGGATATGGAGCAAAGACGGGTAAATGGAGCTGAGGTACAGATCAACTATGATCTAATTGGTTGACTGAACAGGCTCGAGGGGCTAAATGGCCTAATCCTGTTCCTATGTTCCGAAGTGCCGTCCTTCAGATGAAGTGTGAAACTGAAGGCCAGTCTGCTTCTTCAGAAGGACGTTAAAAGATCCCAGCACGCACACGCACCCTCGCACACGCACCCTCGCACACGCACCCTCACACACACAGACACAGACACACACACCCTCGCACACGCACCCTCACACACACAGACACAGACACACACAGACACAGACACACACAAATAAAAGACTTACTGCAGATTCTGCTAGTGATGTGGAAAAGAAGCCAAAATGAGGCTGATTATCATTTGGCAAATCCTTCTCTGAAAGAGAGCTCGAGAAAAGATAATTATTCCGATCCCTGCAGTTGTAATCGCATAATGAGATTTTTTTTTTTAGCCAAACGCTTTATCTCTTCTCTTCGGTTTTAATCACTGTGCGAGCAACTTAACAATTTGGGGCAGAAGATGAAGAACAGGGAAATATTGCGGGGTCCTGGGGAAAACCGACGGCCCATTTCCCTTCCAAAAACAAACCCTGATTAACTGGACATTCACCTCATGGCAGTTTGTGGAATGCTGTTGTTATGTTTGCCTACACAGTCGTCATCTCTGCACTCTTCATCGTGTGAAACATTTTACAATAACAACTTGCATTTATATAGCACCTTTTAATGGAGTAAAATATCCCAAGGCGCTTCATACGAGTATTATCGGACAAAATTTGATGCCGAGCCACATAGGGAGGTATTAGGGCAGATGACGAGGCAGGTTTTAAGGAGCATCTTAAAAGAGGATAGAGAGGCGGAGAGGTTTAGGGAGGGAATTCCAGAGCTTGAGGCCGAGCCAACTGAAGGCACGGCCACCAGTGGTGGGGCGAAGAAAACCAGGGATGCGCAAGAGGCCAGAATTGGAGCAACTCAGAAATTTTAAAATGTTTTAGCATTATAAGGCACTCTGTAAATCCTCATATAAATGCTGTGTGCATGGGTTGTAGTGGAGCAGATTGTAGTGGATGGGTGGCGAAACAAGAAACTGCAATGGGTTTCAAGAAGGAACGAGGCAGGTTCTTGTCAACAAATGGGATTCAGGGTTATTTAGAAATGCACCAAGGGGCTATGGTGGATAGATGGTCTAGATGGGCCGAAGGTCTTCTCCTGCCTGAAACTGTTCCTGTGTTACTATTTATATCACAGGTGACTGGATAACTCTTATGAGACAAATTTATTAATACAGCGTAGGGACAACAAAAAGTTGCACACACCAACATGCTAGTGACATGCCAATGCTTTCTACATTTTTACACCTTTATGAGAAAGGAATAACTTGCATTTATATCGCGCCTTTCGTGTCTACAGATCACTTCACAGACAATAAATTACTTGTGTGCACAGCAAGGTCCCACAAACAGCAGTGAGATCAATGACCAGATAAACTGTTTTTAGTGGTGTTGGTTGAGGTGATCAGGGTTGGCCGGGACACTGGGAGAACTCCGTGGCTCTTCATAGATTAGTGCCGTGGGATCTTTTATTTCCACCTGAGAGAAAGACAGCTCCTCTGACAATGCAGCACTCCCTGAGTGTCAGCCTGAATTATGTGCTCAGGACACTGGAGGGCGGGCTTGAGCCCATGACCTCCTGACTCAGAGGCGAGAGTGCTACCAACTGAGCCATGGCTGACACCATTTAATTAAGGACTGGGTGGCGCAGTGGGCTGGACAGTGACCTTTCACCTCTGAGCCCTGGATGCCAATCCAGCCCAGACTTCTGAGACAAATGCTGATGATATGGATCCAACATGAGAGGAGTTAGTCAGTCTCACTCCAGCTCCATAGCATTAAACTGGTGCTACATCTGTCAGATTAAGAGGCCGTAGGGTGACTGATTTAGGAAATGTTTCAAGGTCATGCAGGTGGAGCATGGGTACTCTTCTGAACTGAGGGCAGAAACTAGAGGTAGTATTACTCTGTATCTTACAACTGCTGTACCTGGCCTGGGAGTGCTTGAAGGAAAAATGTCGAGGGAGCTTTACTCTGCACCCAACCTGTGCTCTCCTTGATCTGGGAGTGCTTGACAGAAAAGATGGAGAAATTAGAGAAGCTGGCATTGCTCTCCTTAGAGCAGAGACGGTTAAGGGGAAATTTAATAAAGGTGTTCAAAATTATGAGGGGTTTTGATAGAGTAGATACTGAGAAACTGTTTCCACTGGCAGGAGGGTCGGTAACCAGAGGACACAGATTTAAGGTAATTGGCCAAAGAACCAGAGGGGAGATGAGGAGAAGTTTTTTTACGCTGCGAGTTATGATGATCTGGAATGCACTGCCTGAAAGGGTGGTGGAAGCAGATTCAATAGTAACTTTCAAGAGGGAATTGGATAAATATTGGAAGGAGAGAAATTTTCAGGGCTATGGACAAAGAGCAGGGGAGTGGGTCTAATTGGATAGCTCTTTCAAACAACCGACACGGGCACGATGGGCCGAATGGCCTCCTTCTTTGCTGTATGATTTTATGAACAGCACAGATGGAGTTTTACTCTGACCCGGGTGTGCTTGATGGGACAGTGTGGCGGGAGTCTAACTCTGCATCTAATCCATGACAGACCTAACACGAGAGCGCTGGATGCTGAATTCGAAAGTGTTCCATTCCCCCAGTGCTAACACCCATCACCTTGGGGAGCACGAAAACTTTAAAAAAAAATGTGAAATTTTGTAATCTGAATTAGACACTTGGTGATCAAAGGCTCTGCAAAGGAAGAAAATAAATGATTTTCAGCATGCTTTGTGATATTCAAATGCTGCCTTGCATTATAAGTTACCCGACAGCCATTCCAGTGACTGAGAGTGTTATTCCATTTGATGCCAAAGGCTTGCATAGTAAAGTAAGAATGCCTAATGTATTTACACAGGCAGAAAAAATTCAGCTCATTACCAGATTTTATCAGTTTGATAGAAAATAATGAGAACTGATATTAAATGTTTAATTTCTTAAAGCAGGGCTCATGCCCAACACTGGTGTCAGCCATGGCTCAGTGGGTAGCACTCTCGCCTCTGAGTCAGAAGGCTGTGGGTTCAAGTCCCACTCAGAGACTTGAGCACAAAATCTAGGCTGACACTCCCAGTGCAGTACTGAAGGCATATACTCCATGTCAAAGATTGCACGGCAATTTTCGAAGAAATGCAGGGGAGTTCTCCCCGGTGTCCTGGCCAATCTTTATCCCTCAACCACCATCACTAAAACAGTTTATCTGGTCATTATCACAGTGCTGTTTGTGGGACCGAGCTGTGTGCAAATTGGCTGCCACGTTTCCTATATTGCAACAGTGACTACACTTCAAAAGTACTTCATTGGCTGTAAAGCGCTTTGGGACGTCCTGAGGTCGTGAAAGATGCTGTATAGATACAAGTTTTTCTTTATGTTCCAGCAGCCCTGGTTCAGCCAGTGTTTGTACTTTTGACCAGAGGTTCAAGTTCTCTGGATTATTAGTCCAGGCCTCTGGGTTACTAGTCCAGTAACATAACCACGACACTACCATACCCGTTAAAGTGCAGTGACTGTTGTGTTAGGAAATATGGCAACTATTTTGTATACTACAGGATCCCATGAACAGCAACAAGATAAATGCCCAAATGAATCGTTTTTTTGGTGGTGTTGGAAGAGTGAGAAATGTTGGTCAGGAAACTGAAGTTGCTCTTCCCTGAATGACGCCATGGGATTTGTTAAAAGTATCCTGCCTCTCGCTCTCTGCTTTCACCAGGGTCCAGCTTGCACCACATGCAGACGCATCACCTGGACACAAGCCTCATGAACTCACCTTCGGTGATGCATCTCATGGCCGCATAATTTAGAAAGGCACCCCACCCGCCACCTTAAACATTCACTCCCTCCACCACTGGCGCACCATGGCTGCAGTGTGTACCATCTACAAGATGCACTGCAGCAACTCGCCAAAGCTTCTTCGGCAGCACCTCCCAAACCCGCGACCTCTTCTACCTGGAAGGACAAGGGCAGCAGGCGCATGGGAACACCACCACCTCTAAGTTCCTCTCCAAGTCACACACCATCCTGACTTGGAAATATATCGCCGTTCCTTCATCGTCGCAGGGTCAAAATCCTGGAACTCCCTCCCTAGCGGCACTGTGGGAGTACCTTCACCACACTGACTGCAGCGGTTCAAGAAGGTGGCTCACCACCACCTTCTCGAGGGCAATTAGGGATGGGCAATAAATGCCAGCCTTGCCATCTTTCAGGATCTCCAGAAAGATCCCATGCCCACATCCCATGAATGAATTAAAAAATAAGCACTTTAAGAAGAAAAATGTGAAAGATGGGATTAGAGGAGAGATAGTTCTGGTGGAGAAGCTAGCACCATCACATACACGATGGACTGAATGGCCTCCACCTGTACTGACATTTCTACGATCTGTCTGCTCCAGAGCAGTTTATGTACCACGGACCATATCTTGCACCACAGACAGGGCCAGGGTTTTGCTGCACATTGTTATATAAACCAGAAGGTGGCAGCAGAAACTGTGGTAGCAGCAATAGGTGGTTCATTTACAATGAAAGAAAACACTTGGTTCAGGTAACATTTTATAAATCACAGGAGATCAGGTTAGACTTAATAAAATCATTAAAAAAAAATTATAAATTGGGTTAGATTCATTTTATAAATCATTACAGATCAGGCAAGAATCAGTTAACAATTTATAATTCACATGAGATTGGGAAAGAGACACTAAATATTTTAATGAATTAAAGCAAGAATATTTCAACACTTCCATAAAACAAATGCTCTAATAAAATGCTTTTCCTGACTTCTGCGTAATGTGTTGGGGAGATGGGACACAGGACTGATCCCACGATATGATGAGGAATGCCATGCAGCCTATTCCAGCTCATCCATCCATCCATCCATCCCATTGAAGCATCCAGCTGTGTAGCAGGGTTTTTGACCCCAATACCCTACCCAGATGTCCACCTCTGTGTGGATCATTCTTTGTGTGACGAACTTGACATCAGTCCGAGGTTTGCGTCTGTGTCCCCTCGTGTCACAGTTTAACTTGCAGTAATGCTCTGTTTCAAGCTTGTTTCGATGTTGCGTGCTCGCAGAGATTCAGAAAGATATCCAGCGAATCAAAAGAACGGTGTCGGCAGTGGCTTAACGGGTGGCACTCTCGCCTCTGAGTCTGAAGGTCGTGGGTTCAAGCCCCACTCCAGAGACTCGAGCATAAAATCTAGACTGACATTTCAGTGCAGTAATGAGGGAGTGCTGCACTGTTGGAGGGGCCATCTTTCAGATGAGACATTAAACCGAGGCCCCATCTGCCTTCTCGGGTGGACGTAAAAGATCCCATGGCAGTATTCGAAGAAGAGGGAGGTTTTCCCCAGTGTCCTAAACCAACATCACTCAAACAGATTATCTGGTCATTATCTCATTGCTGTTTGTGGGAGCTTGCTGTGCACAAATTGGCTGCTGCGTTTCCTACATTACAACAGCGACTGCACTTCAAAAAGTACTTCGTTGGCTGTGAAGCGCTTTGGGGGACGACGTGAGTTCGTGAAAGGCGCTATATAAATGCAAGTTCTTTCTTTCAATGACTTTGCCCTGGGCAGCTGCAGACATACAAACATCACCAAGAAACTTCCCATAACCACACAAAAAGAGAGTAGACACATTATCGGGTCAGGTTACTTACACACCATCAAATATACTGACATGGACGCATATTTGCTGGTGCGTTTGTAACCTGAGCTAATACACACGTCTACACTCTCATTCGTGATTATGGAGAGTTTCTCGGTGAAGTTGCTCCTGACGCTCCCTTGGGGGAACTGGCGGTTGGGAATGAAATGCCAGCCGGTGAATGGAATGAATGGCAGACAAGCCTGTGTGGAATCTGAGCGTCGAGTAAGCAGTAAGACTCTCTGTAAAGAGCTTCTCACCTGCACTGGGTCAAGCTGGGCAAACGGAGCTGCCTCACCCTGTCAGGGGAGAGCGACTGGTTTACGCTGCCTTCTGTCGGCCAAAAATCGGACTGGTTTGGTTATCAGATGCGACACTGGGTCAGGGCAAGGCTTGGTGATTGGGGGGGGATTGGGAGTGGGCAGCTGGCCAAGCTGGCAGTGCCTCCGCTGCTGCCAGTATTTTCCAGGTGGGGTAACTGGGAAGGCACAAATCGATCTAAAGGCTCCGAATTGTCACCCGAAAGCACCAACCCGGGGGGGGGGGGGGGGGGGAGGCTGCGGTCACATGAATACCAGACATCCTCCGCTACCTCCCACAAATGACATAGCATTACTTAGAATATACAACACGGAAACCGGCCACACACAAGCAAAATACTGCGGATGCTGGAAATCTGAAATAAAAACAGAAAATGCTGGAAGTACTCAGCAGGTCCGGCTGCATCTGTGGAGAGAGAAACAGATTTAACATTTCAGGTCGCTGACCTTTCGTCAGAACTGGAAAAAGTTAGAGATATAACAGGTTTTAAACAAGTACAGAGGCAGGGAAAGGGGGGAAGGGGAGGAAAGAACAAAAGGGAAGGTCTGTGATAGGGTGGAAGGCAGGAGAGATTAAATGACAAAAGGGATGATGGTGCAAGGCACAAGGAGATGGTAATTGGGCAAGTAAAGGAACAAAAAATGGGTCTAGAGGAGGTGTAAATGGGAATAGCAGTATCATCACCAATAGCTGCAGTCTGGAAAAAATGGGGCAGAGGTTATGACCTGAAACTGTTGAACTCAATGTTGAGTCCGGAAGGCTGTAACAGAAACAGGCCATTCGGCCCAACCAGTCCATGCCGGGGTTTATGCTCCACTCGAGCCTCCTCCCATCCTTCCTCATCTAACTCTATCAGCATAACCCTCTATTTCCTTCTCCCTCATATGTCATCTAGCCTCCCCTTAAATGCTATACTATTCGCCTCAACTTCTCCCTGTGGTAGCGAGTGCTACGTTGTTACCGCTCTCTGGGTAAAGAAGTTTCTTCTGAATTCCCGATTTGATTTCTTGGTGACTATCTTATATCGATGGCTTCTAGTTTTGCTCTTCCCCATAACTGGAAACACTCTCTCTCTGTCTATCAAAACCTTTCATAATTTTAAAGACCTCTATTAGGTCACCCCTCAGCCTTCTCTTTTCAAGATGCCATGCTTCATGCACGAGCCTAGTCTGTGAGCATCGGCAGGCAGTTCGACCACAAGCAGCATCGCAGCCCAGCCCAGCCAGCCCTCTCCTCCCTGGACGTCCGCAAGCACACACTTTCCAGCAGGAGTCAGCAGATAGCTGTCGGAAGTTTGAACTCTGACTAGCTGTCTCTAGCCCAGAGGCACTCCAGCCACTTGTAATGCTAAAATAAAACAGTAAAATACTGCAGTTGCTGGAAATCTGAAACAAAAACATGAAAAGCTGGAGAAACTCAGAAGGTTAGGCAGCATTTGAGGTGTCACCCGTGACTCAGTTGGTAGCACTCTCACCTTTAAGTCAGAAGGACGTGGGTTCAGAATCCCACTCCAGAGACTTGAGTACAAAATCCAGGCTGACACTCCAGTGCAGTACTGAGGGAGTACTGCACTGTCGGAGGTGCTGTCTTTCGGATGAGACATTAAACCAAGGCCCCCGTCTGCTCTCTCAGATCCCATGGCACAATTTCGAAGACGAGCAGGGCCGTTTTCCCCGGTGTCCTTGCCAATATTTATCGCTCAACCAACATCACAAAAAAAACAGATTATCTGGTCATTATCACATTGCTGTTTGTGGGAGCTTGCTGTGCGCAATTTGGCTGCCGCATTTCCCAAATTACAACAGTGCCTCCACTTCAAAAGCACTTCATTGGGAGGGGATCACTTTGAGAAGTCCTGGGGGGAAAAATTCAGTTGGTTGTGCCTCCCGTTAGCGCCTTAAGAGGGCGCTAATGGGGCGCAAAGCAACTAGCGCCCGGGCGCGGCGATGTTTGCGCTGCTCGCGAAATTAACTAGACATTTTGTGGCGGCGCTAAACACTACCGCCACGATCTCCTGCGCCGGCAGATCGTGACGTCAATCGAGTGCGCAACACCCCGGTAGCGCCCCGGAGCGGATATTGAGTGGCGCCCCCTGCCTTACCGCCTGCCGCTAGCAATGACAGGTTGAGGGGAGCGTTTTGTGGTCAGGAAGGGACTAGGGGAGCGCTATTTAAAGGCGACCGCTTCCTGCCTTTTATTGTTGGTGACATTTTTGAACCACGCATTCTGAGAGAGAGAGAGAGAGAGAGAGAGAGAGAGACAGACTTCTGGAGTGATTCAACGCTGTGTGAAGGAGTTTTGGGTACTGAGCAGCACTTTGCAGGTTCATTTTGATTTGCCCTTCCTTGTATCGATTTAGAAGAGACTGTGGGGGCTGCACTCTGAGCTCGTTCCCTGGTTCTCTCCATTGTTCTTTCCAGCAGTTTTGATGTACAGGTCTCTCCAGGCCGAGATTCAAGGCTGCAATGAGCAGGATGTGGATGGAAAGCAAGATCAACCCTCCCCTTTTAGAACTGGCCGGCGCCATTGTGTGTGTGTTTCATTGCTGACTGACATCACATGAGCTTCACCAGCGCTCTGAGGTAGCGCCTCGCTCCTCGGCCTTTGCGCCTTAAGACAGGTGTGAAGCGCCTGATTTAGCGCTCCAATCACCTCCAGGGGCGATAAAAGTCAAGTTTGCAGTCGGAGGCGATAATTAGCGCTAGGCGCTAATCTTTGCGCCCGGCCGATAATTGCGCCCCAAATGGGGCGATACTGAATTTCTCCCCCCTGGTCTTTATTGCTGAGTTATACATTGCGTTAACCAACTGATCCATCGGAGCTGGAAGCGTGTAATCTGATTCACGATGCCCTCGACTTGCAACATACCTTTAAAAAAAAACGAATTATGATTCTCTTACTGCTGCCGGCGGCAAGATCTGTCTGATGCTAATTTCTAGCTGTCCACTGCTTAATTTTTGTATGGCTCCCAGCCCTCGTTAATGTTTGACTCGTTGTAGCTGTTGGACTCCTTGCATCGGATTGCTCCTGGGGTCCATTAATATTTTGGAAATAATTAGCAGAGGGACTTTGAGATTTGTGTGTCAGGAGCCCAAAGGATGAGCGCCTGATAACATCACAAGTTGAATTTTGTTCTGTGCGTCAATGCTCCTAGTTGCTAATTATATTTCTAGGGCATGATTGAGTGCTGCAAAATGAGGACTTCCTTTTGTTTTTAAAAGGTATATTTCTCTCAGCCGCCCCCCCCCCCCCACCCCGCCTTACTTTTGCTCCCCCAATGCTGTGTACCATTGCCAGCCATGGGGACGGGCAGATGATCTGCTCCCAAGAGCATGCCAGTGCCACTCTTGGAATAAAAGGATTTAGATGGTGCCTTATTGCATTTCTCAGAAACATCTCAAAGGGCCACGCATGCAGTGAGTGGCAGCCAATTTGCACACAGCAAGATCCCACAGACAGCAGTGTGAGCAGGCAAGAGAGGTTTGGGCGATGCTCCCTCAGATTTTTGCTCTCCTCGATGTGTAAATGTGCCTGGCCTCCACGCAGTGCCTCCCCACTATGGCACAGCAAGGACTGGGCCCTTGGTGTGTGGGCGGATTATGGGCTCAAGGCCGTGCAGGCATTACCAGCCTCCTGCCAGTGGAAACTATTTCTTCACATCTACTCTTTACCAAAACCCCTCATAATTTTGAACACCTCTATTAAATCTCCCCTTAACCTGCTCTGCTCGAAGGATAACAATCCCAGCTTCTCTCGTCTCGCCACATAACTTTCATCCCTGGTATCATTCTAGCAAATCTCCTCTGCACCCTCACCAAGGTCTTTACATCCTTCCCAATTCTCCAGCTGAGACTTAACCAGTGATTTATAAAAGTTTAGCATAACTTCCTTGCTTTTATACTCTCTGCCGCTGTTTATAAGGCCCAGGATCCCGTATAAAAGCCTTCTCAACTTGTCCTACCAACTTCAAAGACTTGTGTATGTGAACCCTCAGATCTCTCTGTATCTGAGCTCCCTTTAATATTGCAGCATTTAGTTTGTATTGCTTCTTTTCATTCTTCCTTCCAAAGTGAATCACTTTGATTTAAAAGTTGCGATGTTTCTGGCACAATCAGAACTTGTGTGTTAGGAAATAGACAACTGATCTACCTTCTGAAGCTCTGGTCCAGGCAGCTGCATGTGTAGTGATGCTTGTACCCAATATTTTACCCTCCTGTTCGTCAAGGTGCTAACTGTTGCTGGGGGCAGGGGCGGGGCGGGGCGGGGTGACGTGGGGGATGGGAGTGGGAGGTGGTGGGGGGCAGATCCACGGACATCAGTCATCCTCCAATTCTTCAGCCGTATGCCATTCTTCATGTGTGAGCTGAGACAGCGATGATGATCATCGCACCCTAACATAGGGCCAAAGCAGCCCGCATGATTGGCACCCCATCCACCACCTTAAACATTCACTCCCTCCACCACCGGCGTACCGTGGCTGCAGTGTGTACCATCTACAAGATGCACTGCAGCAACTCGCCAAGGCTTCTTCGACAGCACGTCCCAAACCTGTGACCGCTACCACCTAGAAGGACAAGGACAGCAGGCACATGGGAACACCACAGCCTGCAAGTTCCCCTCCACGTCACGCACCATCCTGATTTGGAAATATATCGCCGTCCCTTTGTCGTCGCTGGGTCAATATCCTGGAACTCCCTCCCTAACAGCACTGCGGGAGTACCTTCACCACACGGGCTGCAACAGTTCAAGAAGGCGGCTCACCGCCACCTTCTCAAGGGAAATTCGGAATGGGCAATAAATGCTGGCCTTGCCAGTGATGCCCACATCCCATAAATGAATTAAAAAAAACTTGATCCAGTCCCCATTTGATGGCTAATCATACACACTTCTGGGTCATTGGATGGTGATCAGAAGCGAGAAATGTGGCTGATTTGTCTCTCCCTTCCCCTCCCCATCACCCCAGCAAAACGCAAGGGTACTGAGGCCAGGATTGAACCAGGGACCTACTGTCTCAGCACCACATTGGGCAGCGCATTGCCAGGTGAGCCAAGTAGAGCTGCAGTGTGGCTTTAATCTGTTGAAACCCAAACTGTTGGTAATAGAGAAGCACAGGGATCGGAAGACAGCAGACCCGTTCGGGATGGCATTCACATAAGATACGTCAGCAGAGAGTTCGTTTCGATGCTTTTCACAGAGAGTCATCGGCCTCGGGAACAGATTCTCAAAAAACGTGCAATGAGTATGAGCTCCCTGCGGACCTCCAACAGAGAGGTCCCGAGAAAGGAGCACATTACAAGTCATCAAGGGCAAGTTCTGTGGTGACTGGGAACAGTGAGACTTGTGAGTTGCTGTGATCTCCTGGATCTTGTTTGATTTCCTCCGGGTTGTGGACAGGAAATTCCCAGACATTTTTCCTTAAAATGGCCAGAGTATTTTCTCTCTATTTTTTCTCTCTCCCAGGAGATAGCGTGACAGTAGGGGGAGGGGTGGGAGGTTTGCTTGTTTGCCTCGCTGGCCCATGTCTGGATGGTGTGAGCTTGATGTGCTTTTCCTGTCTGATTCTTATGTTTGTGGAATTCAACAGTATAGAAATGGAAGGTAGACTCAATTTGCTGCATGATCAAGTGTCAGTCACCATGGGCTAGTAAGAATTTAATTGGCTGCACATTGGCTGAATGTTGGCTCCACTGAGGCTGGTACGGGAACACTTCTATTGTAGTGCCTTGGGACGTTTTACTATGTTAAAGGCGCTATATTTTAAAATTCTCATCCTTGTTCTCAAATCCCTCCACGGCCTCGCCCCTCCCTATCTCTGTAACCTCCTCCAGCCCTTGAACCCTCGAGATCTCTCCACTTCTCTAATTCTGGCCTCTTGAGCTTCGCCTATTTTAATCGCTCCACCATTGGCTGCCGTGCTTTCAGCTGCAAAGATCCCAAGCTCTAGAATTCCCTCCCTAAACCTCTCCGCCTCTCTCTCCTCCTTTTAAGATGTTCCTTAAAACCTGCCTCTTTGACCAAGCTTTTGTCCTAATATCGCCTTATGTGGCTCGGTGTCAAATTTTGTTTGATAACGCTCCTGTGAAGCGCCTTGGGACGGTTTTTCTATGTTCAAGGCACTATATAAATGCAAGTTGTTGCTGTTGTACTGTAGGAAGGCTGAAGTGTCTTGAGTCAGCTAGGGGAGGACAGCAGGCTGGGTCTCATTATGAAAGGGACTCTGAGTTGGATTGCGCAGGGGGACAATTTTCATTTGCAGATCTGCAAGAAATATTAATGTTCGATTTTACTGAGTGTGAAAAAATTGCCAGCTTTCAGTGCCAGCAAAGAATCACAAAGTGCAGGCTTTCAGTTGCATACGTTTTATCTTCAATGAGGTGACAAGCTGCAAAAGCATTCCATCCAACTATATTTTCGCTCCATCGCCAGCATCAAACACGACCAGCTCAGGGACAGCACAGGCCGGACAGCAGAGTAACGCTTCCCCGACTCTGATCGAGCAATTCTGTTAGTGGCTGCGTGTACTTACTGAAGTCACTCCTCAAAATAATAGGGTTCACAGCATCGACTGTCAGGCGTTCACAGATTTATTAAGCATACAATAATAATTATTGACAATAATTAAACATACACTTACAGCAGCACTTACGGCAAAACGGTGGCATAGTGGTTAGCACTGTTGCCTCACAGCGCCAGGGACCCGGGTTCGAATCCGGCCCCAGGTGACTGTCTGTGTGGAGTTTGCACATTCTCCCCGTGTCTGCGTGGGTTTCCTCCGGGTGCTCCGGTTTCCTCCCACAGTCCAAAGATGTGCCGGTTAGGTTGAATTGGCTATGATAAATTGACCCTTAGTGTTAGGGGGATTAAATACGTGGGGATAGGGTGGGATATGTGTCGGTGCAGGCTCGATGGGCCGAAATGGCCTCTATCTGCATTGTGGAGATTCTGTGAAAACCTGGTGAAATTCAAAACGCATTACAGTTCCAAGCTCGATGTGCTTGGCTGTCCAGACCTCTGAATTCCAAAATAATCTGTTCTAACACCTACTCTTTCTACTTTTTTCCACCACAATTTGCATGTTCCATGGCATTTCCTAATGCACAGTCATCATTCAACACTGATCTGATTGTTCTGTCCTTGCAGCATGCAGATCCGTAGCTCCCTAATGAAAGGCCATCGACCTGAAATGCTGAGTCTTTGAGTATATTCAAGGCTGAGATCGATAGATTTTTGGACCCTAGGGGAATCAAGGGATATGGAGATCGGGCGGGAAAGTGGAGTTGAGGTCGATGATCAGCCATGATCTTATTGAATGGCGGAGCAGGCTCGAGGGGCCGTATGGCCTACTCCTGCTCTATTTCTTATGTTCTTATGAAACATTAACTCTGTTTCTCTCTCCACTAAGGTTGTAAAGGGTAGGAGAGAAGGTGAGATTAATCAAGAAGCAGTGGTTGAATGAAGCAAAATTTGGGTTTTAAAATTTTGCAGATTGTTGGAGGAAGTTCCTGGGAATGAATGACTTTGGCTGAGATTTTCCTTACCTCGGTGGGTCTGGGGCGGGCGACGTCGGTGGCGGGTCCCGACCCCGCTGCTGGCTCCATCCCGCTCTGGAAAATGATTTTACGGTGATAGGGCTTGTTAAGCCTGCCCAGCGTGTTTCCCGATCCAATTAGAGGAAGCGGGTCTGGTGACATCATTCATGATGCGTCATCAGACGGTTTCCTTAAAGGGACCATGGCCAACTTTCTTTTAATATTTATGCGTTGTCTCACCATTCACTGCAACTCACTAAGCCACTTCCAAAGGTGCACACACATCTGTCCAATATTGAAAATAAAGGGCCCGTATTTTCCGATGCCTACGGTTGTGTACGAGCTGTGTTCACACCCGTAGGGACATCGGACATGCCGGTTTCAGGTATGCGCTGAAAACTGGCATTTCCGATCTGCCCTAGAGAAGGCGTAAGGCCTGCAAAAGAGTTGAAAAAAAGTTAAAAAAATTTTTTTTTCACTCATTTATAATTTAAAAATACTTTAAAAAAAGGTAAGTTTATTTTTAGCCCCGTAAAAAACTTAAATTTAATTTTTTGAAAAAAATAATTATTGTTTAAAATATTTAATTTAATGTAATTTTAACTCATTTTAAAAACGTGATGGTTTAAAAAAAATTATTTAATGTTTTAGTGTCTGTTTGGGGTGATCTCCATTCATATATTTGACAGGTCTATCTGTCAAAAGTATGAAGGGAGATTCCCTTCTCCTATTGGCTGGCCTGGCCCACGTGATCCCAGGGACGCTTGCAAACCGCATGCGCCTCTGGGATACGTGGGCCCTGTGCATTTCGACTGTGGAGAGGCCCAGGAGCGGAAGTGTCCGGACCTCGGGAGCCCTCAGGTAAGTTCGTAGATTTTTTTCCGATAGGAGGCATCTGCACGCAGGAAGCCTCCTATCGGAAATGATGGGCCATGGTTTCAATGTTTGACACCACATTAACAGAAACTTTGCATGAACATTGGATAAAACACCCAAGTGGCTACCCTGGTGTGTTGTTAGTTGGTATGAAGTGCTACAAACACTGACAGTCACTGTACAGAGGTGCAGGGCTGCACCTGGGTTCTCCCATGACTCCTTCCATTTCTTATGGAGGGAGTCAGAGCACACAGGGAGGTCCTCTTCCCAGGAGACCAAGACAGCCTGGTTGCACATTGCACAGGAGGGCACAAGCAGGGATGTCGTCAGGAGGATCTGGGTGCAGTGGCGCAATCTTTTCAATGATCTCATTAGATCACGAAACGTTAGTACAAAGCCACATTCACCTTCATCCTGCTGTGCCTCTCATCACATCCCCATCACTCTGCCTTCCCTACCTTACCCCTGCACATCTTTACTCACACCAACTTACCTTGCACCTCCACCGTGCCCCCTCTCTACATTATCACATCCCCATCTCACCAGCCACCCCTCACACTCACCCTCATCCTAGTCCATTCATACCAACTGACAACACACAAGGGTAGGCATTTTGGTGTTTTATCCAATGTTCATGTAAAGTTTCTGTTCATGTGGTGTCAAACATTGAACCTTTATTTTCAACACTTTGCGTTCTTGGACAGATTTGTGTGCACCTTTGGAAGTGGCTTAGTGAGTTGCAGTGAATGGTGAGACACAACGGTACCCCCCGTAATGGTGATGAGTGTGAAAGGAATGGCTTGGGCATTGTAGGGATGCTTTATGGTGTTGGTGTGGGGTGGTGCCAACCTGGTGCATCATGTGGCAGCCAGGGTGTACAGCGTCAAGTGAAGTAAATCTGGCCATGGTGAGGCCAACCCTGGCCTATTGGGCAGCAATGTAGTTGGGTGCTGATGCCCTGTGTCCTGTGCGGCATCAGTTGATTGAGGAGAAGGCTGGTGTTGTTGTTGGTGCTGCTGGTGTGCCTGGTGCTGCTGGTGTTGGTGCTGATTGTGGTCAGATTCTGAGGACCAAGATGAGTGTATAAAGGGCACCCACGTTGATGGAATAGATGGCAGGTGAAGTAGAGATGACAAAAGCGATCTGTCAATGGTGAGAGTTTTTCCAATGAGTTAAGAGTGGATGGAAACTGGAAAGCCTGCAGAATCTGTGCTGGAAATGGACTTAGAAACAGCTTGTGGCTGAGGAAAGTGATGATCTGTCAGGTGGGAGCTTTTACTGTACATTTGAAGCTGTCAAGTAATCAGCTAGAGCAATGGCTACTGCACTCCCCCCTCAGGTTAAGAGCTATGGTCCCCGAACAGCGTGGCTCCTGTGGCCATGAAGTTTAAGTGACAAGGTAAGTTAAAAAAGCCTGTTAATGATTTGTCAGCTAGATGCTAATGAGTTTAATTGGGTCACCCGCCACTGCCTGTCAGGTCTGCTCAGCGCTGACAGACCCGACATTGGGAAAGGCGCTTTGCGACGGGTTGACAGCGGGGTCCTGACCCGCTGTCAAAAAAATCTAATTTCCCTCCCGACCCGCCCGCTGACACCCCGGAAAATTCCGGCCTTTGAGTGGGAGACGGAATGATGAGTTTGGATGACAATCATGCACCTTAGGGCATAAAACTGTCGACCAAGGTTGTGTTTATCTCAGTATTTCCGAAGTTGTTTAGACACTTCACACTTGTCTGGAACTTTCTGGAAGCTGCCAAGACGCTGTGACACATGTGGGCAGACACTAGGGGATTTGGTTTTCTACAGTTTTGAGTAGTGAGTGCAGTTAATCATGACTTGTTTGCAGGTTCCTTAAAGAAAACTCCAAAGTGTTGTCACTCTGGACAGCTGAAGCTCTGTTCTGAGTCTGTAAAGGTCAATTCCTGTGTGTGTATGTATTGAGATTGGGGTGTCCTTGCCTTCTGTCTTTGTGGGTTGTTTAGATGTGCACCGTGGAGCCTTGCGAGCCACATATCCGTGTTCCCATTAATGTCCAAATATCGCAAGTTAATGCCCCTAACAGCTCTCGGTGTTCTGGTTTTAGGATTTAGCCACCAACGAGTGCTAAGAACAGCCCTTCGCAAATCTCCAGGCCCACAAAACGCAAACAGGACAAATCAGTGAGTAAGAAATACAGGCGCAATGAGGACTAAGTTGCCTGGGCCAGATTGTCAGGACTCACGTATGTGGCCCAGGGGCTGCTGGTCTATCCTTCAAATTAATTTACTACACGTTTGTTTAGTAGTAAATTGATATTTATTTAATGTTACTGATTTTTCTTCACAGGAAGATTTCTTCCCTACAGTATTTTGCCCTTCCTGTCCTGATGTCGCTAACCCTTTGCTGGGGCAGTTGGCCAGCACCCCCATGTGACCGATCTTCACGTGTGAGGCTGGGCTATTCCACTTCTGCCCTCGTTAGCCCCACCATTTTCACTTTATAATGGCTGACGAGGAACAAAAGCGGAGAACCGCAGCCTGAGTGTCGACGTCTTGTTTGACCATGGGGCATCACTGCCGAGCCTGGTCCTGTCAGCACATGACACCCACACGCGTGTACAGGAGTGATCCGGAGCAGGAACCCACATTTTTTTTCCCCCCCTTCGCCTAGCCTAAGGGCACTGAAGCCATGATCAGCTAACATATAATTAGTCAGAAGCAAAATACTGCGGACGCTGAAATCTGAAATAACAACAGAAAATGCTGGAAACACTCAGCAGGATGCTGCCTGACCTGCTGAGTGTTTCCAGCATTTTCTGTCATATAATTAGTCAGTATGGCTTCGTTCCTTATTGTTGTGGCTCAGTTGATAGCACTCTTGTCTCTAAGTCAGAAGTCCCACTCCAGAGACTCGAGCTCCAGTGCTGTACTGAGGGAGCGCTGCACTGTCAGAGGTGTTGTCTTTCAGATGAGATGTGAAACCGAGGCCCCATCTGCCCCCTCAAGTGGGTGTAAAAGATCCTATTGCAGTATTTAGAAGAAGGGCAGGGGAGTTCTCCCCAGTGTCCTGGCCAATATTAATCCCTCGACTAACACCACTAAAAAACAGATGATCTGGTCATTATCACGTTGCTGTTTGTGGGAGCTTGCTGTGCGCAAATTGGCTGCCGTATTTCCTACAATACAACAGTGACTACACTTCAAAAAGTACTTCATTGGCTGTAAAGCACTTTGGGATGTCCTGTGGTCATGAAAGGCGCTATAGAAATACTAGTCTTTCTTTCTATTGGAGCAGCACATTTATGAATTGAACCATCAGGGGATGGTAACATTTCAATTTTAAAGATTGCTAACATTCAGCGCACCAGATTTTCTTTAAAGTTTCTCATCTCAGGACATTCTCAGCCATAACTTTGTAAATGTAAAAGAGCCACATTGCAGCAAGTGGAGCAGGTGTGTGATAATTAATCTCAAAAGATTAACTATCAAAGTTAGCCCATGTTTTTTGAGAAGTTAGTGTAAGAGTGGATGCTGGTCTATTTACAAGAGCGGAGCGTGCCTTATCTGAGGAGATTCAGGAGGGCTTTTACTAATTTCAGGGTATAAGAATTCTTAGCAACAGGAAAAGGTAATTAATCCCATTTTTTAATGGATCAACCCCACCTACCTGCCTTGTCACCATATCCCGTAATTCTGTTTAAACTGTCTTTGAACGTGCCCAAATCCGTGGCCATCTTTCGCGCAACTCCATGTTTGAACCTCTTCAATCAGGTTTCTGCCCCTGCCACAGCAGTGAAATGGCCCTCATCAAAGTCACAAATGACTTCCTATGTGACTGTGACCGTGGTAAACTATTCCTCCTCATCCTTCTCGACCTGTCTGTAGCCTTTGATACTGTTGACCACACCATCCTCTTCCAACACCTCTCCTCTGCTGTCCAGCTGGGTGGGACTGCACTCGCCTGGTTCCATTGTCATAGCCACGATCTAGAACCGTAGAGTCTGGATTTATTCTCGCTATCGTCATGTTTAAGATGTTAAAGGTTCACAGGTTGATACCTTTGAATAGAGAAGAGCCCTGCTGGTTTATGGAAGGGGACTCTTCTCTATTCAAAGGTAGCAGAGGCTTGATGTTATCTGGGACCAAATGGGGCTGAACAAATGGATATAGAATCATACAACACAGAAGGAAGCCATTCGGCCCATCGTGCCTGTGCTGGTTCTTTGAAAAACCGATTCAATAAGTCCCACTCCCCTGCTCTTTCCCCATAGCCCTGCAAATGTTTCCTTTTCAAGTTTATATCCAATTCCCGTTTGAAAGTTACGATTAAATCTGCTTCCACCATCCATTCAGGCAGCGCATTCCACATCATCAGGGGGCTAGCCCTGATAATAAAGATGACATAAGGACAGTAGAAAGGATCTGGCTTGGAAGATCAGGAAGTAGAATCAGTATGGGTGGAGATAAGGAATAACAAGGGGCAGATAACACTGGTGGGAGTAGTGTATAGGCCCCCTAACAGTAGTTATACCGTTGGACAGAATATTAATCAAGAAATAGTAGGAGCTTGTAACAAAGGTAATGCAATAATCGTGGGGGACTTTAACCTTCATATAGACTGGACAAATCAAATGGCAAAGGTAGTCTGGAGGACGAGTTCATGGAATGCATTCAGGGACAGTTTCCTAAAACAATACGTCATGGAACCAACCAGGGAACAGGCTATTTTAGATCTTGTATTGTGTATTAGTAAAGGATCGTCTGGGGCAGAGTGATCATAATATGATAGAATTTCACGTTAAGTTTGAGAGTGACTTGCCTAAGTCCGAAACTAGAGTCTTAAACTTAAATAAAGCCAATTACATTGGTATGAGGGGCGAGTTGGCTAAGGTAGATTGGAAAAATAGATTAAAAGGTATGGCGGTAGATAAGCAGTGGCTAGCATTTAAAGAAATATTTCATAATTCTCAACAAAAATACATTCCACTGAGAAACAAAAACTCCACGGCAAAAGTGATCCATCATGGCTAATTAAAGAAGTTAATGATAGCATTAGATTGAAAGAAGAAGCTTATAATGTTGCGAAGAATAGTAGTAAGCCTGAGGATTGGGAGAGTTTCAGAAATCAGCAAAGGATGACCAAAAAATTGATAAAAAGGGAAAAAATAGAATGAGAAAACTAGCAAGAAATATAAAAACAGATTGTAAGAGCTTCTACAAGTATGTAAAAAGGAAGAGAGTAGCAAAAGTAAACGTTGGTCCCTTAGAGGCTGAGACAGGAGAAATTATTATGGGGAAAAAGGAAATGGCAGAAACGTTAAACAAATATTTTGTATCTGTCTTCACAGTAGAAGACATAAAAAGCATACCAAAAATGGTGGGGAACCAAGGGTCTAATGAGGGTGAGGAACTTAACGTAATTAATATAAGTAGAGAAAAGTAATAGAGAAACTAATGGAACTAAAAGCCGACAAATCCCCTGGACCTGACGGCCTACATCCTAGGTTTCTAAAAGAGGTGGCTGCAGAGATAGTGGATGCATTGGTTTTGATCTTCCAAAATTCCCTAGATTCTAGAACGGTCCCAGCGGATTGGAAAGTAGCAAATGTAACACCGCTATTCAAGAAAGGAGGGAGAGAGAAAACAGGGAACTACAGGCCAGTTAGCCTGACATCAGTCGTCGGGAAAATGCTGGAATCCATTGTTAAGGAAATGGTATCAGGGCACTTAGAAAATCATAACATGATTAGGCAGAGTCGGCATGATTTTATGAAAGGGAAATCGTGTTTGACAAATTTATTAGAGTTTTTTGAGGATGTAACTAGCAGGGTAGATAAAGGGGAACCTGTGGATGTTGTTATATTTGGATTTCCAAAAGGCATTATTACACAAGATTAGGGCTCATGGGGTTGGGGGTAATATAGTAGCATGGATAGAGGATTGGTTAACGGACAGAAAACAGAGAGTAGGGATAAACGGGTCTTTTTCAGGTTGGCAGGCTGTAACTGGTGGGGTGCTGCAAGGATCAGTGCTGGGGCCTCAGCTATTTACAATCTATATTAATGACCTAGATGAAGGGACCGAGTGTAATGTATCCTTTTGCTGATGATACAAAGCTAGGTGGGACAGTAAGCTGTGAGGAGAGCACAGAGTCTGCAAAGGGATATAGATAGATTAAGTGAGTGGGCAGTAAGGTGGCAGATGGAGTATAATGTGGGGAAATGTGAGGTTATTCACTTTGGTAGGAAAAATAGAAAAACAATATTTTTTAAATGGTGAGAAACTTTCAAATGTTGGTGTTCAGAGAGATTTGGGTGTCCTCGTGCAAGAAACACAGAAAGCTAGCATGCAGGTACAGCAAGCAATAAGGAAGGCAAATGACATGTTGGCCTTTATTGCAAGGGGATTGGAGTATAAGAGTAAGGAAGTCTTGCTCCAATTGTACAGGGACTTGGTGAGACCACACTTGGAGTACTGTGCACAGTTTTAGTCCCCTTATCTAAGGAAGGATATACTTGCCTTGGAGGCGGTGCAATGAAGGTTCACTAGATTGATTCCTGGGATGAGAGGGCTGCCCTATGGTGAGAGATTGTGTAGAATGGGCCTATACTCTCTGGAGTTTAGAAGAATGAGAGGTGATCTCATTGAAACATACAAGATTCTGAAGGTTGTTTCCCCTGGCTGGAGAGTCTAGAACTAGGGGTCATAGTCTCAGGATAAGGGGTAGGCCATTTAAGACCAAGGTGGTTGTGAATTCTCTGCCCCAGAAGGCTGTGGATGCTGAGTCTTTGAGTATATTCAAGGCTGAGATAGATAGATATTTGGACTTTAAGGGAATCAAGGGATATGGAGATTGGGTGGAAAGTGGAGTTGAGGTTGATGATCAGTCATGATCTTGAATGGCGGAGCAGGCTCGAGGGGCCGTATGGCCGACTCCTGTTCCTATTTCTTCTGTTGTTTTATCAACTCGCTGTGTAAAAAAAGTCTCTTGTTCTTTTACCAATTACCTTAAATCTGTGTCTTCTGGTTATCGACCCTAATGCCAGTGGGAACAGTTTCTCCTTATTTACGCTATCAAAACCCCTCATAATTTTGAACACATCTATTAAAATCTCCCACTAACCTTCTCTGCTCTAAGCAGCACAACCGCAGCTACATATGACATCCTATTTAACCGTGGATCATTGGTCTTCATTATCGCCGCTACAGGTCTCATCATCTCCGGTTTCGCTCGAGCGGGTGGAGTCCTCGGGGAGAAGACCTATGTTCGGTGCGCGGCGCAGGCTGCTGGCTTCCTAAGGCAGCACATGTTTGACTCCAGCAGCGGGCGGCTCCTGCACAGCTGCTACCGCGGAGACGAGAGTGCGGTGGAGCAAGCGTAAGTAATCGTCAAAAGTAAAAAGTGTTTGTCCCCTAGCTCCCATCAGTCGCTGACCCCAGCACGGTCAGTAACGAGCATCTCTTGTGAATCGAATGCAGGTCTAAACGGGCCTGAGCTGTTCAGGGAGGCTCTTCCCCCATCTCAGCTTGCACCTCTCTTGCAGCTGAGCCTGTTTGGCATTAGCTGTTCGAAAATAAGAGCAAGGGACTTAACCAGATGCCAAAGAGGAGCCTTCGTACCCATTCTGTTCTATGTGCTCGCTGGGAAACGATATGTGACATGTCAATGTAGAAATTGTAGGTAATGTAGAAATTACTGGCGTGAAGGCCAATTCCATTCTGCCACTTGCTGTACCATTTAAATGTTTTTCTTTCTGCAAAAATCAAAAGAAAACACACACACACAACAGAAAGGAAGGTGTGGGGATTGCAACATTGAAAGAAAGGAGAGACCTATAGCAGCTTATCCTGTCTCTGAGACTTCCACATACAATGCATTTCTTTTTAAAAATTCATTCTCGGGATGTGGGCGTCGCTGGCAAGGCCAGCATTTATTGCCCATCCCCTAGTTGCCCCGAGAAGGTGTTGGTGGGCCGCCTTCTATTTGATACAACTGGGTGGCTTGCTAAGGCACTTTGGAGGGCAGTTAAGAGTCAACCACACATTGATGTGGGACTGGAGTCATATATAGGCCAGACTGGGTAAGGACAGCAGGTTTCTTTCCCTAAAGGACATTACTGAACCAGTTACGTTTCTGTGACAATGTAGGGTCACTTCTACTGATGTCACCATTTTAGTTCCAGATTTAAAAAAAAACTGAATTCAAATTCTCAAACTGATGTGGTGGGATTTGAACTCACATTCATCTGGGTTATTTGTCCAGGCCTCTGGGTTACCAATCTCGTAATGTAACCACTACACTACCATACCTGTTAAAATGCAGTGACTGTTATGTTAGCAAATATGGCAACTACTTTGTTCAGTATCCTATGAACAGTAATGAGTTGAACAACCAATTAATCTGTTTTTGGAGGTTTGGTGAGAAATGTTGGACAGGACACTGGGAAAGCACCCTGCACTTCTTTGAATGGTGCCATGGGATCTTTACAAACTGAATTAAAGCCCCGAAAGGGATGATCTAATTGATGTGTTTAACAACAGCAACTTGTATTTATATAGCACCTTTAACGTAGCAAAACGTCCCAAGGCACTTCACAGGAGTATTAAGACAAAAAAATTTGACACCGAGCTACATAAGGAGAAATTAGAGCAGGTGACCAAAAGCTTGGTCAAAGAGGTAGGTTTCAAGGAGCGTCTTAAAGGAGGAAAGAGAGGCGGAGAGGTTTAGGGAGGAAATTCCAGAGCTTAGGGCCTCGGCAACAGAAGGCACGGCCACCGATGGTTGAGCGATTATAATCAGGGATGCTCAGGAGGGCAGAATTAGAGGAGCGTAGATATCTCGGGGGGGGGGGGGGGGGTGCGCAGTTGTGGGGCTGGAGGAGATTACAGAGATAGGGAGGGGCGAGGCCATGGAGGGATTTGAAACAAGGATGAGAATTTTGAAATCGAGGCGTTGCTTAACCGGGAGCCAAGGTAGGTCAGCGAGCACAGGGGTGACGGGTGAACGGGACTTGGTGCGAGTTAGGACATGGGCAGCCGAGTTTTGGATGACCTCAAGTTTACGTAGAGTAGAATGTGGGAGGCCAGCCAGGAATGCGTTGGAATAGTCAAGTCTAGAGGTAACTAAGGCATGGATGAGGGTTTCAGTAGCGGATAAGCTGAGGCAAGGGCGGAGACGGGCGATGTTACGGAGGTGGAAATAAGATGATTAAAGGATTCGATAGGGTAGATAGAGAAAAATTATTTCCTCTGTGGGGGAGTCCAGAACAAAGGAGGCAAAACCCTTAAGTTAGAGCTCAGGGTGATGTCAGGAAGCAGTTCTTCACACAAAGAGTAGTGGAAATTTGGAACACTCTCCTCCAAACAGCTGTTGAGGCTGGGGGGTCAATTGAGAATTTCAACATTGAGATTAATAGATTTTTGTTAGGTAAGGGCATTAAGCATTACAGAACTAAAGCGGGTAAAAGGAGTTAAGCTACCGATCAGCCATGATCTAATTGAATGGTGAAGAGGCTCAAGGGGCTGAATGGCCTCCTCCTGTTCTTAGGTTCCTATGTCCCATCCAAAGGACATGTTACTTCGCAAATGTCTGCCAGTTCATGCTAAAGTCAGGCCCTTGATGTCTGTAGCTTAGCATTTTGCTGATGAAGTCTCTTTAAAATTGAAGTATTTGATGGTGTGTGTGCTGTGCTGTGCGTGTGTGTACACCATTTAAGCGTAAAGTATTATGATTCTGTTTCTTTGTCCGGAGCCTGACCTTTTCAAATTCAGTTGAAAAAAATATGTAATTTTGGTTGCCTGTTGCTGTGATAACTTTGCGATGATACCCGAAGTGCAGCTAATCACATTGCCTTGGTCTGATAGTGGCTTGTTTTCAAGTAATGTGCAAGGTCAATCAGTCATGCTGGGCTATACGTAATCCTGTTGGAGGCAGGCTTGTTGACTTTACCAGCAATGACTGTATGGGCGCAGGGCACAATTAAAGACCTTTCCTTAACATTTCAATTTGAGGCGCTTGACTTTGTGAACTCTTCCGATCCTCACTGCTATTAAATACATCATTTGTTATTTTAAAATTATCACAACACAGTATGAAAATATCTTCGCTTTAAAGGCACCTTGATGTTTGCTGAGGATGTAAACTGTTAGAACTGCTATGTTTGTTTTATTTCAACAGGAGTCACATTCACAGCAACACCTCTTCCTTACCTTACTGTCCCATCAGACACTCCCAGGGCAGGTATATCACAGGGTAGATACAGAGTAAAGCTCCCTCTACACTGTCCCATCAAACACTCCCAGGGCAGGTACATCACGGGTTAGATACAGAGTAAAGCTCCCTCTACACTGTCCCATCAAACACTCCCAGGGCAGGTACAGCACGGGTTAGATACAGAGTAAAGCTCCCTCTACACTGTCCCATCAAACACTCCCAGGGCAGGTACAGCACGGGTTAGATACAGAGTAAATCTCCCTCTACACTGCCCCATCAAACACTCCCAGGGCAGGTACAGCTCGGGGTTAGATACAGAGTAAAGCTCCCTCTACACTGTCCCATCAAACACTCCCAGGGCAGGTACAGCACGGGTTAGATACAGAGTAAAGCTCCCTCTACACTGTCCCATCCAGCACTCCCAGGGCAGGTACAGCTCGGGGTTAGATACAGAGTAAAGCTCCCTCTACACTGTCCCATCAAACACTCCCAGGGCAGGTACAGCACGGGGTTAGATACAGAGTAAAGCTCCCTCTACACTGTCCCATCAAACACTCCCAGGGCAGGTACAGCACGGGGTTAGATACAGAGTAAAGCTCCCTCTACACTGCCCCAACGACATGCCTCAGCCTAATCTCAGAGGAGCACCATTTCTGACACCAGCCAACCTCAAGGTTTCTCTCAGCATGATTGTCGATCAGTATTTTGCAATTTGCTAACTGAGAATTGAGTTGAAACTTCCCAAACCTATTTCATCCAGCAGACAGAGGAGACTTTCAGCTCCCATCAGTGAAAGGACAGTATCTGACTCTTGACTCCATCCAGCTCCCTTAGTACCTCAATTACAATGGCAGGCAGGAGCTACATCATTGTAAGCTTTAGATGGTCCCGCTCCCATTGTAACTCTTATAAATGTCAAGAATGTAGAGAAGTTTGGGGTTTAATTTAGGGAAGATTTACTGGAGTCTGAGCTCCTGGTGGTCCATGCTCCTAAGATGAATTAACGTGGTCTTCACCAGTCTGCCTGTCTTCTGCTGTCCTGCTTCCATCTGACAGCCTTCAGAGTTATTTTTTAGGACTAACCGGAGACGTGGCTCCCTTGTTTTGACTTTAAAATGGTAAATAAAAGCATAAGGAAAATTTGGTGTATATACAGCTTTTTTTCCCCCAAAAAAACATTTTCCGCCTTATATTTTTCCACTCCTTTATGAAGCTATAACGAGACCAGCTTCATTGAAAGGCAACTGGAGGTGGATGTTGGAGGCAGGCAGGCTGTAGCAGCCATTTTATGTTTTTGTCAAGGCAGCCATCTTAATCTCCTACCTCCAGGTGAATCTGTCGCTGTAACAGAAACCGGCCAGTTTCTCCAACTGGTGCAAATGCTCAGAGCTCCTCCAGCATGCTTCTGTAAATGTCTCAAAATACTTAAAGTACAGTGAATTACTTTGAAGTGCAGTGACTGTTGTTATGTCAGTAAACACAGGATCCTCCAGGATCCCACCTATACCAGTGTGTTGACTGAGCAATTTATTTACCTTTGGTGATGTTTGTTGATGGAGGAATATTGGCCAGGACAACAGAAGAACCTCCTGTTCTTCTTTGAATAAGGCCATGGGATATTTAGCATTCACTTGAAACAGGCAAGACGGACTTCAGTTTACTATCTCATGATCCCAACAATACAACACTCAATACTGCACTGGAGTGCTAGACTATGATTTGTGCTCAAGTCCCACGTTATCTAGATGGCCGTGCCTTTTTGTAACAGCCCCCCTTATCTACTTAGCAACACCTGATGCCAAGAAAGCTAATGAACCAGTGTTCCAGGCTCCTGATCACTAACCAGTGACCTTTTCCAGAAATTGTGTACGCTTGGATATTGGGTGAGGACAGGATAGGACTCGGCCATGCTGCACCCACTGGGTGAGGACAGGATAGGACTCGGCCGTGCTGCACCCACTGGGTGAGGGCAGGAAGGGACTTGGCCGTGCTGCACCCACTGGGTGAGGGCAGGAAGGAACTCGGCCGTGCTGCACCCACTGGGTGAGGGCAGGAACGGACTTGGCCGTGCTGCACCCACTGGGTGAGGGCAGGAAGGACTCGGCCGTGCTGCACCCACTGGGTGAGGGCAGGAAGGGACTTGGCCGTGCTGCACCCACTGGGTGAGGGCAGGAAGGGACTTGGCTGTGCTGCACCCACTGGGTGAGGACAGGAAGGGACTCGGCTGTGGTGCACCTACTGGGTGGGGACAGGATGGGACTCGGCTGTGGTGCACTGCACCCACTGGGTGAGGACAGGAAGGGACTCAGCTGTGGTGCACCCACTGGGTGAGGACAGGAAAGGACTCAGCTGTGCTGCACCCACTGGGTGAGGACAGGATGGGACTCAGCCGTGCTGCACCCACTGGGTGAGGACAGGATGGGACTCGGCCGTGCTGCACCCACTGGGTGAGGACAGGATGGGACTCAGCCGTGCTGCACCCTCCACAGTTTAATAGCCTGCTGATACTCACTGTCTAGGATTACTTTTGAAGAAGAACATTTGCACCCTAGCCTTCAGGAGCCGAGGGGACGGAGCGGGGTGCGTGAGTTTTTAAGTAAAAGGATGTTAGTTCCTATCAATATCTGCACAGGAGTTTTCCCTCCTTCTGTGGCAGGTTTGTTGTGGAGATAATCTCGATTGGAATCCCTCACTTGTTTATCTGATGGAGCCTGTTTGCACAAGTAGAGAGCCTATCAAATCCTGCCAGTCATACAGACAGATCCTTAATCTGCGTCCTGCAATATTTTCCTTTCCTGACACTTTCTATCCAACGCGTTCCTTTAAAGTACTTTTTTGGCCCTTTTGCACTCCCTGAAGGCATGTCAGCCTGGATAGTGTTAGGAGTGGACGATTAATTCAGAGGGTAGCGTGTGTGGTCCTCCTTAAAGTCGACGGTTGATTTGAGATAGAATCGATTTTGTTCTTGGAATGCACGTGTTGTTTCTGTTATTTTAAAGTCGTGACACCTCCATTCTCAGTGACTCTTTGAATCACCAGCAAAGAAGGAATCAAAATGGAATTCAATTGTATGTGCAATTTATAATGCAAAACAGCTGCAGGTGTTAAGCCTCCTCCTGCCGAATCTATCTCACTGCCATTGTGGACCGGAATTCAGAACCCCAATAGCAAAACTGAGGCAACTTGTGCGAGATCACCCTAGTGCGGGATCACTGGTATATAGAATGAAGTTAGGACGTAAAAAATCCCATGGCACTAATCCCACAGCAGAGGAGTTCTCCCCGGTGTCCTGGCCAATATTTATCCCTCAACCAACATTACTAAAACCGATTATCTGGTCATTATCACATTGCTGTTTGTGGGAGCTTGCTGTGTGCAAATTGGCTGCTGCGTTTCCTACATTACAACAGTGACTACACTCCAAAAGTATTTAATTGGCTGTAAAGCGCTTTGGGATGTCCTGAGGTCACGAAAGGTGCTATATAAATGCAAGTCTTTCTTTTCTTCAGCAGTCAGGGGTGGTACAGTTGGTCTTGATACCTGGATTAGGGAAGGGAAACAAAACACCAGTCATGGTTCTTACTCCTGATTGCTATCCAGTGACTTCTGCTGTGTGTGTGTGTGATTGTGTGTGTGTGTATATGTCAGGTGAGAACAGAATTGGGGGTCAGCTGTGATATCACTCGTGGCTGACATTTACTGTTTCATACTCCCACATGAAGAGCTTCCACTTGGGTGGGGTACCGGGGAGCTGACTATGTCCCAGCAGGAATTGGAGAGGAACAAGGAAAGGGACAGAAATTGGAAATGAAAAAGTAAACTAAGGGGTAAATTCATCGATCTGCACTCCCAGTGGGGAGGTGTGGTTACACAGGAACATAGGCCATTCAGCCCCTCGAGCATGATCCATTAATCTATTAGATCATGACGAGGGGCCGTATGGCCTACTCCGGCTCCTATTTCTTATGACTGATCTGTACCTCAACTCCATTTACCCACCTTTGCTCATATCCCTTGATACCCTTACCTAACAAAAATCTATCGATCTCAGTCTTGAAAATATCAATTGACCCCCAGCATCTACAGCCTTTTTGGGGTGAGAATTCCAGATTTCTACCACCCTTCGTGTGAACAAGTGCTTCCTGATTTCGCTCCCGAATGGCCTAGCTATAATTTTAAGATTATGCCCCCTTTGCTCTGGATACCTCCACCAGAGGAAATAGTTTCTCTCTATCTACCTGATCAAAATCCCTTCAACATTTTAAACACCTCGATCAGATCACGCCTCAAACTTCTAAACTCAAGGGAATAAAAGCTAAGTTTAGGCAACTTGTCGTCATAATTGAGGTTAGGCCTGCAACTCTGCAGCACCGATTCTCTGACCTATGATCCCTTTGAGCGCAGGGAGTGTGGAATCAGTAAATTTCCCCCTTCTATCATGTAGTCATGGTACTGTTTTCAAATCCTAAAATCCATCTGAGATAACATCATAGTGAAGGTTGAAGGCTTCTTGTAGTTTCATACATGACAAATTCATACGTTGCTCCAAGTATATGGGGCATTTAGATTAACGGTAAGGGACATTAATAGTCTAACAGTGTGAGAAGTTTTCACACAAAGGGTAGTAGAAATCTGGAACTCTCTCCCCCAAAAGGCTGTAGATGCTAGGGGACAATTGGAGCTTTCAAGACTGAGATCGATAGATTTTTGTTAGGTCAGGGTATCGAGGGATATGGAGCAGAGGTGGGTAAATGGAGTTGAGGTACAGATCAGCTATGATCTAATTGAATGGCAGAGCAGGCTCGAGGGGCTGAACGGCCTCCTCCTGTTCCTAACGTTACTGTGTTGCTAATTAGTAAACCCTACATCCTACGTGACACAAATGGTTTGTGCATATAAAGTGCAGGATGTCAGCTTGCTTTATTTAAGTCTGGCTTATTCACTAATAATTGACTTAATTGGTGTTTTAAGAATTGTGCACTGAGGTGTTGTGGCTGAGTTTAATTCAGTGAAGAAGTGCAGTCTGGCGGCAATAAGAAAATTATTGTCAACAGAACTGTACTTGACATCAGCAGTATTGGTGTCACAACTTTACATAGCCGAGAGTTCCAACCATTGCTTTTAAAGACTTGGAAACTGTTTGTTTATTACAGGTAAACTTTAAATGCTGGAAATCTTAAATTAAAAAAAACCACATAATGCAGGGCCTACACAGTAGACCAGTCAACATCTGAAAGCAAAAAAGAAGAGAGCTTAAAGTATTGATTGCGACTCTTCACCAGAACTGATAGGGTAGATAGAGGGAAACTATTTCCACTGGTTGGGGAGTCTAGGATTAGGGGACATAGTCTAACAATTAGAGCCAGACCTTTCAGGAGTGAAGTTAGGAAACACTTCTACTCGCAAAGGGTGGTAGAAGTTTGGAACTCTCTTCCACAAATGGCTGTTGATGCTGGGTCAATTGTTAATTTTAAATCTGAGATTGATAGATTTTTGTTAACCAAAAGTATTAAGGGATATGGGGCAAAGGCGGGTATATGGAGTTCGGTCACAGATCAGCCATGATCTCACTGAATGGTTGAACAGGCTCGAGGGGCTCAATGGCCTACTCCTGTTCCTATGTTCCATGGGCTAGATGCTGACTTACCTGCTGTAGATTGACAGTGTTTTCCATGTTTGTTTAATGATGGGTTACTGATGGTTTTGGTGTGATGCAGCATGGAGTTGTTCACGCACTATAGATCTGTATCTTGCTGCCATTTTTAGAGTCACTGGGGTCTATATTGACTTTTGGGCGGCCGACCTTACTGACTTTGGTTTTTCTTTCAATTTGTTTGTTGAAAGTTTTCATTTTAATGTGCTTTATTCACTTTTACTCTCCCCCGATGGGAATTAATCTGGGCAATGTGCAGCACCAGGACTCTAGCAGGCTGCCAATGCCGTGATAGCGATGTAAGTTCCTCTCTCACGACCCCCACTAAGCGAGTTCACAATTTCTGTTACGTGGCAGGATAAAGCTTAAAACCTCGTAGGAAGGAAAGAATGATGAGAGAGACTGTAACAGCTTTAAAAAAAATAATTCTTGGGATATGAGCGTTGTGAGCAAGGCTGGCATTTATTGCCCATCCCTAATTGCCCTCGAGAAGGTGGTGGTGGGCCGCCTTCTTGAACCGCTGTAGTCCGTGTGGTGAAGTGCTGTTAGGGAGCAAGTTCCAGGATTGTGGCCCAGCGACGATGAAGGAATGCCGATATATGTCTGAGTCAGGATGGTGTGTGACTTGGAGGGGCACTTGGAGGTGATGGTGTTCCCATGCGCCTGCTACCCTTGTCGTTCTAGGTGGTAGAGGTCGCGGGTTTGGGGGGGTGCTGTCGAAGAGCTGCGCAGAGAGTAGAGTTGGCAGCGGTCTAGAAGCAAGCTGGGATCTCAATTCGTCCATGGAGTGAGGGAAACCAGCCACTGGAAGAGCAGATAATATAGTGATGCCGCACTAAAAGATCCCAACCTAATCTGTGCCTATTTTGGTGTGTTTTTAGAACCACGCCCATCAGTGGGTTTCTGGATGACTATGCGTTCGTTATTCGAAGCTTGATAGATCTGTACGAAGCTTCCTTTGATGAGCAGTGGCTGGAGTGGGCCTTGAAGCTCCAGCAGAAACAGGATGATTTATTCTGGGATGCCAAGGGATTTGCCTACTTCACCGACGATGCCCGTGATCCCTCTGTGCTAATTCGCCTTAAAGAAGGTGAGTGTTCCAGAAAGATGTTTGTCTCCTTTTTGTGGTGTCTGATGGGATATTGTTCACTTCCATGCATTGTTCTTCCTCCAAGCTGGGGGAATGGTACAGTTCAAGGTATGAAAGTCTCTTATAAACATAGATCCATTATGTGCTGTTATATAAAGAAAGGAAGACTTGCATTTATCTTTTACCTCAGGACGTCCCAAAGCGCTTTACTGCCAATTAAGTACTTCTGAAGTGAAGGCCGCAATTTTATCAATGGAGGTGGGTTGGGTGCGGGTCAGGTGGTTTCCGGCTTCCAGTCCTGCCCCCAGCTGCATCCGGCCCACAGACGTGATTTTATGTTGATTGACCTTGTTAAGCCCGCCCTGCAGGCATGCCGGCCAATTAAAAGGAAGCCGGTCAGATGACGTCATTTGATGACGCGTCATCTGCTGGTTTCCTTAAAAAGGGACCACGCACAATTTTTTTTTGACAGTTGATTTCTCAGTGTTTGACAGCATTGAGGTGCTGCAAACGCTGACAATCACTGCACAAAGGTGATCTCTTGCACCCAGGCTCTCCAATGACTCCCTCCATAGGCTGGAATAGATGGTAGCTGCAGGTGAGGTGACAGAAGCGATCTGTCACTGGTGAGAGAGGTTCTCCCAATGAGGTGGCACTGGACATGGATTTCAAAACTTGTAACCTAAAGAAATGTGTAAATGTATTAAAAATGCATTTCCCAACATTTTCTTACCTCTGAGACTCACCAGTGCAACATTGGATCCTTCACACCACTTCTGCAGCTGTCATCAATCTAGAAACATTACAGCAGCTGTCATCAATCTAGAAACATTACAGCAGCTGTCATCAATCTAGAAACATTACAGCAGCTGTCATCAATCTAGAAACATTACAGCAGACTCACAACACGCCACACTTACCTGGCGTGGTGTCCGGATGTCGGGAAACCCGAGGCAGAAGCAGCAAAATTCAAAAATAGCTTGTCAACTACTGTTAACAGGCAGGTAATTGCCTTTAATCCTCTTCCCGCCGCTAGGTGTCGGGTCCATGCGCAAATCGGGGACCCGACACTTGGGAAAATTGTTTGGAGGCGGGTTGACGGCGGGATCGCAACCCGCCGTCAATCAAAACGATTTTACTCTTTGACCCGCCTCCAAACCCGCCCTCTGAGCGCCGGCAAAATCCAGCCCGTAGACACTGTTGTAATGTAGGAAACATGGCCACCAATTTGCGCACACAAGATCCCACTTCTGCCATCAGTCCTGTTGAGGTTGGGTATTTTATACCCAACAGTGCTATCAACAGCTCGAAAGCCGCAGATATTTATGGTTGGAGGCACTCCAGTTAGTTAAAAGCACCTTAAGAGTTTATGGAGACTCCATTGACGGGTAGGCATTATAAATTGATCTGCCCTTGTAAATAATGGAGTTACTCTAGTTTTTGAAAGATGGCATTGCTGTTTTATTGGGCCAGAAATTCGGCTCCCTGGCTTCCGCAGGTGCAAGGATCGCGCGCGCACCTACCTACCGCGCCTGCCGTTGACCCCTGGGCCCACGGGGGATTCCAGTCCTGGGCCTCCTCCAACTGCCGGCGCGTAGTGCTTGCGTATCCCAGGGGCGTAGTTAGTGCGATGCGTCCCCTGGGATCACGTGGGCCATGGAGAGCCAATGGCAGCAGACCATCTTTCATTCATAGATTTGACAGGAAGACTGTCAAATCTATGAATACAGATCGGCCCCAAAACCTCCCTAAAACTACAAATACATTTTTATAAAAAAACATCACATTTTTACAATAACTATAAATTACATTAATTACTATTTTAAACAAAAATTAAAATTTTTGAAAAAATTTATTACACTTTTTAACGGGGCTAAAACTAAACTTACCTTTCTTTAAAGTAATTAAAAAAGATAAATCTGTGGAAAAAAAGTTTAAATTTTAATAAAATCAACACTTAACTTGTTAAAAGAAGGCCTTGCGCCTCCTTTTTCAATGTGCATCTTCTCCGTGTTTACCCTCACGGAGGAACCTGTAAAAAAAAAAAAACCCGAAGTGCGAGGCGAACGCGCTGGCCCGCCGGCGTGCGCGTTCGACCTCTGAACCCCTTCCTTCAGGGGAATGGAAGTGCCGGTTTCCCGCGCATGCGCAGTGCATGCAAGAAACCGGCACTTTCGTTCCGTCCACAGGTGAGTACATAGTGCGTACTCATCCGTGGCGAGCCTAATTTCTGCCCCATTAAGTGTGTGTGTAAGTGTAAACGGTATGCTGGCCTTCATAGCAAAAGGGTTGGAATACAGGAACAGGGATACCTTGCTGCAGCTGTACAGGGCACTGGTGAGACCACACCTCGAGTACTGTGTACAGTTTTGGTCGCCTCATCTGAGGAAAGATGTTCTTGCCATGGAGGGGGTGCAGCGGCGATTCACCAGGCTGATACCAGGAATGGCGGGATTGACCTATGAGGAGAGACTATGTAGTTTAGGGATGTACACACTGGAGTTTAGAAGATTGAGAGGGGACCTCATAGAAGTGTATAAAATTCTGACAGGTCTAGACAGACTAGATGCAGAAGGAATGTTTCCCTGGGCGGGTGAGAACAGAACTAGAGGACATAATTTAAGGATAAGGGCTAAACCATTTAGGACAGAAATGAGGGGGAATTTCTTCACTCAGAGGGTGGTGAACCTGTGGAACTCATTGCCACAGAGGGCAGTGTACGCCAGCTCATTAAATATATTTAAGAGGGAATTAGATATATTTCTACAGGCAAAAGGGGTTAAAGGTTACGGAGAGAAGGCGGGGACGGGATACTGAATTGGAGGATCAGCCATGATCTCATTAAATGGCGGAGCAGGCTCGAAGGGCCGGATGGCCTACTCCTGCTCCTATCTTCTATGTATCTATGTATAGAATGCATGCAGCAGTTTCCTGATTAATCCAGGTTGGTTCAGTTCAGATTTGTATTCCTAATATTTCTATGCACCAAGAACTCAAATGGAACAACAGATGGCGAACAACTCTGTAATCTGCTCCAGTCCTAGCCCCCATCCTCTGCTCTTCCAGCTGTGGCTGAACCTGTGATCCTCCTCTCCATTCCACCATCAGAGGCGGAGCCTTCAGCTACCATGTTTTTGCATTCTGGGACTCTCTTCCTAAATCCTCTTTCACTTGATAACTTTCTCTTTCAAAAAGCCTCCTAAATCCTATCTCGGTCACCTCCATAAACCTAACCTCCCCCCTCTTTTTATTTGGCTCGATGTCCACAATCCCTCCTGTCAAATTTCCTGAGACATTTTATTACATAAAAGGCCCAATATAAATGTAAGTTGCTGAGCAGATTGGTACACTGCAGATGTGCCCATTTCATAACCTGACCTCTACAAATCACACTACTAAACGGCCTAATCTCTCAAAATACTGGACAAAAGGTTTAGAGTGTAATGTAATTTGCTGCTTTTATGCTCATCAAACAGTCACTCAAGGCTGATCTGAGGCCTGTACATTGTTCCAGGTATCTGCGGTTCATGGTAAGAAACCCTCGATGAATCAGCGGCAATGATCCAGAACCCAGTCTTGAGAATTCAGGTGGTCAAAACGAATTCAGTGGGTTTCCCACTGGTCACTCTCCAGTCACTCCTGCTGGAAAGTGCGCTTGTGGATGTCAAGTGAGGATAGAATAGAGCGTGACTGTGATGCCATCCGTGGGTCAAACAGCCTAGGCTCACGTGAAGGGTAGCCACATGGGATGAGGTACCAGAGGGTTGTTGCGGCTCGTGCACCTGTATCCCAAAGTGGAGGCAACACCTTAAGGAGAAAATTGGGAGAAAAAAAAATTGAAAGGTCTATCTGGAAAAAAAATTATATAATTTTATTCTGACAAAAAATAACCATAAAAATCTGTGGGGAAAAATAAAGAAAATTCTGGAAATGCACAGTAGTTTGATTAGTGTCTGAAAGAGAAAGAAAGATTGAACCCTTCATCAGAAATAAGTGGTTTTTTTTTATAAGGATACTTCTCAATCACTGTAGTACTCGCTTAATGTTAGGAAATTAGAAATTCACGGTTAATATCTTTTTGAACGTCAGACAGAAGGATGAGAAATGATTATCAGGCCCATCAATGCTTAGCCCATCCGTTAGATGACCATTAGGCCCGTCGGTGCTTATACACCATCCCTTAGACGGTGAAATGTTGGGCACTTTCCTCCTCAACTGTTAATAATATTCATGCCTGGGGGACACAAAATAAACAAAAAAATCCCATGGCCAATTTCAGGAAAACCTCTTGGAAATCCCTCCCTAATTTCATAAGACAATCAAGCAAGTTCCAGGAGATCTTGGGTACCCATGCTGAACTTCACTAAATGTCCCCCTCACCTGATGTGCTTCTCACTCCGGAGCTTGTCAAGTCCTTTCTTAAAAGACTTCAGTAAATTCAGATACTATCTTTTCACAAGTGAAAACAGGGTTTGATCTCCCAGCCCAAACTGATGGGATGAAAGTACTCTTTCGGACTGTAAAGGTCCTAAGTTTGTCATCAGCTGGACACCGCTCAAATCTGTATTCCTCAGTACAAAGACAGACATTGTTTTCATGTTGGCTACCATTTATATGGACTTTTCTCATAGTTGGCCACCTAAAAGCTGCTACTGTTGACAAAGCTAGTTGACTACTGTTCTACTCTATGAAAATTAAGCTCAAAGCTCTATGGTGAGGTTCTGAAAGGGTGGAAGTATTGGTGTCATTTTGCTGGAAATAGTTCCCCAATGTGCTATCACAAGTTCCTTGTCCATTCCAAGCTGTTTTTCAAAAGAAGTCCAACAAAAACCAATGCAGATATTTTTGGAAAAACACATAGTTGGAAAAGTAGGTTCCTGATCTTCTCCCTTCTCCTGAAGGCTCCTTTAGATTAGATATTAAGCATTACCAAGTTGGGCACGGGGGTGGGGAAATGAGGCAATGATCACAGCCAAGCCCGAAGCCTCCCTCAACCAACATCCATGGCAGACAAGGAAGGATAGTGATCAAAAGCAGCAAATCCTGGCTGATTGCCACCTCCCTAAGTCCAAGGCTGGTCAGGCTGAATGCAGTGTCGTTCGCCTTTGTTCCAGTTGCAATTAGCTAATTCAGCACAGAGCAGGTTATGAACCTGGAACTTCCCTGGTCTGCATGGCTGAGCTACTGAAGGCTAACCTCTCTGAGCCTCCCGGAGAATCACATAACTTCCATCCTTGATGAAGTCAAGATTCTATTCCCAATTCTGTGTTACCTTTGTAGTTACAGGCTATTCCTGATGAATCAAAATCTTTTTTTGTGCTAAAAAGATTTGAATTATCCACTATTTTGAATTAAACAGCATAACATTGTAAATTGGGATTGTAGTTATTAAAAAATTGGAATTATCACATGATTTGAATTAAGCGACTTTGAATTAAGAGAAGTAGACTGTACAAGGTTTGCCAGAGACACCTAGTGGTATTAAGAAGCTATTATACAGCTCTTTAGGGCTCCCTATCATCTTCAGACTCTCAATTCATCTCAACATTAATAGATAGTCATCCACATATTCATTTTTTAAAAATTCATTCATGGGATGTGTGCGTCGTTGGCAAGGCCAGCATTTAATGCCCATCCCTAATTGCCCTTGAGAAGGTGGTGGTGGGCCTCCTTGAACCGCTGCAGTCCATGTGGTGAAGGTACTCCCACAGTGCTGTTAGGGAGGGAGCTCCAGGATTTAGACCCAGCGACGATGAAGGAATGGCGATATATTTCCAAGTCAGGGTGGCGTGTGGCTTGGAGGTGGTGGCGTTCCCATGCGCCTGCTGCCCTTGTCCTTCTAGGTGGTAGATGTGGCGGGTTTGGGAGGTGCTGTCAAAGAACCCTTGGTGAGTTGCTGCAGTGCATCTTGTAGATGGTACACACTGCAGCTATGGTGCGCTGGTGGTGGAGGGAGTGAATGTTTAAGGTGGTGGATGGGGTGTCAATCAAACAGGCTGCTTTGTACTGGATGGTGTCGAGCTTCTTGAGTGTTGTTGGAGCTGCACTCATCCAGGCAAGTGGAGAGTATTCCATCACACTCCTGACTTGTGCCCTTGTAGATGGTGGAAAGGCTTTGGGGAGTCAGGAGGTGAGACACTCGCCACAGAATACCCAGCCTCTGACCTGCTCTTGTAGCCACAGTATTTATGTGACTGGTCCAGTTAAGTTTCTGGTCAGTGGTGACCCCCAGGATGTTGATGGTGGGGAAACTCGGCGATGATAATACCGTTAAATGACAAGGGGCGGTGGTTAGACTCTTGCTTGTTGGAGATAGTCATTGACCTTGATTACATTTTATGTGGGCGAAAACTGAGTCACGTGCTGAAAGTGTGGCCATATTATCCTGTGATTCTGGGGCACCAGTAGGCCTTCAGAAGCTTGGGTTATCAGAAAATCATCATTTATTCAGTTTAATACAAAACATACTAGGAAATTGAGGAATGAAGTGTGCACATTAAAAACTGATGTCAACTGTTCAGAAGTGAGTGTCACCCTTAAAATGAGAGAGCATTGGAAGGGTTGCATTTATCATTGCAGTTGCGATTAATAATCAGGGAAATGGGTGTGTATATTTAAGTTACTGTTACGATCTGAATGAAGGATGGCAAGGAATTTAAGTTTTAAATTAACCTGTATTAAAATTAACGACAGATAAAATGCGATAAATGTTTATTGATAAATCCTTGCCTCTTCCTTGCTGCAGTAGATGACTGTACGGGGTAAGCACTTTAAAGACAGGAACACAGCTGGAAATATCTCCATATGTTTGTAAAGGAAAGCAGTCCAACTCATCCGCGGCCTGTGCTTTATCCTTCGCAAATCCCCGCACCCCTGTCCTTGTTGGTCGCCACTGGCTCCCTGTCCCTCAAGTATATTGGCATCTTTGGGGTAGATCTTGACTTTATGGAATTAAAAATCAGAAGAGATGTAAAATAGGCTTCGCCCGTTTTACACTATCGCCCGAAGTCAAGTTTTATTTCAAACCCTTCCATTTAACCTAAACACCCCTGGATTCGGGAGCGAAATATCAGGAAGGTTTCCCACTGCTTGAGTTTAGAAGTTGAGGGGTAATCTAATCGAGGTCTTTAAAATTATAAGGGGATTCGAGGGTAGATACAGAGAAACTATTTCCTCTGGTGGGTGAATCCAGAACAAGGGGGCATAATTGCAAAATGAAAGCTAGGCCATTCAGGGGCGATGTCAGGAAGCACTTCTTCACACAAAGGGCAGTGGTAATCTGGAACTCTTGCCCCAAAAAGCTGTGGATGCTGGGGTTCAATTGAAATTTTCAAGACTGAGGTTGATAGATTTTGTTAGGTAAGGGTGTCAAGGGATATGGAGCAAAGGCGAGTAATTGGAGTTGAGATACAGATCAACCACTACCTAATTGAATGGTGGAACAGGCTCAAGGAGATGAATGGTATACTCCTGTTCCTATGTTCCTCATTGCTATCTAAGCACTCTTTCTGGAAATTGCAGAGCTGCTGGCATTGAGTAAAGACAGGAACAGGCTTTGGTGTGATGGGAGGATTTCAATATAGGGTACGGTATGTAATTGTTATCATACTGGATTAGCAACCTAGAGGTTGTGAGTTTAAATTCTACAATGGCTATTATGGTAATTTGTGGGCCAGCACCAGACACAACGAAAGCTGTCAGATTTTCATAAAAATCCAACTGGTTTACTAATGTTCTTCAGGGTAGGGACTGGCCACCCTACCTAGTCTGGACTACACGTAACTCCAATCTCACACTATCTGGTTGACTCTTAATGGCCTCAGGGCATCTTGCAAAGGGCAATAAATGCTGCCTTGCCAGTGTCACCTGTGGGAGCAAATGTCCGCATTACCCAAGTATCTCAAATGTTCTTTCTGGGCAGTCTGTGGGATCAGCATATGATGAGTTGAAACAGCTTTCTGCTGATCATGTGTTGTAAATTGCATAAACAGGCCTAAAAGCAAGGATATCTTCATAGGAAAGTAAAATAGTAGAATGTGTAAGAGTCATTCAGCCATATCTGTAATGGTCTGGAATATGTCAGCTTGCTCACTTGTGTTTAGGGGAATGGGAAGAGTTTATGATGGCAATTAGGTCACTTGTGTTTATGGAAGTGCATGTTTGTTTAGTTCATGCTGTTATTCTGTTGTCATTTGTATGTATCTGATGTACTATGATTTAGTGGTGGTATGCATGGAATGTAGTAATCAAAGGTGAAATTTGGCATGAGAGATGTGAGTGAATCACTATTCAACAGCTCATACTGGAATCGTAAAGTGTGATGTCTCACAGAGCTCATACTGGAATCGTAAAGTGTGATGTCTCACAGAGCTCTCATACTGGTTTTGTGAAGTATGGAGTTTCAATAAAGTCCTGATCCTGCATTGCTACAATTGAGTGTGTGTGTAATCTGGCGTTTAAAGTAACAAGATGAAAAAGAACAAGAAAGCAGTCCAACATCACCCACATCCCAAGAACAAATGTTTAAAAATTTGACAGTAATGGTGTCTGGTTGGAGTGTGAGGAGATGCTTAATGAGCAGCTAACTAATGTCAGCTACTTATTAAGTATTATTAATCTAATGTAGGCATCAGCCGTGGCACTCTCGCCTCTTGAGTCAGAAGATCGTGGACTTGAGCACGCTGGCGCCCCAGTGCAGTACTGAGGCAGCCCTGCACTGTCGGAGGTGGCGTCTTTCGGATGGGGCGCTAAACCTCTCAGGTGGACGTGAAAGATCCCACGGCACTATTTCGGAGAAGAGCAGGGGAGTGCTCCCTGGTGTCCTGGCCAATATTTATCCCTCAACCAACATTGTTCAAACAGTTTGTGGTAACACAATACAGCTTCCTGTGACTCGAACTTTATTGCATCACTTCCGGTGATTAGACCAGGATAAATACTGGACTGATCAGTTGGATCCTGGAGAGGCATAGAGTAAGACCTCTTTTGTATGTAGCACCTTTTTAGTTGTTTAAAGCTTACTTTAAGTTCACCACGCGTAAGGCTCATTCTTACGACAATTTAATCAACTTTGGAAAACTTTGCACTCAAACTTTTTGGACGAACTCGGAACTAAGGATCCAAGGAATCACCCATCATGGAAAACATCCTTAAACCATCGCGTCTTGACTTGGACCCAAACACCCCAGCAGCCGGTAAGGTGTGGAAACACTGGTATCGCACGTTTGACAATTTTCTTGAATATTGCAAGGCTGATGATGACTCAAAGTTGCGGATACTCATCAACTGTGTCACCCCGAATGTATTTCAGTATGTGGAGGAATGGGGCAGTTATGAGGAGGCAATTCGGACGCTTAAGAGACTATATACTAAGACACCGAATGAGGTCTATGTCAGACATCTACTAGCTACAGCCCAACAAGGGCCGGAGGAATCCATTGATAAATTCCTCCAAGAGCTTCGCAGACTTAGTATGGACTGTAACTTTCAGGCGGCCTCAGCTGAGCTGTACCGTGACGAAATGATCCGTGATGCTTTCATCTGCGGGCTTGCCTCCCCATTTATACGCCAGCGTCTACTGGAAAGTAAGACACTTGAGCTTCAGAGAGCTTATGACATGGCTTGCTCTCTAGATCTGGCAAAAAGAAATGCAGACCTTTATACAGTGCCCAGACCTCGGTCTGCTGCCTTAACTACAGTCAGGCAATTTAAGAGGCCACAGGTGAACTCTATTAGGGAGGACTTTATCCCTGACGATCAATCTGATGACTTCACTGATGAAGAGGATGATGACCCCACTGTGGCAGCCTCTTGGCAATCTAAGAAATGCTTCTTTTGTGGTGATGAGTTTCACCCTCGGAAATTCTGCCCTGCTCGCAATGCGTTTTGCAGTCATTGCAACAAAAAGGGTCATTTTGCAAAGGTTTGCCTATCAAGAGCCTCTACGAGGGCTTATCAAGCTAAGTCCTACCGAACTGCCCCGGTAAGGGCCTATCAAAATGTTCTGGCTAAAATCTATCGTGCTTCCTCTCGGGTTTCCTCTCGAAGAAACACACCTAGAGTTTCAGCCACTCTTTGTGCAACGACACCAATTACAGCTGCTTGTCCTCAGAACCTATTCCATGCAGCTACAAAAGCATCAATTAATGGACATACTTTAGATGCCTTAATTGACTCAGGTAGCACTGATAGTTTCATTAGGGAACAGATTGTTGCAGAGTTAAAGCTACATGTTTTCCCATCGGACCAGGCAATTGCGATGGCTCAGTCATCACTTAATACCAGAATTTCTGGCTTTTGTATGGTTGAAATAACACTTAATGGTCACAGGTATCCCTCCACCCGGCTTTCGGTGCTCAAGGACTTATGTAGTGATCTTATCTTAGGGCTCGATTTTCAAAAGCAGCATAAGAAGCTCACCATTGAGTTCGGCAGATCCAAACCTGAACTCACTATTTCTAATATACGACCTCGATTACCGTTCTGTGCATTGTCAGCAGCTTCACTGGATGAACCCTCACTGTTTACCAGTATCCCTCCTCGATGCAAACCGATTATAACAAAGTCACGACGTTTCAGTCAGGAAGACCAGTCTTTTATTGCGGCTGAGATTTCTCGGCTTTTAGCAGAGGATATCATCGAGCCTTGTTCGTCGCCATGGCGCGCCCAGGTCGTTATTGTTAAGAACCCTCTACAACCTCACAAGAAACGGCTGTGCATTGACTATTCACAGACCATCAATCAATATACGGACTTGGACGCATACCCATTGCCGCGCATCGATGATATGGTTAATAAACTGGCTGAGTACACGGTGTTCTCAACATATGATCTGAAAAGTGCCTATCATCAGGTACCCTTGAAGGTCTCAGACAAGCAGTATACGGCCTTTGAAGCCAATGGACGGCTGTATCAATTTCGTCGCCTCCCCTTTGGGGTCACTAATGGAGTGGCTGTCTTCCAGCGAGCAATGGATGACCTGGTCAAACGGGAAGACTTGAAGGATACGTTTCCTTATCTGGACAATATTACTGTCGCAGGTCGCAATCAGCGGGAACATGACGCCAATCTCCAACGATTTTGGGATGCACTCCAGCACCGTAATTTGACATTAAATGCGGCTAAATCCATTGAGTCACAACCAACCATCAACATCCTTGGCTATTGTGTGGGCAATGGCATCATTAAACCTGACCCTGAAAGGCTTCGCCCACTCCAAGAACTCCCGCCACCTAAGAATCCGGCCTCCTTGCGCCGGGCCCTCGGCCTGTTTGCATACTATGCTAAATGGATTCCTAACTTCTCGGACCGAATCCAACCTCTACTGAAGGCCAGCACATTCCCACTAGACACAGCGGCTGTTGCAGCCTTTAACCTCCTGAAAAAACAGTTGGAGAAAGCGGCTCTTCACTCCATCGATGAGAGTCTTCCTTTTGTTGTTGAGTGTGATGCCTCGGAGGTGGCGATCTCGGCCACTCTGAATCAGGAAGGTCGTCCGGTGGCATTTTTGTCCAGGACTTTTCAAGGGGCTGAGCTACATTATCCTCCAGTCGAGAAAGAAGCTACAGCCATCATAGAGGCAGTACGGAAGTGGAGTCATCTCCTAGCTCGCCAGCACTTTACCTTAATCACGGACCAGCGATCGGTCGCCTTCATGCTCGATAATCGAAAACGGACCAAAATTAAAAATAATAAAATCCAGCTTTGGCGGCTGGAATTGGCCTCTTTTGGTTACACCATCCACTATCGACCTGGCAAGGAGAATGTGGCTCCGGATACCCTCACACGAGCATTCTGCTCCGCCATGGCACCCTCTACGCTCGTAGACATCCATGATGAGTTGTGTCATCCGGGCGTTACTCGCATGCTACACTTCGTGCGGTCCCGAAATCTCCCATTCTCTACCGGGGATGTAAAGAAGATGTGCTCGGACTGCAGAGTCTGTGCGGAATTGAAACCTCAGTTTTTCCGCCCCTCGGGTGGTATACTCATACATGCGACCCAGCCAATGCAACGGCTTAGCATCGATTTTAAGGGGCCGTTGCCCTCTTCAACTCGCAACACTTATCTATTGACCATGGTCGATGAGTATTCCCATTTTCCGTTTGCCTTTCCCTGCCCCAATATGCTGACGACCACGGTTATCAGCTGCCTTGAGCAGGTATTTGCTTTCTGTGGCATGGCATCCTATGTTCTTTCGGATCGGGGCCCTTTTATGTCCGGAGAACTCAAGGCCTATCTCTCGGAACGGGGTATTGCTGCCAGCAAAACGACGCCTTATCATCCGGTCGGGAATGGGCAAGTCGAGCGTTTTAACGCTATCATCTGGAATGCGGTACGTCTGGCTTTGAGATCTCGGGGCCTACCCAACCAGCAATGGGAAGCAGTACTTCCAGACGCATTACACTCCACACGGTCCCTCCTTTCGACCGCCACAAATACGACGCCTCATGAACGGTTCTTCCGATTTCAGCGTCGCTCATCCTATGGGATATCTCTCCCGTCGTGGCTGACTGCACCGGGACCAGTGCTACTCCGAAGATATGTCCGGGCGTCTAAGAATGACCCCCTGGTAGATGAGGTTGAGCTCACTGACGTCAACCCTACCTACGCCTATATTCGGTATCCTGACGGTCGGGAATCTACCGTGTCATTGCGGGATCTGGCTCCCTGCCCGCCGAAACATAGAGGGACACCAGGGGATGATATTGTACCAGGCACATCTCTGGGCTCGCCAGGTGCCTCTCATCACGATCTGGATCTGACGCCGGCTGGTACCTCACTCCAGCGTGCCGACCTGGGGCAGACTGACTATGAGCCCGTCGGGGCTCGCACGCGCAGCCACGATCCACCCCGTACCGTACGCTCGGAAACGGATCTGCCACAGCCCTGCCCGACACCCGTTCGGGCACCAGTACACAGTCAGTCCTGACCCCTCACAGAGCGGGCTGGATCACTCGGACTCTGGTCCACGGCCCGCGGCGGGTAAACGGGCTAGGGGCCCTCTACCGCTACGAGAACCCAAACGGGTGCGGCTCTCCCTCGTCCAGCGGCTACGAAATAGAGGGAGCATCCCGGCCTCCTAATCTTTTGGGGGGGGGGGGAGAATGTGGTAACACAATACAGCTTCCTGTGACTCGAACTTTATTGCATCACTTCCTGTGATTAGTCCAGGATAAATACTGGACTGATCAGTTGGATCCTGGAGAGGCATAGAGTAAGACCTCTTTTGTATGTAGCACCTTTTTAGTTGTTTAAAGCTTACTTTAAGTTCACCACGCGTTTAAGTTTATCTGGTCATTATCACATTGCTGTTTGTGCAAGCTTGTTGTGCGCAAATTGGCTGCCACGTTTCCTACATTACAGCAGTGACTACACTTCAATAATACTTCAATGACTGTAAAGCGCTTTGGGACGTCCTGTGGTCCTGAAAGGCGCTATATAAATGCAAGTTCTTGCTTTAACGTTCTGGCTTCCTGAGTGATGGGCCACGGCTCTTACAAATTGTCCCTCATTGCCTCCGCACCTCCCACCTTCCCTTTGAAGGAGTTCCCTATAAGCTACAATCTTATCAGGTGACCTCATGGGCTCCCTCCTGCTGCCTCTGACACAGAGGGGAAGGAAATGGAGAAGGGAAGGACGGGAAGTATGGAGATTATAAAATAACGGGGAGCAGAAAAATGGCAAGAAATGACAGATGATGATGATTGGGAGCATTAAAAATAATTGTGAAGTATAACAGAACACTGAGAGGAAATGTGATGAGAGAAAGAGAGAACTAATAAGAGAATGGAAGTGGAATGTCAGAGAATGAAAGAGAAATAGGAAAGAGAGAAAGTTAGAAATACTGTGGCGGTTATTTTGGTGAAAGTGAGAAAACAGGCACTAAATGGGTGCTGTGCTAATAAGACACGCCTGTTTGAAAGTCTGGTTTTAGCCCGCAATTTTGGGGCTAATTGATGATTACCATGATTTAAACGTGCCTGGAGGACCTAAAACAGACACCTGCAGGTTTAGCACTCGAGCGCTGTTTAGAAGCAATTTTCGTGGAGCAGTACATGTGGGCTCCGTGCACCCACTTCCACTGAAGGTGTGGAGTGCTCTGGCTGACACATAACGGAACGTTTGAGGATGACTCAGGGACCAAGGGAGAGGGCGCACAGGTTCTCGGATGCGGCACTGGAGGTCCTGGTGGAGGAGGTCCAGAGGAGGATGGGTGTCCTGTACCCGCAGGGGGGGGAAGGACGCCACCTCGCCCTCCTGTCCCTCTCCTGCAGCAGATGGTGCAGCTCATGCCTGGCCTCATGTCCTCCTCCCATTCCTCCTCCAGACCAAGGGGGACCCCTAGCAAGATGCCCATGACCAAGCACTCCCTTTCTCCTGGTGACTCCTGTAAGGCGTCCAATAAGGTAGAGTGGCACAGCGCTCTCTTTAGGTGAAGTCCTCAGAGAATTTCAGGAATAAATGTTGATAGAGTGTTGGTGAAGTCTTGACGAAGTGTCACGTAAAGTCTCCCAATGTGTCTCAAAGTCCTCTTCAAACCTCCAGCAGCAATTGTACAGTGAAAGCTGAGCATAGCTTTAAGTACCGCTTGAAATTCTCAGCAATGACTTGTTTACTCCTGTTCAGCTACTCGTTGTTAAGAGATGTTAATTGAAGTGTTGGCACCAAAATGCCGTGCAGCCTCTTTAATGAGTGCTAGCAGGCAGTTTAATTGCCAATCAGCCCCTTAACAATTCTCCAGGCGGCCCTTCCAAACATGCACTTCAACTCCATTACCAAGATGACGTATTGCACTAAACGCGAGCTAAACCGGCGTTGCAGCTGAAGACCCCATCTTGGCCGCCTCGGAGGCTCTTTAGTGCCTAAAGTATCCAGGGAGAATTGCCCCAGAATATTCGATGGACTTCAGCATAGAGGGTCGAAGGAAATGCCCATATTTCAGATGAAATGTTAAAGTGAGGCCCCGTCTACCTATTCCTGAGGTTTGGGTGGATGTTAAAGATCCCATGGCCAAATTTGAGGAAGAACAAGGAGTTCTGGGATCCTAGTGAACATTCCTCCCTCAATTAACACCACTAAAAAAATAGATTAACTACTATTGATCAAGTTGCTGTTTGTGGGATCTTGCTTTGTGCAAAATGGCTACTGTGTTTGCCTATATAATATTCACTGCACTTTAAAAACAATTCATTGACTGTGAAGCGCTTTGGGACATCCCGAGGACGCGAAAGGCGCTATATAAGTGCAAGTTCCTTCTTTCTTTGTATGTGAAATGTTTTGAGACATTTCTGAGAGACATGATAACCAATTAAAATAGATTGAGTGGTTATCACCGCATCATACTGTTTGTAGGACCTTGCTGTGTGCATATTGGCTGCCGTGTGATGGGACTTCAATTCATTGGTTGTGAAGTTTTTTTTACCAAATCCTAAAGATATGATTAGGTGCTATATAAATGCAAACTCTTTTCTTTCTCGCTTGAGAACCTCGATTTTAATTTTGGTCACAATTTTCTCATGCTGTTTCTCTCCGAGGGATACTACATGGACCGCTGAACTGCTGCACTACCAGCTGAAGAGGGGAGTTACTTTTCACTGTCCGAACCTTCACAGTTCAGTAATGCTTCAATTCAAGTGATAGAAGGGCAGGTCATGGTTCTTCAAAAAAAATGTTGTTTCATTTTTCTTATTTTTAAAACAGACCAGGATGGCGCAGAACCCAGTGGCAACGCAGTGGCTGCTTCCAACCTCGTGCGCCTGGCAAACTTCACCAACCGGCCAGACTGGGCCGACAGATCGAGGCAGCTCGTGGCAGCATTTGAAAAACTGCTGAATAGTGTTCCCATGGCACTGCCAGAAATGGTAATTGCCCTGATGGCGCAACATCACCCACTCAAACAGGTACGCACGGGGATTACAGACTAAAGTTCATGCTGTTAACAACGCGGAATCGGGTACAGGCTATGGTTGGTGCTGAAACTGGTACTTCCGGGGAGTACAGGCTAAGTCTGGTATTGTTAATGGTGCTGCAATTGGTACAGACGAATAGTACAGACTATGGCTGTTATTGATAATGGTGCAGAATCAGGACCAGGCAGACAGTACAGGCTGTGGCTGGCATTGTTAATGGTGCAGAATCAGGACCAGGCGGACAGTACAGGCTGTGGCTGGCATTGTTAATGGTGCAGAATCAGGACCAGGCGGACAGTACAGGCTGTGGCTGGCATTGTTAATGGTGCAGAATCAGGACCAGGCGGACAGTACAGGCTGTGGCTGGCATTGTTAATGGTGCAGAATCAGGATCAGGCAGACAGTACAGGCTGTGGCTGGCATTGTTAATGGTGCAGAATCAGGACCAGGCGGACAGTACAGGCTGTGGCTGGCATTGTTAATGGTGCAGAATCAGGACCAGGCGGACAGTACAGGCTGTGGCTGGCATTGTTAATGGTGCAGAATCAGGACCAGGCAGACAGTACAGGCTGTGGCTGGCATTGTTAATGGTGCAGAATCAGGACCAGGCGGACAGTACAGGCTGTGGCTGGCATTGTTAATGGTGCAGAATCAGGACCAGGTGGACAGTACAGGCTGTGGCTGGCATTGTTAATGGTGCAGAATCAGGACCAGGCAGACAGTACAGGCTGTGGCTGGCATTGTTAATGGTGCTCAAACAGGTACGTATGGAGATGACAGACTAAAGTTCATACTGTTAACAGCGCAGAATCAAGTACAGGCGGCGAGTACAGGCTAAATCTGGTATTGTTAATGGTGCAGAATTGGGTACCGGCGGAGAGTGCAGGCTGTGGCTGGCATTGTTAATGGTGCTCAAACTGATAATTAATTTAGCAGTTTTCCTTTATTGACTAATTGGAGATGTTGATGTTACATAGAGTAGTGTGTAGCATATTTTGTGCTATTTGAACTGGGCTTGCAAAGCAGTGGTCTTCACATTGGGCCCGCCTGTTCGTCCATTATTATGACTTTATCAAGCTTTTGTTGAATGATCAGCTCCATGTGACTAACCCAAGTCTCACCATGGATCCAAATACTTAGTTAAGTTGGCTCTGCAGTGATCAGTGAGTAAATGCGCTGCCTGGTGTGATAATGAGCCGTTCAAAGTAGTAAGATCTCGGGTACAGTCCTTGGTCTGTGTTGCGTTAGTTCATCTCAGCCCGGCTGGAGTTTGGGGCTGCCATAATTGGCCTCTGTGTCTTTGGGCTGGTGAGAGGCAAAATGAGCCAGGATTCCCACTTCTGATCACCGTCCAGAGACTGCTGCTGCTGGGAATTGCCTGGGTGAAGGGCAGGTTTGAGCTCAGCCATGAATAGCTTGCCAACAATCACCATCTGGCTCCCTACCCGGCAACGCCTCGATTTAAAAATTCTGTACCTCGTGTTGAAATCCCTCCATGGCGCCACCCCCACCCTGTTTATTTAACCTCCTCCAGCCTTGCACCTCTCTGAGAACTCTGTGCTCCTCCAAGTCTGGCCTCTTGTCCATCCCGTACATCCTTCTCTCCACTATTGGCGACCGTGCGTTCAGCTGTCTAGGCCCTGAGCTCTGAAATTCCCTGTCTAAACCTCTCCGTCTCTCCACCTCTCTCTCCTCCTTTAAGATGCCCCTTAAAACCTACCTCTTTGGCCCACCATTTGCTCACCTTTCCTTATGTCTCCTTTGGCTCGGTATCAATTTTTGTCTGATTACACTCCTGTGAAGCGTAGTAAAGTTTTTACTAGATTAAAGCCGCTATATAAATACAAGTTGTTGTTATTGTACTGCTTTTCTACGGTGCAGGGGTATGTTAAGTTCAACCTCTGCACCTTTTGGCAAATTCCCTTTGACAAGTGTATCAAGTGTATTATGTATTGGCTTGGAACATGGTATCTGGCGGGTACAATTTCCCTCCGAGTAGCAATCTAAAAAGGTCAGCAGTACAGCAAGCGGGTCGCCTGCCTCCCTTCCAGAATGACATCATCTTTGTGTTGATAAAGCAGATGCATCTAACCGTGCCCCAGGCAGAATGCCGCCGGACATTGTTCCCCTGTGAAATATGCCCGCTTGTTTGTGAAAAGGAGGTGGGGGGAGGGGGCTCGCAATCCAGAACTGGGCGTGATCGGCGCCTTGTGTCCGCCGCTGATAGATCGGAGGCGAGAAGTGATGATGGATAAAATGAGAAGAGGAGGGTGCTCCTGACATTACACAACAGAAGATTGTCTGTCAAACGCTTGGTTCCCTGGGGACTGTACAGAGTGGCTGACATTCCCTGATAACAGCAGTCCGCGTAATGATCGGTTCCCTTTAACAATGCAGCCCTAGCCTTTTCCTTCTGCGACGTCACTGGAGTTTGGAGAGGGAAAGAAATACAATCGACTTGTACCGGCACCAGGAATCCGAATTGGATTCTGACTGCTTGAAAACGTGGCAGAAAGATTCGACAAAAGCCTCGGTGTCTCCGTGGTTAAATTGAAATGAAGTTTGTCTTGGGGTTGATTATCCCCTTTGCGTTCTTTTTAGTGCTCCAGTTAGCGTGGTTGCCCAGAGCGCCTTCTCAACACAAGTGTTACTCCGTTTAAACCAAACAGGTTAATGCCCGCGTTAAAATAGCAGGCAGCAATTGTGCAAATCCGTCCTTTGGATGAGACGTTAAACCGAGGCCCCGTCTCCTCCCTCAGGTGGACGTAAAAGATCCGAGCAGTTATGATACTGGACTGGCAACTTATGGGGATGTGAGTTAAAATCCCAATTGTTGTCAAACTGGATGCAATAATTCTGGTAATTTGTGGTCGAGCAGCAGGGGAGAAAAAGACCCATGAAAGCTGTTGGATTGTTGTAAAAACCTAACCGATTGGGGATTGAGGACACGGTATTTGGGAGGAGGGCATTCTCTGTTGGCGATGGAGGATGCGGGGACGGTAACATAGTAGTTATGTTATTGGACTAGTAATCCAGAGGTCTGGACTAATGACCCGCAGAGGTGAGTTCAAATCCCACCACGGCAGCTGTGGAATTTAAATTCAGTTAATTAAATAAACCTGGAATAAAAAACTAGTATCATTAATGGTGACCATAAAACTACCGGATTGTCGTAAAAACCCATCTGGTTCACTAATGCCCTTTAGGGAAGGAAATTTGCCGCCCTTAACCGGTCTGGCCTATATGTGACTCCAGACTCACTCTTAACTGCCCTCTGAAATAGCCTAGCAAGCCACTCAGTTGTATCAAACCATTAGGAAAACACCTCACGGACTGCAGCTGTTCAAGAAGGCGGCTCACCACCACCTTCTCAAGGGCAATTAGGGATGGGCAATAAATGTCGGCCTTGCCAGCGACACCCACATCCCATGAATGAATAAAAAAAAGTGGCATTTGGGAGGAGGGCAGGCTGTGTTGGTGATTGAGGATGTGGTATTTGGGAGAAGGACAGGCTGTGTTGTTGATGGAGGATGTGGTATTTGGGAGAAGGACAGGCTGTGTTGGCGATAGAGGATGTGGTATTTGGGAGGAGGGCAGGTTGTGTTGGTGACAGAGAAGCCATCGTTGAATAACTGTGTAAGATGCATGTCTGAGTGCAGTTACTCAGTGTGAAACATGTACTACTGTACCATTTACACTCCATACTATATGTGCAAAGTTCGATTTGCCTCAACATCTTTTTAAATAGTGTCTTTCAGGCTTCTCTGCCAGTTTGTTTGATGTGGTGCTCAGGATAACAGACCAGGAGGGTCCCTGTTCCCAGGTCCCATCCCTGGTCTGCGCTCAGTTAATTGATCTCAACTGGGCTGGCGGTTGGTGTGCAACAGTTGCTCTGAGTCCCACAGCTTAGGAAGGGAGATGGTGGAATCAGCATGGGTTCCAATTGCTGATTGCTATCCAATTACTTCTGCTGCAATATGTATGTGAGTGTGGGTGGGAGGTGAGGACGGGTTGGGTTTGATTGTGACACTTCTGGCTGCACTCACTGTCAAGGATGACATGTGAAGAATGGCCATTTGGATGGTATCAGAAGGTGTCTGGCACCTGTGCACTATGTCCCAGCAAGAGTCAGCACCTTCACCAAGCGACAACATTAACAGTTCAATAACAATTTTTGTTATGATGCGGAGATGCCGGTGTTGGACTGGGGTGGACAAAAGTGAGAAGTCGCACAACACCAGGTTATAGTCCAACAGTTTTATTTGAAATCACAAGCTTTCGGAGCGGCTGCTCCTTCGTCAGGTGAAGTAAAGGAATACAAAATCGACAAAGCATATATAGATAGAGAACAATGCAAGTGTAACTTACAATGGCAGACGACTACATTTAATCCTCCTGACTGTTTATCTGCCGAGGTGTGACAAAAGGCAATCAGGTCAGCCAGGAAGGCACCACATCAAAGACATAGCAAGATACAACTGAGACAATGAGGTGTGGTTACAGGGGGTCTAATGTGTCAAAAGCTGCAGTCGGTATGGAAAACGATAAACTTTAAAATTTTTACTTTTTTACTGGGAATCACGTTTTTGTTATACCACTAATCTATTGTGCTAATTGTATCAGAGCAAGGCTCTGTTAGATGTTTTCTGTGGTGAGGGAAACTGTTTCAAATGGCTGAAGGGTCGATAACTAAAGGGCACAGATTTAAGGTGATTGGCAAAAGAACCAGAGGCGACAGGAGGAAAAGCTTTTTTACGCAACGAGTGGTTAGGATTTGCAATGCGCTGCCTGATAGGGTGGTGGAGGCAGATTCAATAGTATCCTTCAAAAGGGAATTTGATAAATACTTGAAGGAGAAAAAATTGGAGAGATATGGGGAAAGAGCGGGGGAGTGGGACTAACTGGATTGCTCTTCGAAAGAGCTGGCACAGACTCGATGGGCTGAATGGCCTCCTGTGCTGTACTATTCCATGATTCTATAACGCCAACTTTTATTGTGCAGAAATTAATTCCTAGACAGTTTTGCAGTTGAGTATGGATGAAAAAACAAAAGATGAATGTGAATTGTATAGTTTGAGCCTTACAATAGTGATTTTTGATGTATCTGTGCTCTTTATGGCACATTACCTCCACGTGACTTCACTGTTCGCAGTGGAGATGGATATAGTGTACAGTACATGGCTTCCCATATAGGCAATAAATTTCTGTCTTTAAATATACTGGGCCCGAAATTCCAGGAGGGAGTGAGGGTTCAAAGCAGGCAGATCGATTATCTTTGAAATTATGCCATTTTGTTGCCATCGAATCATTCTAAAAATATTACCTCAGTCTTTTCTTTGATCCTTCCCATCATCCGGGAGAGGAGATTTCCCTATCGGATCGGCTGGGTACCGCTGGGAATTGCCAGAATATTCATGACTACATTTTTACCTGATTTGTTTTGATTTTAAAAGAAAACTTCAAGCTAGAAAGGAGACTGCGGCTTTGTTCGTTTTCATTCTTCTTCTTCACAATCTGTTGCAAGTTTATCCAACACATGCCACTTTCTGCCTCTACTTACAGTGCTGCGTTCAATCACTGTCACCAGCGGCAGTTGCCAAACAGAAGCTGGGCAGTTGCCCACAGAGAGAGAGAGAGAGAGAAACAGTAAAACTGTGGGCTAGAATATAGAATAACACCGTAAATCCTGCTGCATACATTACACCATACTGCCAGAGAGGCTCCTATACAGAGAGTTTTTAACAAATACCAGAATCATTGCTTGTCAGGAGCCTCAGATTGGACGGGGTGAGGGGGAGAATAAAGGTTCTCATTGGTGGTGGGGTTGGGGTTGGCAGTTGTCTTTGGGTGAAGGGATTAGTAGGAGATTTTCGATCTGCCTGCTTTGAACCCTCACTCCCTCCTGGAATTTTGGGCCCAGTATATTTAAAGACAGAAATTTACTGCCTATATGAGAAGCCGTGCACTGTACACTATATCCATCTCCATTGGGAACAGTGAAGGGATTAGTTGGAGATTATCACATGGAGATCTGTCCATTTGGAGATTGGCTGAGGAATCCCTTCAGCTGTGGGAGCTTTGGGTAAGCGTGCAAAGTGGCAGCCTACAACTCCAGGTGTTTTTCTAGCTCCCGGCTCAGTCTGTCATGCACACGCTCTGCTTAGCAAATGTTCCACAGATTGTTTGCTGTCTGTTTGCCATGGGGGTTGCCTGGATGTTACAGCTGAGGATTGCACTTCTCGTTTTTCCTTGGAGGGAAAGCTAGGTGAACCTGAGTGGTGGAGCTTCCACGCTTTAAGTTGAGTGGGAGTGGGGACGAACCTAGTGGGATGGTAACATCAACAACCTGTATTTGCCTAGCGGCCTAACGTAGAAACTGTTCCAAGGCGCTTTACAAAGGCATGGTGGGTGGGGTATGGGCAGAAAGGAAACCAGAATGGAGTCCCAGAGATACATGGACCAAACTTGATCAACATTCCATAGCCAGGAGACATGAATGTAGTCCCAGAGACACATACAGCAGCAATGGGCGGGGGTACGGTAGCATAGTGGTCATGTTACTGGACTAGTAATCCAGAGGTCTGGACTAATGATCTGGAGACGTGAATTCAAATCCCACTACGGCAAAAAAAAAAGCTAGTATCAGTAATGGTGACCATGAAACTATCGAATTGTCATAAAAACTCATCTGGTTCACTAATGTCCTATAGGAAAGGAAATCTGCCATCCTTACCCGGTCTGGCCGATACGTGACTCCAGACCCACAGCAATGTGGTTGACTCTTAACCAGCAAGCCACTCAGTTGTACCAAACCACTTACCACCACCTTGTCGAGGGCAATTAGGGATGGGCAATAAATGTTGGTCTTGCCAGCGACGCCCACATCCCAAGTATGAATACAAAAAAATATTATGGGGAGGTGAGGTGGTCACCACTGACTTAGAGTATAGTAAACCATAACCAGAGGAGGAAGAAAGAAATCTATCTAGCAATATATGAATAATTACTAACAGAATCCACAAGAAAAGCATTCTGTAAATCTCAGAGCTGCAGTGGTGATTTGGTCTGGCTTTCCCTTAGTTCTGTATCTGTCACTTATTGACAATTCTTTGCAGCACAAGGACAATATCATACATTTAAATCATGTTTATTAATAATCACATAAAATGTATTGTTGGTTTGGCAGAGTTCCCGAACATTCTGATGGAGTGGGACTGGAAGAAACATAATTCATTGTGTTTCCCATGCGCTATTTGTCACTTCATAGCCTGTTAGGACTCATTTTCAAACCAGCTACAAGCCTGTGAGGGAAAGGTTCATCAGCCTGAACACTGATATATTGAGGCAATTTTCTACATAATGACACAACGCCATATTGACGAGCAGCTAATGGATTCTATCAGATATGACTAAACGTCTTTTATTGATTCCTTCAGTGCTGTCTATTGTAAACCAGTTCTATGATTTTTTTTTTACTCTGCCTGAAAGACAGTCCCAGGATAAGTGGAAGAGTTAGCAGTAATTGAGACCAAGATAATGGATCTGACTGGGTTGGTTTTCATGTGGGGTTGAGTTGTACTCTGTTATGGGCTTGTACATGCAGTGTGACCCTCATTGAGCACTGCACTTTTCTGCCTATTTCACTGCATGGTCTTGTTTAGAGGTTGTCGGAGATTTGCCGTGAGTTTGTATCCTTTTTTTTTCTCTGTTCTGTAAAGTTCCTGCACTCAAGCAGTTGATTGAAAACAGAATTGTATTGCTCTCTGGAGAAGCATTTTCTGAATGAAATGAAAATGCATTTAACCTCTTAAAGGGAAATAGTACTTTAAAAAGGAGGGCTCTAAACGGAAACATGGACTCATTTTTCTTTCTTACCGATTCAGATCTGACATTGATTCCCCAGCCCAGTATCAGCTGATCCAGGACATTGATTCCCTGGCCCAGTATCAGCTGATCCAGGACATTGATTCCCCGGCCCAGTATCAGCTGATGTAGAGCATTCTTTCGCAGTCAAATAGCCTGCCAACCCTGTCTAAACTTGCGCTTGAGGAGTGCACTGTGGGTGAGTAGAGCGGCTGATGTCTGTGGAACCATTCCACAACAAGGAATCGGCTGCTTCAGGAGAGGAGGGAAAAAATTGGAGGGGAGTGTGGCCTTTGCAATGGTTAAAACCATTTTTCATAATCGTCCTTTGAGCACTAAAAGTGACTTCCTGCTTATAAGAGCCACCTCTTTCATACACCATCTGCCAGCGGGATTCTCTGTAAATCACAGTAGCCCTCGGCTGCATCTGTGGCAACCAGTATGCAAATAAAATGTAATTCTGCTTCATTATAATCACAGAAACGTACACATACCTCCGAAGGTGTCTCTATGGTGCAGGTGGTACTATGCTCCAAGTACTTATTGCTCAGGATTGCAAGCCTTTCTAGCTAAAAGATAATGAGGGAGAAATTTGTGTGTTTAGTGCCACGAGATGGCGCTAAAACACCGTTCAAAGCTCTACCGTCAACTGATGGCGGTTCTAGCGCCGCACGCCATATTCTTCTTGCCAGTAGCGCTGCCACTAAACTCGATTGCCGGGACATTGCAATCATGGAGATCATGACGTCAGTGAGTGTGCAACGCTCACTTGATGCTCAATCTCCCAACTTCATTTTGGCCATTGAACTTACCAGCTGGAGAAAGCAACGACAGGTTGAGGTGGCGTGCAGCCACAGGAAGCCGGCTCCAGCGACGCTATTTAAAGGGATCCTCACCAATCACTTGCACCTGGCAGGGTTTTGAAGTTTGAGTGGCTGTGTGCTACTTCCTGCTACTGCAAGAGTTTTCTTCAGTCATTTCAAGGTTCTTTGGTATCAAGGAGTGTTCTGGCAAGTACAAAACTCCATAATTATTTTTGAAACACTTCAACCTACAACACTTGCTAAAAGTAATGGGGGCTGTACTGGCAGTCGACCTCGCCCTCCAGGATCTACGGCGAAGTGAGCGGAGACAGCAAGAAAGACAGGAACATGTGCGCAGAGGGAGGAGTAGGGCCATCAGTGCTCTCAACAGGAGGCCTTAGGTCTTCCGACATCACTTCTCCTACCTTCAATTAAGTGAGGAGCAGTGTATTAGGAGGCTTCGCTTCACCAAGGAGGTGGTCACAGAACTCTGCCACCTCCTGCAACCAGACCTCCAACCTCAGACCAGGGCAACCACGGCTCTCCCAGTGGCAGTCAAGGTCACCGTGGCCCTCAGTTTCTTCGTCAGCCGATCCTTCCCGTCTGCAGCAGGAGACTTAGCTAACATCTCACATTTCGTTGTCCATCGCTGCATCCGGGAGGTCACTGAGGATCTCTACCGCAGGAGAAGGGACTACATTGGCTTCCCAATCACCACAGAGAAGCAGGACGAGCGTGCATGTGGCTTTGCCAGGATAGTGGGCTTCCCCATGGTGCAGGGCGCCATCGACTGCACCCACATGGCTTTGCGGGCACCACATAACAATCCTGAGATCTTCCGTAACAGCAAAGGCTACCAGTCACTTAATGTGCAGTTGGTGTGCGACCACACACAGCGAATCCTCAATGTCAATGCCTGCTATCCTGGCAGCAGCCACGCTGCTTTCACCTGCGCCAGACTGGTGTACCAGCACTCTTCCAGCCATCACGTCAAGCTTGCGGGTGGCTGCTCGGAGACAAGGGCTATCCGCTCTCCACCTGGCTCATGACTCCCCTCCGAAACCCTAACACTCGTGCCCAGCGCTCATATAATGAGAACTATGCTGCCACCAGGGACATCATCGAGCAGACCATCGGCCAACTGAAGCAACAGTTCCGCTGCCTTGACCGCTCAGGTGTCCCATTTCGTGGTGGTCTGGTGCATGCTCCACAACTTGACCATCATGAAGGCCCAGCCTTTGCCAGCAGGGATTGTGGGACCACCTCAGGAGAACAACGAGGGAGAGGAGGACGAGCAGGAACAGGAGCAAGGGAGGATGCAGCGAGACAATCGGCATTCCGGACGGGCTGTTTCATCAGACTCCGATTTGCATGAATGAAACCCCAGATGCCCGTATTTCAAAACATCCCCATCATACCATCCCTGTCTCACGCCATATCAAGCTGAAATGAGAGATACCACAAAAGATTCCAAACACAATTAATAAATTTATCTGTAAACATATCACACATATCACATGAATTCTAGTAACTAATCACCCTTGTGCAATCCCTTAGTGCCTCTCGTTACTGTGCCTTTTCTTACTCTAGTGCTCCTACGCAGTGCGCCCCACTGGCTGCAGCACGGCTGGTGGAAGGCTGCTGAGTTTCCGTGCGAAACATTTCAGATGGCCTTGCAGGAAGACCTCGACCAGCTGTGGACCTAGAATTCCCGGCTGTAGACTGCACCACCTCTGCATGTGCGGCAGCAGTCTGAGCTGGCTGGCTGACAGGCAGCTGCAAGGGCAATGACAGAGTGGCAGTGGTGGGAGTAGGAATGCTGTCATCCTGAGAGAGGATAGCAGGTTCCTGCTCCACAGACACACTCCCCACGGGGCGACGCCTCAGCATTCCTAGCAATCTGTTGGAGCACAGATTGCTGGTCTGCTACGACACTGTGAAAGCCCCAGTTGACGGTGGTAGACCCAGCCATGATAGCATCAGCCAGAGCTTGGATGCCACCAAGCAGAGACTGCATGAGAGCAGTCTGAGCTTCTGCTGCAGCACTAAGACCGTGGGCCGCTTCTGCCTGTGCTGCAATGGAAGCTGCGACATCGCTCATCATGCATGCCATCACGTCTGGGTCGCTACGGTCTCTCTGGGAGTGTACCATCATTTCCAGACTGGAAATGATGGGCTCCATGGTGTGCGCAGAGCCTTGTGCAATGTTGGGGGTGGACTCCTCCACGCTCCTTGCCATTGCCGAAAGGCTCTCTGGCAACCTTGCCATGGCACCTATCATTTCCATGCGCAGGCCCATCACCCTTCTTCTGAAGGCCTCCCCATCGAGGTCCTCATATGAGTCCTGTGCAGCAGAACTCGCACTCTGGGGAGCTGGACCCCGAGCTACCCTTTCCCCCAGCCTTGCTGCAGCCCACTCGTGCCCAGTGCCTCACCCCGTGCAGATCCCGCTACTACACTAGCCTCTAAAGAACGCGTAGTGCCAGTATCTGAGCTGGTGTCTGTGAGTGACAGATGCAGTGATGTGGTCTCTTCTTCTTCCTCCTCTTCTCCCCCCTCGCGCTCATCGGTGCCCTCCGGGACAGGCTGCTCAGGTGCTTGCTGATTAACTGAAAGCAGGAAGGCACAAGAGTCGGGTTGTGGTGAGGTGGGGGGTGGGGGCAGGAAGGGAGAAATGCATGCATACCGCATGAGTAGCTTGAAAGTGAGAAAAGATTGTGGGCTGAGGGGGAAGTGGGATGTGAGAAGAAGGATTAGGAATGAACATACCGTTGTTGTTCCCAAGAGGGTCAACGTCATCGGTGGCCACGGTGCCGACAACCTGGCACCCAATGATCTTCAGCACTCTCGTCTCCAGCTGGCTCAGTTCTTCAATCTGGGCTTCGCCCCCCCCATGTCCGCTCCTGCTCACGCTGGTTGTGAGCCACCTTGGCCTGCAAGGGAAAGGAAACTGTGTGAGTGAGTTTGGTGCAATGTGTTTGAGTGATGTGCCTGCCATAGTTGAATAGCTGTCATTGTTTGCTAGGTGTGAGATGTGGGTGTGAGTGTTGATAGGTAGAGATTGTTGGTGGGTGAGTGCTAGGGGTGTGGTGCATTGAGCAGTGTGTGAAGCTTGTGGTACAGATGGTGGGTGGTTTGCAGCATTTATTGAAGCCTTCACTCACCCTGACCCACCTGTGTGAGGTCGTTAAACTTCTTCCTGCACTGGGTGTGGGACCTGGGGACCACAGTGCTGCCTGTGATGTGGTGTGCCATCTCCCTCCACATAGTCCAGCAGACTTGTGGCGACGGCCTCCTGTCAGTTGCCATGTACAGGACCGCCCGCCTTCTCTCCACCACAAAAACCGATGGCTCCAAAGCTTCATCCGAAAATCTCCGGGCTCTCTCCCTGGGGCGACGATCTGCTATCAGGATTTGTGAATAAGTGCTCCTTCTCCTTGTTCTTGTCCTTCTCATGCTTGTTGGGGCAGCTGCACACCCAACAATGCTGAGAATGAGGTGCTGCAGCATCAATGAGCCTCCCCTTTAAGTAGTGAAAAAAGCCTGTGGCAATCATTACTTGCAATTCGACTGCCCCCAATATTGATCCACCTTTTCAGTGTAATGCCAATGAGCTTGAATTTTTAGACGAGAATCACAACTAGAATCATTTTAATAAGGAGTGAACATGAACTTTGCAAGCATCCTAGATGATGTTTCAGGTGGCGCTGCTTAACCATTTTTAGTCTAAACTCTGCCCATTTTTAGCCCAATGATTCAGTTTAAAAAAACGGCCCCCACATTTACTGGGAACTGCTCTGTGGAGCCTGATGCATGCTCTCCATCCCCTCCATTGATTAGTGTAGCAGAAGTTGATAAAACAGTGATCAAATTCAGGGAGAGACTGCACCTGGTGAGCTACAAGCAGCTAAGTGTACTTGGATGGCAGAGTGCCTGGGACCACCAGGTGCATTGTGCACACTTAGGAAGCAAGCATACTTAAAAATTTGGATTGATAGAGAGAAGATTAGCGTAGCCCCCTGGGCAAGGATGGCAGTGCGGATTTGTTCATTGCAGGGCGCTGAGAACAGGATGTGGGTGTGACCTGATGGCGCCAGACAGTATCCACTGTTAGAATCACAAGCATGCACAGTGCTGCGCAGATGGGTCCCTATCAATGTGATTAGAACACTTTAAAAATAAATTGTTAGAAGCCGGAAATAAACTTGCTGGGATACACACGCAGTAAGTATGTGATCTTTCATTCAAGGAGATGCCTCTCCTTTCATAAATCTAAAGTGAATAGAGGGCAACACCTGTGCTATGGTGTGCCGAGAGCAGTGTCTGGTCCCAGTGTACAGAGAGCAGTGTCTGGGCCCAGTGTACCGAGAGCAGTGCCTGGGCCCAGCGTACGGAGAGCAGTGTCTGGGCCCAGTGTACAGAGAGCAGTGCCTGGGCCCAGCGTACGGAGAGCGGTGTCTGGGCCCAGTGTACAGAGAGCAGTGCCTGGGCCCAGCGTACGGAGAGCGGTGTCTGGGCCCAGCGTACAGAGAGCAGTGCCTGGGCCCAGCGTACCGAGAGCAGTGTCTGGGCCCAGCGTACCGAGAGCAGTGTCTGGGCCCAGCGTACCGAGAGCAGTGTCTGGGCCCAGCGTACCGAGAGCAGTGTCTGGGCCCAGCGTACCGAGAGCAGTGCCTGGGCCCAGCGTACGGAGAGCGGTGCCTGGGCCCAGCGTACGGAGAGCGGTGCCTGGGCCCAGCGTACGGAGAGCGGTGCCTGGGCCCAGCGTACGGAGAGCGGTGCCTGGGCCCAGCGTACGGAGAGCGGTGCCTGGGCCCAGCGTACGGAGAGCGGTGCCTGGGCCCAGCGTACGGAGAGCGGTGCCTGGGCCCAGCGTACGGAGAGCGGTGCCTGGGCCCAGCGTACGGAGAGCGGTGCCTGGGCCCAGCGTACGGAGAGCGGTGCCTGGGCCCAGCGTACGGAGAGCGGTGCCTGGGCCCAGCGTACGGAGAGCGGTGCCTGGGCCCAGCGTACGGAGAGCGGTGCCTGGGCCCAGCGTACGGAGAGCGGTGCCTGGGCCCAGCGTACGGAGAGCGGTGCCTGGCCCAGCGTACGGAGAGCGGTGCCTGGCCCAGCGTACGGAGAGCGGTGCCTGGGCCCAGCGTACGGAGAGCGGTGCCTGGGCCCAGCGTACGGAGAGCGGTGCCTGGGCCCAGCGTACGGAGAGCGGTGCCTGGGCCCAGCGTACGGAGAGCGGTGCCTGGGCCCAGCGTACGGAGAGCGGTGCCTGGGCCCAGCGTACGGAGAGCGGTGCCTGGGCCCAGCGTACGGAGAGCGGTGCCTGGGCCCAGCGTACGGAGAGCGGTGCCTGGGCCCAGCGTACGGAGAGCGGTGCCTGGGCCCAGCGTACGGAGAGCGGTGCCTGGGCCCAGCGTACGGAGAGCGGTGCCTGGGCCCAGCGTACGGAGAGCGGTGCCTGGGCCCAGCGTACGGAGAGCGGTGCCTGGGCCCAGCGTACGGAGAGCGGTGCCTGGGCCCAGCGTACGGAGAGCGGTGCCTGGGCCCAGCGTACGGAGAGCGGTGCCTGGGCCCAGCGTACGGAGAGCGGTGCCTGGGCCCAGCGTACGGAGAGCGGTGCCTGGGCCCAGCGTACGGAGAGCGGTGCCTGGGCCCAGCGTACGGAGAGCGGTGCCTGGGCCCAGCGTACGGAGAGCGGTGCCTGGGCCCAGCGTACGGAGAGCGGTGCCTGGGCCCAGCGTACGGAGAGCGGTGCCTGGGCCCAGCGTACGGAGAGCGGTGCCTGGGCCCAGCGTACGGAGAGCGGTGCCTGGGCCCAGCGTACGGAGAGCGGTGCCTGGGCCCAGCGTACGGAGAGCGGTGCCTGGGCCCAGCGTACGGAGAGCGGTGCCTGGGCCCAGCGTACGGAGAGCGGTGCCTGGGCCCAGCGTACGGAGAGCGGTGCCTGGGCCCAGCGTACGGAGAGCGGTGCCTGGGCCCAGCGTACGGAGAGCGGTGCCTGGGCCCAGCGTACGGAGAGCGGTGCCTGGGCCCAGCGTACGGAGAGCGGTGCCTGGGCCCAGCGTACGGAGAGCGGTGCCTGGGCCCAGCGTACGGAGAGCGGTGCCTGGGCCCAGCGTACGGAGAGCGGTGCCTGGGCCCAGCGTACGGAGAGCGGTGCCTGGGCCCAGCGTACGGAGAGCGGTGCCTGGGCCCAGCGTACGGAGAGCGGTGCCTGGGCCCAGCGTACGGAGAGCGGTGCCTGGGCCCAGCGTACGGAGAGCGGTGCCTGGGCCCAGCGTACGGAGAGCGGTGCCTGGGCCCAGCGTACGGAGAGCGGTGCCTGGGCCCAGCGTACGGAGAGCGGTGCCTGGGCCCAGCGTACGGAGAGCGGTGCCTGGGCCCAGCGTACGGAGAGCGGTGCCTGGGCCCAGCGTACGGAGAGCGGTGCCTGGGCCCAGCGTACGGAGAGCGGTGCCTGGGCCCAGCGTACGGAGAGCGGTGCCTGGGCCCAGCGTACGGAGAGCGGTGCCTGGGCCCAGCGTACGGAGAGCGGTGCCTGGGCCCAGCGTACGGAGAGCGGTGCCTGGGCCCAGCGTACGGAGAGCGGTGCCTGGGCCCAGCGTACGGAGAGCGGTGCCTGGGCCCAGCGTACGGAGAGCGGTGCCTGGGCCCAGCGTACGGAGAGCGGTGCCTGGGCCCAGCGTACGGAGAGCGGTGCCTGGGCCCAGCGTACGGAGAGCGGTGCCTGGGCCCAGCGTACGGAGAGCGGTGCCTGGGCCCAGCGTACGGAGAGCGGTGCCTGGGCCCAGCGTACGGAGAGCGGTGCCTGGGCCCAGCGTACCGAGAGCGGTGCCTGGGCCCAGCGTACCGAGAGCAGTGCCTGGGCCCAGCGTACCGAGAGCAGTGCCTGGGCCCAGCGTACCGAGAGCAGTGCCTGGACTGGAGTTCATTGCATGTAGGGCAGCACCTGAGTCGAGGTGTATTACAGATCAGCAGCCACATACCAAGTTTATCCGAACCCCGAGCAGCGCTGTGTACGTGTAGTGCACTCCAATATGTGCTGGGCTGTATAAATATACTCGGGCAGAGTTTCCAGGCAGCAGGTTAATTCTGCTTATAGCATGGAGTTACTGGGTCAGATGCATATCAAATGTGCTTGAAAGGGAAGGAAGGACTAATGGGGCTACTTTCTATTCAGAGGACTATGTGTCTATGTGGAAAGACTGTAAATATAAAAAAAGTTCCTGTCTAAAGAAAGAAGCTGCAATTTCCTCCACCTGACAGAGAGACACCATTTTGAACCTCTTGCTTGTGGGGCCCTGTGACCCCAGGAAAAGACCTATCTGGCAAAGCATGCAGCGTGCCCAGTTGCTGGTTTGCTTTTCCACGTTCAGCTGGCCGATCCAACATTGAGACTCTGTGTTAAAATGAATGGAGCTATTCTAAATGTGGGTACAGGAAAGGAAAGGGCTTGCATTTATATAAGCGCCGTTCACGACCTCAGGACATCCCAAAATGTTTTACAGCCAATGAAGTAGTTTGGAATTGTCGCCACTGTTATAATGTTGGGAAATGTGGCAGCCAATTTGTGCACAGCAAGATCCCACATACAGTAATGATCAGACAATTTTTTTTAGTGATGTTGGTTGAGGGATAAATGTTGTTCCAGACACCGGGGATAACTTCCCTGCTCTTCTTCAAAATAGTGCCCTGGGATCTTTTACGTCCACCTGAGAGGGCAGACGGGGCCTCGGTTTAACGCCTTATCTGAAAGACGACACCTCCCACAGTGCAGCGCTCCCTCAGCACTGCACTGGAGTGTCGGCCTGGATAAATGGCCATAAGTCGCTGGAGTGGATAGTCCCAAGGTAGCGGAACTCCATTGGGGGCGGATATTTGACGTTTTCTTCCTGAAGGCAGTTAGCGTACCTTGGTTCCCAGAGAAGTATTTTCAATAGCCCTCTATAGTTTCTTTCCCCTTTAAGCAACATTTTTCAGCTAGTTTAGCATTCTGTTGGCAAGTCACACACGTTGGACTCCTGCAATCCAATGTAAGTGATTTGACCATAAATCCGGCTGAATCGTGTAATTTAAGCAGGATTGATGCGGTGAATTATTATACTGCATACGATAAGGGATAGCATAACTTCGAAGGACAGAGTTACACTCCAGCTTACCCTGGAATTCATGTCTACTGATGGGAGCCAGTGGGAACCTGCAGAACCCACTAGCGTAGCAAGGGAAAGAATTTGCCAGTGACAGCGAGCCAGAGTGGGTGACAACACGGCACCAGATCCTGTATTGGCCAGAAAACTCTGCAGAGAAAGAGCCAGTGATTACAAGTGAGTTTTTTTCATCTAGTCAGCATATATTCTTTTGTCCTTTCTCTCTGTTGCCTCGAGACATAAAATGTGTGATTTTATTACAGATGGGACCGTTTGAAAGTGTACATGCTGCGTCTGATAACTGTCAAAAAGAAGTGTCGGGTCTGTGCGAGGAAAGCATTAACATGCGCCGTCCACAGCAAAACACTACATCATTTATTCAAGCTGTTTCCTAATAAGTAGAATCAAGTCAGAGCGGACTATTTAAGGCTTGCTTCCTTTAAAGTAGCCATATCCATTATGAATTGTGCACCTTCAGCTGTAACAGCACATCGTAATGACGCCTCTAGCAAAGCACGCCATTTATTGCGCCTCTTCTAATCGAGAAATTAAAATTCTCAGCCGCGTGTTCAAATCCCTCCACAGCCTTGCCCCTCCCTACCTCTGTAACCTCCTCCAGCCCTACAACCCTCCCAGAACTCTGCGTTCCTCCGACTTTAGCCTCTTGCGCATCCCCTACTGCCTTCACCCCATCATTGGCGGCCGTGCCTTCAGCTGTCTAGGCTCTAAGCTCTGGATTCCCTCCTCAAACTTCTCTGTCTCTCTCTCCTCCTCCTTTAAGAGGCTTCTTAAAACCTACTCATTAGGACAGGTGACCAAGCATTTGCTCACCTGTCCTAATGTCTCCTTCTTTGGCTCCCTGTCAATTTTTTTCTGTTTATGTGTCTGTGAAACGCCTTGGGACGTTTTACTGCGTGCAGGGCGCTATATAAATGCGTTGTTGGTGTTCTGACTAGATCTTTCCGAATAACTCCAGGCCAAATGTTGCGTGCTTTGACATCAACTCGTGTCTTGCTCAAGAGCCGCTTCCACTGATACAGCATGTTGCATCACAGAGTGGCAGGCGTGGGCTCTGTACCTGTGATTCCCCACACACTGAGCTCCTGAGCTCGGTTAGGCAGCACCTCAACAGTTTACAAGTGGAACCCGGGCACTTCCTCACAGGGAGAGGAAAGAAGCTACTACACCGGCAGTTCTATGTCAAGAGGGCCCTTTCACTTGCTCTATGAATGCTGGGATAGCTGTGTCTCCTATTAGCATCCCCTTTGAGGAGGCAGAAAAGGAGCAGGACTGAATCCCAGCTTGACAATCTCCTGCTGCTGGGCAGCCCCGTGAATCGAGGCACATGGAGTATGACGTCCACTGAGTATCACAGGTGAAGGGGAAGCAGTATTATAGGTAGCACTGCTGTATGAAAAAGCTCCTACGGAACACCCATTATTGAACACAGAGGACTGGAAATCTATTCGTGCGTTAAAAGGGAGTTAATATTTTTGCCTTTTTAACTGACTCGCAGGAGCATCCAGTGCACTTTCTCAAAGTTAGGCGCGCTTTAAAAAAAAAAGCACAGTAGTGCGACCATTTGGGAAGCACTTGCAGGGATGCTGTTCAGCTTGCTCCACAGGCACTTAACCGGTATAAATAGCGCACTGTGGACCAAACCAGGTGTGGAATCTGCAAGTCCTGTGGGAAATGGAGGGAGAGAACACAAGGCGTGAAGCAAGATTTATGGAACAAGATCTGCAGGTGGTCACAGACAGCGGGAGGGCATGATGAAGTGCTCTGTACGGAGCAGAGGGGGCAGGGCAGCGGTGCCCAGAGGGTGAGGCAGTTGTCGAATGGCATCGCACAAGAGGTCAACTTGCTGCTCCTTTCCAGGGTAAGGTGGAAGGAGCACCAGCAGAAGGTATTAGCTGTGAAGAAAAGTGCAAAGGTGAGAAATGAGAGTGTGTGTGAATAAACATCGGCTGCTATATATGGAGGCAGCCATACAGATGATACCGTCAACCTGCTGCAATTGCAAGTCTAAAGGGAAGTAATAAAGGGGGTTGCGCATTAGTACAGCACGATCACAAAAGGTCAACTTAGAATGATGTGGCGGAGAAAGATTGATGAATTGCTATAATTACAGTGCCCTCAGCCAGCTCTTGAACCTTCTCTCAACCTTTCGACAGCCAAGATATTTTATATTCAAGTATGCTATAAGGCTATAAAACTCCGCTGCCTGAGATACACAACACAAAATATTCAGTTCACAAAATCTCCTTGCACAATAAAAGCAATCTGTAACAGAAGGCACAGGTGGAGGACACACCTCTCACCTCTCTCGAAGACTCGCACCGCGATCGTCAGCTGGGAAGCTCTAAATGGCCTGGGTGTCACGCAACTGGAGGACAGGAATACACTGCGGTTTTGTATGGTCATGATCACAGGCCTTCTGTCAAAAATGGGTCTCTGCAGGTGTAAAGCAGTGAGTACGCTGCACTGCACAATGGGCCGCGTACTGTTTGCACAACAGCAACGTGCCCGACTGATTCTTCTTGTAACAGAAATGCCACATCCCCAGGAGCAGCAAGCTGATCATCAGCAGTGAGCCTCGCCACAGCACTCAGAGAAATGTATTTACTGTCGCCTTTCACGAGCTCAGGACGTCCCAAAGTGCTTTAAAGCCAATGAAGTATTTTTGAAGGGTAGTCACTGTTGTAATGTAGGAAACACGGCAGCCAATTTGCGCACAGCAAGCTCCCACAACAGCAATGTGATAATGACCAGATAATCTGTTTTAGTGATGTTGGTTGAGGGATAAAAATTAGCCAAAACATCAGGGAGAACTCTCCTGCCCCTCTTTGAAATAGTGCCATGGGATGTTTTGTGTCCTCCTGAAAGGGCAGACGGGGCTTTGGTTTAACATCTCACCCGAAAGATGGTACCTGTGAAAGTGCAGCACTCCCTCAGCACTGCACTGGAGTGTCAGCGTAGGTTATGGGCTAAGTGTCTGAAGTGGGGCTTGAACCCACGACCTTCTGACTCCGATGCAAGAGTGCTACCACTGAGTCACTGAGACTGACACTGTAGTGTAATGAATGTAATGTGGGTACCGTGGCACATTACATTCATTACGCACTACTCCTTGACTATTAGTTTCAAGAGACACACGCATCACCTTCAACTTGATGGTCATTGTTAAAACATTTTTTTTTAAAGTGCAACGTAACATAAAGGTAAGCCTTAAGAAAAGAACTGGGTGAACTCGTGCTACTTCCTGCAGTAGGCTGCTGAGATTCTGCTACTTACCCACCTTCAGCTGCCAGCTTCTTCCCCTCCTCTTCCTGTGCCATCAGCTTATCTCTGCTCATCTTCCACAAACAGGTGTGTGCTTACTTTGAGAGCAATGTTGCGCAACATGCACCAGTCCTGTTGTGTCTGCTCCCCTCATGTTGTAAGGTAGCTCTGGTTCCGATTAAACATCGGAGCCATTATTTGAGAATGCAAAACGACTGCTTGACGATGTTCTGAATGTGCATCGTCCTATGCTGGGTAATGGGGGGGTGGAGGGAGTGGGTTTGCATAGTGTTGCCAGGTGCCATATTTGGCATGGGTAACCCATATCTCCAAGGAGCCACAACTGGTCCACACCTTGGAATAAGTAAGGAATCTGATTCCTTTAAGAACCTGGAATGCATATTTTTGCACCCATAATACTCTGGAGGTAGTTGCAGACCACTTGGATGATTATTGACGCCATGAAATATTGCTCAGGTACTTGAATGGCTGCACAGGTGCAATTGAGAGTGCTGTGCACCCTGGGAATACCTTACCTTTCATAAGGTCCTCCCTTGCTGTATGCCAGTGCTGATTTGAATATAGTCACCATCAGGTCTGCGGACTGGGTAAAGCAGACCCAGTGAAGTGCAAACTGACGGCTCCTTTGCCAGACCTGCTTTTGGCTGGAAGCAGCTCGTAACAAAAGAAATAAGTTAATTACCATCATCGCTTCAGTGTCATTAGCAGTGGTTTGCAGATGTTGCTCCTCGGTTGTGGGTCTGAGTCCAAGAGATATTCACTGGTGACTCCCTTGGTGATGCAAAGTCTCCTCACACATTAATGCACCATAAAGTGGAAGCTGCTCTGAAAACATTGGTAGGCATGCTGCTTGGGGCATTGGTGGCTTCTGGTGGTCCTATGCCTATGTGGCAGCTGTGGCTCAGTGGTTAGCACTCTTGTCTCTGAATTAGAAGGTTGTGGATTCAAGTCCCACTCAAGGGAGTTGAGCACATATCTAGGTTGACACTCCCAGTGCAGTACTGACGGAGTGCTGCATTGTCAGAGGTGCCATCTTTCGGATGAAACATTAAACTGGTGAATGTAAAAGATCCCATGCCACTATTCGAAGAAGAACAGGGGAGTTCTCCAAGCGTCCTGGCCAATATTTATCACTCAACCAACATCACAAAACAGATTATCTGGTCATTATCTCGTTGCTGTTTGTGGGACCTTGCTGTGTGGAAATTGGCTGCCACGTTTCCTACATTTCAACAGTGACTATACTTCAAAAGTACTTCATTGACGGTAAAGCTCTTTGGGATGTCCCAAGGTTATGAAAGGCACTATATAAAGGCAATTATATATAGGGCCTTGGTGAGACCACACCTGGAGTACTGTGTACAATTTTGGTCTCCTTACCTAAGGAAGGATATACTTGCCATAGAGGGAGTGCAACAAAGGTTCACGAGATTGATTCCTGGGATGGCGGGACTGTCGTATGAGAAGAGATTGAGTAAACTAGGCCTGTATTCTCTTGAATTCAGAAGAATGAGAGGGGATCTCATTGAAGCATACAAAATTATTACAGGGCTTGATAGGATGGATGCTGGGAGAATGTTTCCCTTGGCTGGGGAGTCTAGAACCAGGGGCCACAGCCTCAGGATAAAGGGTAGGCCATTCAGGACTGAGATGAGAAGAAATTTCTTCACACACAGGATGGTGAATCTTTGGAATTCTCTACCCCAGAAGGCTGTGGAGGCTCAGTCATTGGGTATATTCAAAACAGAAGTTGGTAGATTTCCGACTAGTAAGGGCATCAAGGGATATGGTGATAGGGCCGGTGAATGGAGTTGAGGCAGAAGACCAGCCATGATCTCATTGACTGGCGGAGCAGGCTCGAAGGGCCGAATGGCCTACTCCTGCTCCTATTTCTTATGTTCTTCCTATGGCCTCAGATCTCCTTGGCGCTTCTCTGCTGCTTGTCTTCCTCCCCCAACACGTCCAGCAAAGTAATACCTGCCGATGCACCATGCTGAATCACTCTCCACCATCTCTCCTGCCTTGCTTTGTACCAGAACCCGGCTGACTTTCCCCACTGCCTTCCTTCAAGGCAGCATTACTGCAACCTGAGCTGGGAGATGGGCAGCGGCAAACTTGGCATAATTGGTGTTCAGCAAGCCCTCAACATGTCAAATAAAAAGCTGTTACTGCAGTGTCTGCGCATTGATGTGCATTAATTCAGTTTGTTCCCAGGGGGAATGTCAGGAGTTTGGACAGACATGTGCCAATGCTCCATTCGTGCTGACTAGTCGAATTACTGCATATTAGCATATAGTTAATGCACGCATCAGCTCTGAGGCACGGACTAATTTCACGACCACAGTGGAATATCTGTTCCGAGCAGTGCCATTGGGGGAGGTAGGTGCATCTCACGGGAAAGTTCGAGAAAGGAAGAGGAATCCCGGGGTGCTCGGCCACACTTCCTGGTAGCCACTTACAGATCAACATTGGTGGTATGGTTGCCAACTCTGGTTGGACGTATTCCTGGAGGTTTAATCACATGACCTCATGCCTCCAACCCCCACGCTCCCGCCATTGGTCACCGACACATCCTCCAATCGCCCCACCCCCACGCTCCCGCCATTGGTCACCGACATGTCCTCCAACTGCCCCACCCCCACACTCCCGTTATTGGTCACTGACACATCCTCCAACCGCCCCACCCCCACGCTCCCGCCATTGGTCACCGACACGTCCTCCAACCGCCCCACCCCCACACTCCCGACATCGGTGACCGACACGTCCTCCAACCGCCCCACCCCTAAACTCCCGCCATTGGTCTCCGACACGTCCTCCAACCGCCCCACCCCCACGCTCCCACCATCGGTCACTGACACGTCCTCCAACCGCCCCACCCCCACACTCCCACCATTGGTCTCCGACACGTCCTCCAACCGCCCCACCCCCACACTCCCGACATCGGTCACCGACATATTCTCCAACCGCCCCACCCCCACACTCCCGACATCGGTCTCCGACATATTCTCCAACCGCCCCACCCCCACGCTCCCGCCATTGGTCTCCGACACGTCCTCCAACCGCCCCACCCCCACACTCCCGCCATTGGTCTCCGACACGTTCTCCAACCGCCCCACCCCCACGCTCCCGACATCGGTCTCCGACACGTCCTCCAACCGCCCCACCCCCACGCTCCCGCCATCGGTCTCCGACACGTCCTCCAACCGCCCCACCCCCACGCTCCCGCCATTGGTCTCCGACACGTCCTCCAGCCGCCCCACCCCCACGCTCCCGCCATTGGTCTCCGACACGTCCTCCAGCCGCCCCACCCCCACGCTCCCGCCATTGGTCTCCGACACGTCCTCCAACCGCCCCACCCACACGCTCCCGCCATTGGTCTCCGACGCGTCCTCCAACCGCCCCACCCACACGCTCCCGCCATTGGTCTCCGACACGTCCTCCAACCGCCCCACCCACACGCTCCCGCCATTGGTCTCCGACGCGTCCTCCAACCGCCCCACCCACACGCTCCCGCCATTGGTCTCCGACACGTCCTCCAACCGCCCCACCCACACGCTCCCGCCATTGGTCTCCGACGCGTCCTCCAACCGCCCCACCCACACGCTCCCGCCATTGGTCTCCGACGCGTCCTCCAACCGCCCCACCCCCACGCTCCCGCCATTGGTCTCCGACACGTCCTCGAACTGCCCCACCCCCACGCTCCCGCCATTGGTCTCTGACACGTCCTCGAACTGCCCCACCCACACGCTCCCGCCATTGGTCGCCGACACGTCTATCGTTACGGCGCACTGCCTTCCCACGCCAATTGAGAAACAAACCCGATTGGATGATTCCTGACTGTCAGACAGGCTTTTTACCCCATCTTCAATGTTTTTATAACTAATAAGCAAAAATGTTGAAAGAAAATAAGGAAAAAACTATTTATATTTAATGCCCCAATTAATTTTCTCTCTGGAGATTAAACTTTAATTCCTGGAGACTCCAGGTCAATCCTGGAGGGTTGGCGACCCCAATTGATGGAGAGTTGAGAGCCAGTGCCCAGCCCACCCAGGTGCATGACAAGCGAACCCCACAGACCGAAATAAAAAATCGTTACGTGGCTGATTTGTTTTTAAAAAGTAGATTTCTCATGAGCTGCTGCTGGAGTCTGGCTTCTATAATTCAGTCGTTACATGTATCTGTAGACAGATGATTGCTACTGAGTTGAGTATAAAGGGTTCTTTTGCTTGGTGTGTGAGAAAAAATGATGAAATCTGTTAGTGGTTACCATCGCAGCAAAGGGTTGTTAGCCCGGCGACAATAACTCCGCTTATGATTCACACACGAGTGGTTTTTATAACAACAAGCTTTATTACAGTGACTGATTTGGTCTTCCATTTATATTACATGACATGCAACTAATACAACCTGGTTCCCAGGCTCCGACTACCTCCGAGAACGCTCTCTGATGTCAGAGAACAACACAGGTCCCTGAGCGACCAACTCCCACCCTCCGCACAGCTGCATTGCTCCTGACCCCCGAGAGCGCCCTGAAGTTAAAGGGGACCTGGTTCTATTCTTATACTATAATACAACCTTGGCCTGTGCTTATGTAATACGTAGTTTGCGCGTTTAGCTGAGGCCGCAGCTTATAATCTTTTCAGCATTTGCCTCTGTGCTACAAGCTTTGTTTATAGTAAGTGCTTAGACCAAGCGTTTATCCCGTTCCCTCGACCTGTTGTTTACATAGAGACAAGATTAGGTTCCCTTTCTCTCACATTTGCTCGACCACTAAAAATGCTAAAAGAAAGGAATGCTGGGATAGATTGACTTTTTAAATCATCTTAAAACATTCAAAAATCCCAGTGACTGTTCCTGGTTTCAGCAGTGGGAGTTGTTCTGGTCTGTAGGCCAGTCAGTGTAGGGAGTCCCTCACCCCTCCATCCCCATCCCCATCACCATCAGCAGCTAGCAGCCCATTGCTCTCAACCTTTGAACTCTTGTCAGCCTGGGTTTATGCTTACACTCTGGTGCGGCATGTAGTTTTGAATTATTAACAAGAATAGATTATGCAAGAACTATTATTTCCTTCAGAAGGGTTAGTTTATTTTCAGCTCACAGTGATCTCCCTCCTACCCTTTCTCTATGGAATTGCTCTCACGTTTTGCAATGTATCAAAGGTAGCAGCGATCTAAAAAGTTTGCCTTTCTGATTTATCAATACTAAAGGAAACAGACTTCCTTTTTTCAATAACTGCCAGCTTCTGCTGTTGTAGGCTGCTGCCTTCAAAGGACTTTTCTTTTCTGAAACATCTGGATTCAAAGTGGATTATTACCAATTTCCCTCACGGATGTGCATTAAATATTTGGCTTGTGACAGACAATCTTTCTAATCTCTCCCCCCCCCCCCCCCCCCCCCCAGGCTCAGCTGGTAAATTTGCTGATCGTTGTTGGACTTGACCATAAAGATAAAGAAGTTCCAAGGTTCAAACCCTGGTCTCTGATCTCCGCTACAGTTGTAATCCAGGCACTAGAATTGGTCTTCGCTCCCTTGAGCTGGAAAGGGAGGGGAAGGGGGTGGAAATGACCAAGTAGGGTTTCCCTTCCTGATTGTTAGCGAGCATCGAAGGTGTCAGCTGTGGCTCAGTGGTAGAACCGTCGCCTCTGAGTCAGAAGGTTGTGGGTTCAAGCCCCACTCTAGAGTCTTGAGCACATAATCTAGATTGACACTCCAGTGCAGTGCTGAGGGAGTGCTGCACCGTCAGAGGTGCCGTCTTTCCTATCAGGTGGATGTGAAAGATCCCTTGGCAGTATTTTGAAGAAGAGCAAGGGCGTTCTCCCTGGTGTCCTGGCCAATATTTATTCCTCAAGCAACAGCACTAAAAAACAGATTATCTGGTCAGTGTCACTTTGCTGTTTGTGGGAGCTTGCTGTGCACAAATTGGCTGCCGCATTTCCAGTGACTACGCTTCAAAAAAAGTACTTCATTATCTGTAAAGTGCTTTAGGAATTCTGAGTTCGTGAAAGGGGCTATATATAAATGCAAGTCTTTCTTTATCTGCTACTGGACAGCGTGTGCATGTGTGTATTGGGTGAAGACAAGATTGGACTCCGCTGTGATGGTGAAATAGGTCGCATTTAGGCTTATAGATGTAGAGAGGCCACCTAATCAAATTCTTGACACCTGTCTAACTGCACCGAGGGATAACGAGAGAAAAGTGGAAAACCAGAAAAACATGACATTTAAAGTAGGACCTTGCACTGGGAGCCCATCAGCAGGGCTTCAGATCGGCTCCAGGCAAAGATTTTAACGTTTTTAGACTCAATGTAAGATCACATAATATCGCAAGGCTATAATGCAGACTTCCAACTTCCAAGTGTGCTCCAAATGAAAGAAATATTTGCATTTATATAGCACCTTTTACGACCACAGGATGTCTCAAAATATTTTACCACCAATGAAGTACTTTTGGAGTGTAGTCACTGTTGTAATGTAGGAAATGCAGCAGCCAATTTGCGCAAAGCAAGCTCCCACAAACAGCAGTGTAATAATGACCAGATAATCTGTTTTTTTTGTTGGTTGAGGGATAAATATTGGCCAGGACACCGGGGATAACTCCTGCGCTCTTCTTTGAAATAGTGCCATGGTAACTTTTACATCCACCTGTGAGGGCAGACGGGGCCTCGGTTTATCTGAAGGACGGCACCTCTGTCAGTGCAGCACTCCTTCAGTACGGCACCTCTGACAGTGCAGCACTCCTTCAGTACGGCACTGGAGTGTCAGCATTGATTTTTGTGCTCCAGTCTCAGGAGTGGGGCTTGAACCAAAGGCGAGGAGGTGCAAGAGAGAAAAACTCAGAGGAACGCTGGCAACAGTTGTATTAATTAAATAGAGGCAAGAAAGATTGCAATAGTGGGAGAGAATGGCTTGACTTATTTTTCAATTTTGAATGTAAGCCTGAAGGTATTACAGCAGAACGAATGCAGGCCAGCAGCGTATCTAGAGAAACATTTGAGGAGAATTATGGTCGAGCGGCCAAGCATTTTACTGTGATGCCATCTATCAAAAACTGATCTTTGTGCATTAACACTTTTTTAGGCAAGCTGAATGGCCATCAGTCTGTGAATAAAAACATACTCCTGACTATTGAATGAACAAAGTTTGATGTTGAAGTGCAAACAGGTTCCTTACCGCCTGAATGTAATGAGAGAGGGAGAATGGTGCAGAGTGGCTTGATAGTAGCTGGGGGCGCGGAACCGAGTTCCTTATTCACAGCTCAAGAGGTAATTGAAGTGTTTCCAAGCTTGTAAGCTCTCTGAATTTCTTCAGATTTGATTTCTTGAATAAAAGCTGTGACCTTTTCATCTTGGGCAGGGCTTCAAAACCCGCAGAAATCATTGGAAACCTGAACGCCCTGATCTGCAATTTAAAGCTGTTCCAAAAAAAAGATATTTTGCTATCCTAAGAAATGCCAGCTCCTTAAACTGATTCAGATTGATCCTGCCTGGTAGCAGGTAGTACAAAAAGCAAATTGTGAAGTGTTCTGTATCTGTAATGTGCCAGAGAGGGCGTCATAAACACTGCATGCCTTATCAAAGAAGTGTTTATAGCAAAGGTTATGTTCGAGTGTTTTATATGGTGCACCTCATGGTATGACAGAGTGTGACAGTAGGGGGTTGAGTTGTTAAGAGAAGTGTTTCATATGTGTTTAATAAAGGGGGATCCGTGAGTGTAAGTTAGATTTGAAACCGTGTCCCAGAGGTAAAAGGACAGTGGTCTAAGTCACTGCACGAGCCAGTGCCCTAGTACTTACATATTTAAATATCAGAAAATATTATTTTGAATGCTTTTAAAATGGTCAGCCAGATTCTGAAACACAAGAATCGCTTATCCCCACACTAATGCTCCCCTTTAATCATTAAAGGGGAGGGACAGGACACAGAAGGAATTGTGGATTAGAGACAAAAAGGAAGGCAGAAATTGTTGGAAATGCACGGCAAATCTGTCAGAAAGGTTAACATTTCAGATGAGGCCTCTCCGTTAGATCTGGATTACAGCCTCTTGATTGTCTGCATTCGGACATATTCAAACCCGGTCCACGATGAATTACAGAAGATTTTGGTGTTTCCTCCTTTCGGAATCTTGCCGTTATTTATTTTCTTCCTGAAAACTGGAGCAGATTGTGTGACTGGTTTCCATTTTCAATCAGCTGGGTCTATGCAGGTAGGGTTGTCAACTGTGATTGGACGTATTCCTGGAGATTTCATCACGTGACTTCCCGCCTCCAACCCTCACTCCCGCCATTGGCCGCCCAACACGTCCGTTCTCATGGCCCACCGCCTTCCCACAGCCAATTGTAAAACAAACAGACTCTTCATTACCCAATTGGATGATTCTTGACTGTCAGTCAAACAGCCTTTTCCCCCCCCATTGACAACATTTTTAGAACTAATAAACGAAAGCGTTCAGAGAAAATGAAAACAGATTTTTTTAATGCCCCCATAATTCTTTTCCTGTGTTTGCAGCAATGTCCTGGAGGGACAGGACACAGAAGGAATTATGGATTAGAGACAAAAAGGAAAACAGAAATTGTTGGAAATGCACAGCATTAAAATCTTTAATTCCTGGAGACTCCAGGGAAATCCTGGAGGGGTTGGCAACCCTTATGTGCAGGTGTTGCTTCACCTGCTGTTGAATGATAGGTTTATAGATTTCAAGTGTTCCTTGTGTGTTGCACTGAAGCCATGAATCTGTTTTGATAAAAAGAGAGGAAAAATGTGTCTCCGTTGCTTTGTCTCGGTTGGAAGAGGCCACATCTGATCAACATAGAGAGCTTCTTGGAACAGAAGGGAAGCCTCAGGCTGCAGTTACTGATCGTAAGGCTGTGATGTGCGGTCTACGGCCCTTGTTCATACTTCAGACTGACCAGAGTTTGACCAGTGCTGAGGTGCAGTGACGAGCGAGCTCTGGGCATGTGACTCCAGTTTCCTGCCAGCTAACTTTTATTGCTGAGATAGAGTGCAAGGGTGTCTGTCTGCCTTTTGATTTTACAAAGATTCCATTCATAAATCATAAAGTTCCCAGCAGGTCCAACAGACCACCTGGGCAATTAAAATCTAGCGTTGCATAAGAACATAAGAAATAGGAGCAGGAATAGGCCATATGACCCCTCGAGCCTACTCCAACGCAGTATGTATTTGCTTGGCTCACTCAATAAGATCATGGCTGATCTAACTCAACTCCACTTTCCTGCCCTATCCCCATATCCCTTGATTCCCTTTGCATTTCAGACTGGAGTTATACTGCAACCCTGTGTGAATCCAAAGTGATGTAAGGCCTGTGAAAGAATGTGTTTGCGTAGGAGATGGTATAGCAAGGGTGCAGGGAGGGACAAGTGCACGTAGATGTTTAAGAGGAACAATAGAGGAAAATTAAACGAAATGAACATAGTATGGATAAAACTGAGAAATGTAGTGATGAAGAGAGGGTTGAGGTAAGGGAATATGGCGAACCTTCAACAGTTGATCCAGTTAGATCTAGCATGGCTAAATTAATAATAGAATTCCTTTTGCTTTAAGCCTGGCAATGTTCCTTAATCTCAATCTCTGAAAACTACCCTGTAAGACCTCTCTGAGCGAGACTGTTAATCTATACTGAATTGTGGGCTGTCCTCACTTTTGGACTGACAGCTACTGGATAAGGAGAAAGAGAGAACTTTTCAATCCCATCAATCTGGGCCAGATTTGAACCCAAAACTAAAGGTGTAAAAAAATTGCGTTTGTCTCACTTGTGTTTTCAAATGACCCAACATTGCCATCCTGTAATACATGTAGGTTCTAGTGAGTGTTGGCTCATTATTAAACACAGTAATTGTGTGCGACCTTAGTCATTATTACCTGCCCTGATAGGTCAATGAGCGGTGTGCACTCTGTTTAGAAAGCGCTAAACGTCGGATTCTGTTAACAAATGCTTTTGATGTGGCCTTGAGGTTTTTTTTACTTATTAATTGTGCCTCGTCACAACGGAGTATGTATTTGCTTGGCTCACACCCCCCTTGTGAATCAGCGTCGTGAGGGCACATCTGCTGGGTGGACCAATCAGCCTGACAGTCTCCATGGAAACACCATATCAGCTCCAAAAAATCTTTGTGAGCCAAGCAAAGATCGAGCGGGGGTCATGTGAAAACAAAAAGAAGCCATGAAATGTTTGAAAGGTGATGCAATACAGTTGAGAGAACCTCTGCAAATATAGCAGTATCTCTGAGTGTGAGGGCAGTCCGAAGGTGCAATAGTTTGCTATTTAACCCTGAGGCTGCCAGTCTCCCTAGACTAACCAGTTTGGTCTGCTTTTCAATTCATGGACAGTGATACAGAAACTAGCATTAATATTGCAGTAGTAAAATGACTCCAACGTGAGGAATAACTGTGCTGCTGAAATATTAATCTGAGTTTACTCAACTGAGAACTTAAAGCACAATTTTACATAAAAATGTCAACACTTTATCTGTGCTCACTCTGTCAGCTCTTTTTTCCCCTCATATTCTCTCAGCCCTATTTGTTTGCCAACAGAATAACACTGATTGCACGTCAGAAAGTAATTAATTGGATGTGTAGTGTTTCGGGATATCCCGAGTGGGGTGATATGCATATTATAAAGGCATGTGTTTTTTCTTCTCCCTCCTTTTCATCCCTCCTTTCTATCCCTCCCTCCTTTTCATCCCTCCTTTCTATCCCTCCCTCCTTTCTATCCCTCCCTTCTATCCCTCCCTCCTTTCTATCCCTCCCTTCCATCCCTCCCTCCTTTTTCGGTTCCCTCCTTTTTCCCCCTCCCTCCTTTTTCCCCACCCTCCTCCTCCTTTTCATCCCTCCTTTTCCCCCTCCCTCACTTCCTTTTTGCCCTTCCTCCATTTTCCCCCTCCCTCCTTTTCCCCCCTCCCTTCCTCCTTTTCTCCTCCCTCCTTTTCCCCCTCCCTCCCTCCTTTTCCCCCTCCCTCACTTCCTTTTTGCACTCCCACCCTCCCTCCTTTTCCCCCTCCCTCCTTTTCCCCCTCCCTCCTTTTCCCCCTCCCTCCTTTTCCCCTCCCTCCCTCCCTCCCTCCTTTTCCCCTCCCTCCCTCCCTCCTTTTCCCCTCCCTCCCTCCCTCCTTTTCCCCTCCCTCCCTCCCTCCTTTTCCCCTCCCTCCCTCCCTCCTTTTCCCCTCCCTCCCTCCCTCCTTTTCCCCTCCCTCCCTCCCTCCTTTTCCCCTCCCTCCCTCCCTCCTTTTCCCTCCCTCCTTTTCCCCTCCCTCCCTCCCTCCTTTTCCCCTCCCTCCCTCCCTCCTTTTCCCCTCCCTCCCTCCCTCCTCCCTCCCTCCCTCCTTTTCCCCTCCCTCCCTCCTTTTCCCCTCCCTCCCTCCCTCCTTTTCCCCTCCCTCCCTCCTTTTCCCCTCCCTCCCTCCTCCCCCTCCCTCCCTTCCTCCTTCTCCCCCTCCCTCCTTTCCCCCTTCCTCCTTTTCCCCTCCCTTTTTCCCCTCCCACCTGCCCTCCTTTATCCCCTCCCTCCCTCTTTTTCCCCTCCATCCTCCCTCCTTCCCCCCCCCCCCCACCTTTTTATTCTAACTCTTCTTTATGCCTTTATTCTACCTACGGTTTTTTTACATTTTCAGTGATTAAAATCTTTAGCTTCTAGTTCCTTGCCGCTGCCATCCATTTTGAATATTTTTCTTTGAAAAGATTTGCATTGGCTTCACTGGTTGGTAATAGGTTGGGAGGTAAGAGACAGAGAGTGCGGACAAAGAGAATGTTCTCTGATTGGCAGGATGCAACAATTGATCCCAGGGATCTCTACTGGAGCCTCAGCTTTTCACCAAATATATTAATGAATTGGATGAAGGAATAGAGAGTTGTGTATCCAAGTTTACAGATGATACTAAGTTAGGAGGCACAATCAGTTGTGTAGATGGGAGCCAGAAGTTACAAAGGTACATAGACATATTAAGAGAGTGGGAAAGACCATCATGGCAGATGCAGTTCAATGTGGGAATGTGTGAGGTCATCCACTTGGAAACTTAGGAACGGGAGTAGGCCATTCACCCTCTTGAGCCTGTTCCACCATTCAGTTAGATCATGGATTATCTGTACCTCAATCCGATTTACCTGCCTTTGTTCCATATCCCTTTATACCCTTATATCATAAAAATCTTATCGATTTTAGTCTGAAAATTTCAATTGACCCAACATCCACAGTTTTTTGGGGAGTTCCCGATTTCCACTACCCTTTGTGTGGGGAAAGTGCTTCCTGATTTCACTCCTAAATGACCTAGCTTTACTTTTAAGATCATGCCCTCTTGTTCTGGATTCGCCAACTAGAGGAAATAGTTTCTCTGCATCTACTCTATTGAATCCCTTAATCATTTTAAATACCTCAATTAAATCACCCCTCAACCATATCAACTCAAGGGAATACAAGCCCAGTTTATGCAATCTGTACTCATAATTCAACTCTTTTAGCCTGGGTATCATTCTGGTGATTCTGCGCTGTACCCCCTCCAAGGTCAATATATCCTTCCTGAGGTTCGGTGCCCAAAACTGAATGCAGTACTCTATATGGCGGTCTGCACAGAGAGGAATTAAACGGAGTGCACGTAAACAGAGTGTTTCATTTGGGAATTTGGAAAGAGTGGGAATTCGGAGAAGAGGGGGAAGGAGTTGCTGCTTTTTGCCTACTCTACTTGTAGTGCTTTCTGTTACAGGTAGATATTTAATTTTATTACCCGTAACTTAATCTAGGTCAATTAAGTAGTCAAGAAACTAAACTGTAAACTAAGTTACTTAAATACAAATTTAATTAAATAGAACAAGGTCATATAGGGATGGCAGTGCAGGTGGTGTGTCGTAACTGCAGCATGTGGGAGTTTGTGGAGAGCATTGTGATCCCGGACAACCATGTTGCAGTAAGTGCCTGCATCTTGAGGAACTTCAGCTCAGAGTTGTTGAACTGGAGTCTGAGGTGCAGACATTGAGGTGCATTAGGGAGGGGGAGAGTTACCTAGACACTTTGATCCAGGAGGCAGTCACATCCCTTAGGTTAGATAGTGGTACAGGTCTGGTTAGTGGTCAGGGATAGGAGGGTGTGACTGCAACTCAGGTAGGTAAGGGGACACCAGGTGCAGTGCTGGAGGAGCCTTTGCCCTTGTCCAACAGGTATGAGGTTCTTGCTGCCTGTGTGGATGAGAGAAAAGCCTGCAGAATGGATGAGCGAGCTGACCATGGCACCATGGCGCAGGAGGCCATTCAAGTGGGAGGAGTGAAAGGGAATGTAGTTGTGGTAGGGGACAGTATAGTCAGAGGGATAGATACTGTTCTCTGCAGCCGCGACCGGGAGTTCGAAAGTTGTGTTGCCTGCCCGGTACCAGGGTTAAAGACATCACCTCGCAGCTAGAGAAGAACTTGGAGTGGGAAGGGGAGGATCCAGTTGTCGTGGTCCACGTAGGAACCAACAACATAGGTAGAACTAGGAATGAGATTCTGCTGAGAGAGTTTGAGGAGTTGGGGTCCAAATTAAAAAGCAGAACCTCAAAGGTAATAATCTTTGGATTCTTACCTGCACCACGCGCCAATTGACATAGGGATAAGCAGATTAGAAGATTAAATGTGTGGCTCAAAGAGTGGTGTGGGAGGCAGGGGTTTCGCTTCATGGGGCACTGGCACCAGTACTGGGGAAAGAGGGAGCTGTTCCATTGGGACGGGCTCCACTTAAACCGGGCTGGAACGAATAACTAGGGCAGTAGACAGGGCTTTAACCTAATGAAGGGTGGGTGGGAGGATTCAGGAAAGAGTAAATTTAAAAGCAGCAAGAGAAATGTCAAGGCTCTAGGGCAGAGCAGAGTTTTGGGTAAAAATAAGCAGAGTGGGTCAGGAAGGGACAGAGAGAGTAACAAAGGTAATAGGGCATCAGTGACTCAGGTGACATCAGGGAAAAATAGAAAAAAGTCAAAGCTAAAGGCACTATATCTTGAATGCGTGAAGCATTCGCAACAAAATAGATGAATTGATAGCGGAGATAGAAATTAATAGGTTTGATATAATGGCCATTACAGAGACATGGTTGCAAAGTGACCAAGGTTGGGAACTAAATATTCCAGGATACTTAACTTTTAGAAAAGATAGGCAAAATGGAAAAGGAGGAGGGGTAGCCTTGATGATAAAGGATGGGATAAAGACAGTAGAGAGAAAGGATCTTAGCTCTGAAAATCAAGAAGTAGAATCAGTTTGGGTGGAGCTAAGAAACAGCAAGGGGCAGAAAACATTGGTGGGAGTTATTTATAGGCCCCCAAACAGTAGTTGTAATGTTGGACAGAGTATAAATCAGGAAATTAGAGGCGCATGTAACAAGGGTAATACAGTAATCATGGGGAACTTTAATCTACATATAGACTGGGCAAACCAAATTTGCAGTAATAGTGTGGAGGACGAATTCATGGATTGTATGCAAGATAGTTTTCTCGATCAATATGTTGAGGAACCAACTAGGGAACAGGCTATTTTAGATCTAGTATTGTGCAATGAGAAAGGGTTAATTAATAACCTTGTAGTAAAGGGGCCTTTAGGGAAGAGTGACCATAATATGATAGAATATTATATTAAGTTTGAAAGTGATTTAGTTAAATCCGAAACTAGGGTCTTAAATCTAAACAAAGCAAACAACGTAGGTATGAGGGGCGCGTTGGCTGAGGTAGATTGGGAAACTCCATTAAAAGGTATGATGGTAGACAAGCACTGGCTAGCACTTAAAGAATTAATACATAATTGACAACAAATATACATTCCCTTAAGGCACAAAAACCCCACAGGAAAAGTGGCTGACAAGAGAAGTTAAAGATAGTATTAGATCAAAGGAAGAGGCTTATAATGTTGCCAAAAAGAGCAGTAAGCCTGAGGATTGGGAGGATTTTAGAATTCAGCAAAGGAAGACCAAGAAATTGATTTAAAAAAAGGAAAAGATTAGCAAAAGTAAATGTAGGTCCCTTACAGGCTGAGACAGGAGAAATTATAATGGGGAATAAGGAAATGGCAGAGATTTAAAAAAATACTTTGTGTCTGTCTTCACAGAAGAAGACTCAAAAAACCTCCCAGAAATAGTGGAGAACCAAGGGTCCAGCGAGAATGAGGAACTGAAAGAAATTAGTATTAGCAACAAAATAGTACTGGAGAAATTAATGGGACTGAAAGCTGATAAATCCCCTGGACCTGATGGCCTACTTCCTAGGGTTTTGAAAGAGGTAGCAATAGAGATAGTGGATGCATTGGTTGTCATCTTCCAAAATTCCAATGATTCTAGAACGGTTCCTGCGGGTTGGAAGGTAGCAAATGTAACCCCACTATTTAAGAAAGGAGGGAGAGAGAAAACGGGGAACTACAGACCAGTTAGCCTGACATCAGTAGTAGGGAAAATGCTAGAATCTATTATTATGGACGTGATAACAGGGCACATAGAAAATAATAATAGGATTGGGCAGAGTCAACACGGATTTATGAAAGGAAAATCATGTTTGATGAATCTGTTAGCGTTTTTTGAGGTTGTAACTAGCAGAATAGATAAGGGGGAACCACTGGATGTGGTGTATTTTGATTTTCAGAAGGCATTCGATAAGGTGCCACACATGAGGTTATTAAACAAAATTAGGGCTCATGGGATTGGGGTAATATACTAGCGTGGATTGAGGATTGGTTAACAGATAGAAAACAGAGTGTCGGAATAAACGGGTCATTTTCGGGTTGGCAGGCTGTAACTAGTGGGGTACCGCAAGGATCAGTGCTTGGGCCTCAGCTATTCACAATCAATATCAATGATTTAGATGAGGGGACCAAATGTAATAAATCCAAGTTTGCTGATGATACAAAGCTAGGTGGAAATGTAAGTTGTGAGGAGGATGCAAAGAGGCTTCAGGGGGTTATAGGCAGGTTAAGTGAGTGGGCAAGAACATGGCAAATGGACTTTAATGTGGAGAAATGTGAAGTTATCCAATTTGGTACAAAAAATTGAAAAGCAGAGTATTTTTTAAATGGTGAGAGATTGGGAAATGTTGGTGTTCAGAGGGACCTGACTGTCCTTGTACACGAATCACTGAAAGTTAACATGCAGGTACAGGAAGCAATTAAGAAAGCGAATGGTATGTTGGCCTTAATTACAAGAAGATTTGAGTATAAGAGTAAAGACGTCTGACTGCAATTATATAGGGCCCTGGTGAGACCACACCTGGAGTATTGTGTACAGTTTAGGTCTCCTTACCGAAGGAAGGATATACTTGCCATAGAGGGAGTGCACCAGAAGGTTCACCAGACTGATTCCTGGGATGGGGGGGATTGTCCTATGAGGAGAGATTGAGTAGACTGGGCCTATATTCTCTAGAGTTTAGAAGAATGAGAGGTGATCTCATTGAAACATACAAAATTCTTACAGGGCTTGACAGGGTAGATGCAGGGAGGATGTTTCCCCTGGCTGGGGAGTCTATAACCAGGGGTCACAGTCTCAGAATAAGGGGTCGGCCATTTAGGACTGAGATGAGGAGAAATTTCTTCACTCAGAGGGTGGTGAATCTTTGGAATTCTCTACCCCAGAGGGCTGTGGAGGCTCAGTTGTTGAGTATATTTAAGACAGAGATCGATAGATTTTTGGATAATAAGGGAATCAAGGGATATGGGCATAGTGCAGGAAAGTGGAGTTGAGGTAGACGATCTGCCATGATCTTATTGAATGGTGGAGCAAGCTCGAGGGGCCGAATGGCCGACTCCTGTTCCTATTTCTTATGTTATGTTCTTTTGGGGTTTGACCAAGGTTCTGTACAATTGAAGCATCACTTCCTCACTTTTGAATTCCAATACCCTTGAGATAAAGTCCAACATTCCATTAGCCTTTTTGATTACTTTTTGTACCTGTGCACTAGCTTGGGTTCTGAGAAAGATAAATCAGAATATTTTCTTAATGGTGATAGATCAGGAGCTGTGTAGGATGCAATGTACACAAATCACTAAAAGCTAGTGTACAGGTACAAAAAGTAATCAAAAAGGCTAATGGAATATTGGCCGATATATCCCAAGTGGGTTGGAATACAAAGGGGAGGAAGTTATGTTTCAGTTTTACAGAGCCTCGATCAGACCCTATCTGGAGTACTGCATTCAGTTTTGGCAGCTACGTACAAATCGTTAATAATTTCTTTTGTCTGCTATTTGTAGCTCACTGGTTCACAAGGTAATTAGGATGCGGGAGGTCATTCGTACCATCTCAATTCATCCAGCGAAAGAGACCCTATAATCTCCCATTTCAGCATCTACTTACTTAGTTAAGTGACTCTAGGACTTTTGACTTCTCCACTCTTGTTAAATGGACAAACATACTCATAGCCAAGACCGAGATTACAAAGGTGCTTGCCGCAGAAGAACGCACGTTACAGCCAGTTGAGCTCAACCTGCCCTCCTCTCTCTTCTCCTCCTCCTTCCAGCCTCACATTACAATGGTCCTGCTTTTAAACTCCGCTAAAGGCCATTGCATCACTTCCTCCATGACCTTCACATTTAGTTTTACATTAGGTATTATTAGCTCACCATACCAAAGACTCAGAAAGGTTCCACCACCCGTCTCAGGACATAACATAAACTACCTTATCTATTTACATGTACAGAAAAGACCAAACATATAGATGTATCCATGAGATGATTAGAACTATCCGAAGTTAAACCCTTTACAGATGTGTTGATAGTCTACAGATATTGTCTGTCAGCTACTTTTGAAGATTTTGTTTGTAACTACAGAGCTAATGGGCCGGATTTTCCGATCGGAGGCTTCCTACGGGCGGATGCCTCCGATCGGAAAAAATCTACGCACTTACCTGCTGGCTCCGTAGGTCCCGACACTTCCGCTCCTGGGCCTCTCCTGGTTCGCGCGCGCAGAGGCCCAGGTATCCCAGGGGCGCATGCGGTTTGCAAGCGTCCCTGGGATCACGTGGGCCATGGGGAACCAATCTAAGAAGGGAATCCCCCCTGCACACTTTTGACAGGTCTCTACGCATAGATCTGTCAAAAGTATGAATGGGGATCACTTAAAGTTAAACATTGTATATTTTATTTTAATCACGTATTTAAAATTAGTTAAAATAACATCAAATTAAATTTTTTGAAAAAAATAATTCAAGTTTTTTACGGGGCTAAAAATAAACTTACCTTTTTTAAAAGTATTTTTAAATTATAAAACTCTTATGCTGGTAACAGCAGGCCTTACGCATGCCTTTACCGGGCGTAAGATTTCTAAGGGTTTTCAGCGAGCGGAGGTTGTGCAGAAAGCGGAACTCTCCTGCCCGCGGAGGCCCCTTTCCCAGACAGGCAGAGGATCTGTCAAGAGGATTCTTGACAGATCGGAAGTGCCGGGTTTTAGCGCATGCGCTTCGCATGCCTGAAACCGGCACTTGCGAGGCCCCCATGGGTGCGTACGTACCCGTTGAGGGTCGGAATATCTGGCCCAATATAAAATGAAACCTAATATAAATGGATTCTTTTACTATCTCTCGATCTTGATCTCTTAACAGTCGGCTTTGTTGGTTGCTGCTCTGCATTGGTTCGACATGTTGAGTGTCGAGTCTTCTAAGACTCCGAGGTCTCTTTCAACTTCATCGTTAGCTATTTCAACACCATTCATGTGTTGCCCATTCCTCCTTCCTATGTACAGTACTTTCCACTTGTCTGCACTAAATGTTATCTGCCATTATTCTGCCCAAATAGATATTTTATCCAAAACATTCTGCAATTTATGAGCTACCTCCTCCGATTCCATTGACCCTTCTAGTTTGGTATCATCTGCAAATATGACCAAATGCTCGAAATATTGTGTGCTATCTTAAGCTGTCCTTCGGTGCCAGAAACTGCTTTTTCTTATAGGGTTGCTGCTGTTGTTGCTGCTGCTGTTTGTTGTTATTGAGTTCTCAGCCTGTCCAGATATTACTTTTTATTCATTCTCGGGATGTGGGCACCGCTAGCCAGGCACAGGGAAAACAGTCTAACGATCTGTGAAATATACAAAGGCCACCTCAGACTGGGGCGAGAGATGTAGGAGTTTCAGAGGGGACTGCTCCAGCAGAATTTTTTTTTCTTCACTGATGGGATCTGGGCGTTGCTGGCAAGGTCAGCATTTATTGCCCATCCCTAGTTGCCCTTGAGAAGGTGGTGGTGGACCGCCTTCTTGAACCGCTGCAGTCCGTGTGGTGAAAGTACTCCCACAGTGTTGTTAGGGAGGGAGTTCCAGGATTTTGAACCAGCGACAATGAAGGATCAGCGATATACTTCTAGGTCAGGATGGTGTGTGACTTGGAGGGGAACTTGGAGGTGGTGGTGTTCCTATGCGCCTGCTGCCCTTGTCCTTCTAGGTGGAAGAGGTCGCGGGTTTGGGAGGTGCTGCCAAAGAAGCCTTGGCGAGTTGCTGCAGTGCATCTTGTAGATGGTACACACTGCAGCCATGGTACGCCGGTGGTGGAGGGAGTGAATGTTTAAGGTGGTGGATGGGGTGCCAATCAAACGGGCTGCTTTGTCCTGGATGGTGTCGAGCTTCTTGAGTGTTGTTGCAGCTGCACTCATCCAGGCAAGTGGAGAGTATTCCATCACACTCCTTACTTGTGCCTTGTAGATGGCGGAAAGGCTTTGGGGAGTCAGGAGGTGACACACTCGCCGCAGAATACCCAGCCTCTGACCTGCTCTTGTTGCCACAGTATTTATGTGACTGGTCCAGTTAAGTTTCTGGTCAACGGTGACCCCCAGGATGTTGTTGGTGGGGGATTCGGCGATGGTAATGCCGTTGAATGTCATGGGGAGGTGGTTAGACTCTCGCTTGTTGGAGATAGTCATTGCCTGGCACTTCTGTGGCGCGAATGTTACCTGCCACTTATCAGCCGAAGCCTCAACGTTGTCCAGGTCTTGTTGCACGTGGGCATGGACTGCTTCATTATCTGAGGAGTTGTGAATGGCGCTAAACACTGTGCAGTCATCAGCGAACATCCCCATTTCTGACCTTATGTTGGAGGGAAGGTCATTGATGAAGCAGCTGAAGATGGTTGGGCCTAGGACACTGCCCTGAGGAACTCCTGCAGCGATGTCCTGGGGCTGTGATGATTGACCTTCAATCACCACAACCATCTTCCTTTGTGCTAGGTATGACTCAAGCCAGTGGAGCGTTTTCTCCCTGATTTCCCATTGACTTCAGTTTTGCTAGGGCTCCTTGATGCCACACTCGGTCAAATGCTGCCCTGATGTCACGGGCAGTTACTCTCACCTCACCTCTGGAATTCAGCTCCTTTGTCCCTGTTTGGACCAAGACTGTAATGAGGTCAGGAGCCGAGTGGTCTTGGCGGAACCCAAACTGGGCATCAGTGAGCAGGTTATTGGTGAGTAAGTGCTGCTTGATAGCACTGTCAATGACACCTTCCATCACTTTGCTGATGATTGAGAGTAGACTGCTAGGGCAGTAATTGACCGGTTTGGATTTGTCCTGCTTTTTGTGGACAGGACATACCTGGGCAGTTTTCCACATTGTCGGATAGATGCCAGTGTTGTAGCTGTACTGGAACAGCTTGGCTAGAGGCACGGCTAGTTCTGGAGCACAAGTCTTCAGCACGATAGCCGGGATGTTGTCGGGGCCCATAGCCTTTGCTATATCCAGTGCGCTCAGCCATTTCTTGATATCACGAGGAGTGAATCGAATTGGCTGAAGACTGGCTTCTGTGATGGTGGGGACCTCGGGAGTAGGCCGATATGGATCATCCACTCGGCACTTCTGGCTGAAGATGGTTGCAAACGCTTCAGCCTTGTCTTTTGCACTCACGTGCTGGGCTCCACCATCATTGAGGATGGGGATTTTCATGGAGCCGCCTCCTCCTCCCGTTAGTTGTTTAATGGTCCACCACCATTCACGACTGGATGTGGCAGGACAGCAGAGCTTTGATCTGACTCGTTGATTGTGGGATCGCTTAGCCCTGGCTATAGCATGCTGCTTCCGCTTTTTAGCATGCATGTAGTCCTGTGTTGCAGCTTCCCCAGGTTGGCACCTCATTTTTAGGTACACCTGGTGCTGCTCTTCTACACTCCTTATTGAACCAGGGTTGGTGGTAATGGTAGAGTGAGGGATATGCCGGGCCATGAGGTTACAGATTGTGGTGGAATACAATTCTGCTTCTGCAGATGGCCCACAGCGCCTCATGGATGCCCAATTTTGAGCTGCTAGATCTGTTCTGAATCTATCCCATTTAGCACGGTGGTAGTGCCACACAACACGATGGAAGGTGTCCTCAGTGTGAAGACGGGGCTTCGTCTCCACAATGACTGTGCGGTGGTCACTGCTACCCATGCTGTCATGGACAGATGCATCTGCGACAGGTAGATTGGTGAGGACGAGGTCAAGTAGGTTTTTCCCTTGTATTGGTTCTCTCACCACCTGTTACAGGCCCAGCCTGGCAGCTATGTCCTTCAGGACTCGGCCAGCTCGGTCAGTAGTGGTGCTACTGAGCCACTCTTGGTGATGGACATTGAAGTCCCCCACCCAGAGTACATTCTGTGCCCTTGCTACTCTCAGTGCTTCTTCCAAGTGGTGTTTAACATGGAGGAGTTCTGATTCATCAGCTGAGGGAGGGTGGTAGGTGGTAATCAGCAGGAGGTTTCCTTGCCCATGCTTGACCTGAAGCCATGAGACCCGGAGTCAATGTTGAGGACTCCCAGGGCCACTCCTTCCTGACTGTATACCACTGTGCCGCCACCCCTGGTGGGTCTGTCCTGCTGGTGGGACAGGACATACCCAGGGATGGTGATGGAAGAGTTTGGGTCATTGGCTGAAAGGTATGATTCTGTGAGTATGATTATGTCAAGCTGTTGCTTGACTAGTCTGTGGGACAGCTCTCCCAATTTTGGCACAAGTCCCCAGATGTTGGTGAGGAGGACTTTGCAGGGTCGACTGGGCTGGATGTGCCGTTGCCGTGTCTGTAGCCAGTGCCGAGGTCGATGCCGGGTGGTCCGTCCGGTTTCATTCTTATTATTGTGTTTCGTAGTGGTTAGTTGCAACTGAGTGACTTGCTAGGCCATTTCAGAGGGCAGTTAAGAGTCAACCACATTGCTGTGTGTCTGGAGTCACTAATAGGCCAGATCAGGTAAGGACGGCAGATTTCCTTCCCTAAAGGACATTAGTGAACCAGATGGGTTTTTACGACAATCCGATAGTTTCATGGTTACCATTACTGATAAAAGCTTTTTATTCCAGATTTATTTAATTAACTGAATTTAAATTCCCCAGCTACCGTGGTGGGACTTGAACTCCTGTCTCTGGATCATTAGTCCAGGCCTCTGGATTACTAGCCCAGTGACATTACCACTACGCTACCGTTCCCTCTTCATCAGCTTCACCGCTTCAGTTGCGCCAGTTCTGATGAAGCGTCCCACCTGAAATGCTAACCAGGTCCTGCACTGTCTCACTACCTTCTCAATCAAAGGCAAGAGTGCGACCAACTGAGCCAAGCTGGCATATCTAATCTCCATAGCAAGGGATGAAGAAATCAGCTCTGAATCTATGAGGTAATTCACTGCATTAATGAGTGACGACTTTATTTCAAGGTTTCAGCACACATGCTCTCCTTACAGCAGCCGGGCGGCAGCTGAAGAGTGCTTGGCATTTTAAAATTGCAATTTGTCCATGTAATGAATCATACAGAAAATAATAATTTCAAATTATAAATCCTACATATTAAATCATGAGATCCCGCTTGTGGTAAATGAGAATGCAATGGTGTGTAATTAACTTGTGAGCTGTCATCTCATCCATACTCATTTAATAAGAGTACTGTCTCCCAGATTTAACACAAAGAATCCTCCGCATATACAGTAGATAAGATTTAAAGATCCCCTTTACACTTTGCAAGTATTTTTGATTGGCTTCAAACATTTATCTAAAGCATAACATACATGAGCACATCACTGTGTGTGAGGCAATGCAGAAATGCACCATGTATTCTGGAGCAGTGAAGGAATGTGTAGATTTACTGCCCATCCCTGGTTGCCCTGAGAAGATAGAAGTGGGCCTCCTTCCGCGCATAGACATGTCCCAGATGCTATATACCTCACAGGTGTTTCGGTCGTCTTGGCTTGATGCTTCTCTGATCCCCAGGCTCGCGCTATCTCTCCACTGCTGACCCACCTCTCCCTTCCTTCCTTTGTGCCTACCAGTGTTGTAATCGCTGCAGCTTTTCCAGTCACTTCAACTATATGTCTGGATCTCGCCGGGTAGTTTCCCCTGAGTAGTGCTGTCACTCCAGTGGCTTTTGTACAAGCCCTGACCTTTATCATGGGGGCCTGTTGCTGACTAATTTATTTAATACACTGTAGTCCCTTTTTCAGCTAATGCTCCAATTCTGGTTTTCGGAACCTTCCTATTTCCTTGTGTGCAAATGGCAGGGAACCAAGATCTGCTCCAAGATTTTATCAGTAGCTAGTCTGACAGCATATTGGCTGCAGTATTACTGCTACTGTTGTTGTTTTCATATCTTCACATTCTTCCCCCGGAGAACAGTGTGAAGCAGTGCAAGGGTTGGCAGGCCGATTTAACAGTCCGACAGGCCGCGACGTGAACGCTCTTCCATGGCCGCAACTATCCTTTATACCAGCCGGCAGAGTGGTTAGTCCTGTACAGCGGGGATGAGAGGGTATTTTATGGGTGCTCACAACCCCCATCACTGCTACTGACACGGACAAACCTTGTTGAAGGTTATTAAAGGTTTTAATGCTAACAAACAGTAGACTGTGCTGTTGGGCTTTCACTGGCATGAAAAACTTCTCTGCTTTTTGGAGAACAGTAAGTGGAGCTCACCAAACCCACGCTAGCAGGGACAGTCCCAGATCGGCTTTGCCAGACCAGGACGCGACGTTGAGCCAGCGATACAAGTATACGTGGTACACTGCGCCATCCTATTCTTGTTCATTGTTGTGGAGCAGGGATTTGTACTGTTCTGCATAACCCTCGATTTAGCGATAAAGAAAAGCAATCCCATTTCACAGAAGGCTCTCTAAGGCCTAGGAATGCCTGTTGCCTATATTGCTGGGCGAACCCTGGGCACATTGAAGTGCCATTCCTTTGCTCATTATGTTAGCGCAGGCAGTACCTCATTTGAAATAAACTGGATACTGTAATTCCTCCGTTAAAGTAATGGACAGAGGAATGATATCCTGTCATGTTAGGTATTTGCCTGCTAATATTGGTAACAGTGTGTTAAAATGACACTGATCGGGCAGGCCTGTGGGAACATTAGAAATACTCTGCAAGTTTGGAGGTAGTTATTTTTTTCATAGTGTCTGTTCAGCTTTATTTCAAACCCTGTTGTAAGTGGATTTGCATTGTGTTGTTTTAAAGAGTGCAATGGAATTTCATTAAATATTTAAATTAAATTCATTTTTTAGTAGGCAGAAAAAAATTATATTTGAGCTGTCTCCTGCGCAGTGGGAAAAAACATGATCTTTGACAGAAGCAGCAACACAAGGTTTAAATATCCCAGTTTAATTTTCAGAGCGTTTTGTTAACAGATTGGACGTGGAGGAGTAAAGTGTAATAAGAATATGGGGGGCAAATTTGTGCGTGCCAACAGAATTGCCGGTGTCACCGGCAGCTCGAGTTAACGGCATTGAAAAATGGGCTCTGGAGGTTGGTGATGCGGAGCGCAGCAGTCACTCACCGTGCAGCGCCCTCCTGGTGGCGTTAATGGAGGCCTCTGACCCGAAGTTCCCGTCCATAGTCGGCGTTGCAGCTTCTTACAGCCTGTGGGAGCGAGGCTGTGGAGTTCGCAAGGAATTGTGGGCAATTAAAGGGGCTATGAATTAAAAGGGGCAATGCATTCAAAACTGATAAAATAATTAAAATCAATCAAGAAAATGCATTTTTCAGCCCTTACTGCCTTTCAAAAAGAACATAAGCATTAAAAATAATTCCCAAAAGGCAGTCGTCAGCTCTTAAAGCTGAATTGTCTTCCACACTGGGAATGCTGGGGAAATGTTTCTCCTGGCTGGGGAATCTAGAACATGGGGTCACAGTCACAGAATAAGGGGTAGGCCATTTAGGATTGAGATGAGAAGAAATTTCTTCACTCAAAGGGTTGTGAATCTTTGGAATTCTCTACCCCAGAGAACTGTGGATGCTCAGTTGTTGAGTATATTCAAGACAGAGGTCGATACATTTTGGGGAATTAAGGGATATGGGGATAGTGCGGGGAGGTGGAAGATCAGCCATGATCTTGTTGAATGGCGGAGCAGGCTCGAAGGGCCAAATGGCCTACTCCAGCTCCTATTTCTTATGTTCTTATGTTCACACCTGCAAACATGGTAAAAGTGCTTCAGCACTAACAGAAATGGCTCAGCAAGCCAGGGAAGGGCCACCCAGGATCTCGCACGCAGCATTCCAGCTTTGTGCAGGGGGTCAACACTGCAAGTGAGGTCTTCTACCCACAGGCGGTAGGAGGCCCTCCAGAAAGAACGATGTGGGACCACATCACCGAGGCCATCACTGCCAGCAGTATCGCCCCCACTACCTGGCTCCAGTGCCCAAAGAAGCTTCATGACCTCAGAAGACTGGTCAAGGTCAGTGAATGCATCTTCAAAAGCCGTCTCCTACCAACTGCACCACTAGCCTCACACACTGCTCAAGGCACGACTGCCTCCCTGCCCCCCTCTCCCCCATCACTCACCTACCAACAATCTGATTCAATCACGAGGCCCATCTCCCATTCCTAGCCTCACCTCACCCTCTTGGAGGAGACGGTGCAGCCCATTCTTGGCAGGGGCATGACTGAGCCCTTGGCCAGCGGCGGGGCTGAAAGGGTCCTCACACATTATCCTCCTTCTCGCATGCACCCCTTGCTTTCCCACCCTCCCCTCACCATAACTGCATCCTTGTGCCATCCTCATTTCACACACCCAGCAGCCTGCCCTGCTAGTAGTTGACCAAGAAGAGGGAGAGGAGAGTGAAGAAGAAGAAACACCGTCACTTGATTTGACACTCCCAGCCATCAGCTCCTCAAGGTCAACCAGCAAGGCCATTTGCCGTGCCCCCCAACAAAGTCAGCAGCCTTCCACCAGCCATGCTACCAGCCACTGGGGTAGCACTGCGTGACATCAGTAGGTTAGGCAAAGGCACACACAAGACCGTCACTAAGAGAATGCATAAGGGCGATGAGTTGATTTCTTGATGTCATATTGGATGGATAGATGTATAAAGTTGGATTGGAAGGTTTGCTTTGTGGTGGCTTTTATTTCAGCATTGTGGCCAAGAGGATGTTGTGATGGTCAGTAACAGAGGAAAGGTAAGGTGTGGGACTAATGTGGAAAGGGGAATTGGGGTTGTGGTCATGGTACCGCAGGCGGATGATTCCATCCTGGATGTCCCAGTCAGAAAGGGGCTGTCCTTCTTTCTTTCTGCTTCCTCCTCTTTGGATTCCTCCTCTTCTGTGTCTTCCTCTTCCCTCTGCGAGCGGATGCTATAAATCTGAAATAACAGCATAAAATGCTGGAAATACTCAGCTAGACGTGAGATGTGAACTCTGTTCTCTCTCCACGGATGTTGCCTGACCTGCTGACTAGTTGCAGCATTTTCTGTCTTCTCAGAGGCCTTCCTTTACCATCTAAGGCCTTGCAAGCATCCAGCAGCACTCCCTACACACTTAAAAAAAATTTTTTTAACATCTATTGCAGCCTACTTCAATAAAATCAAAAAAGCTTAGTCCAAAAGCTTAAATCCAAACTTACCTGAAAGATGTCTGTGTCCCTTTAAGAGCTGCTGACATTGCTACTGTCAGCCTGTTTGCGCTGGCGTGCTTAGGACCCAGTGCTGAAATAGGGTCGAAGTTCGGAGTGTTGCCATTAAGTCGGCATTGCATGCCGATTGACGTCACCACGCCGCCATTTTTTTCCAGGGCGCTGTCAGTTACCAGCAGCGCAAAGGGAGGGAGGAAAATGTCGGCTGCCGCAGGACCAGCCACCAGCTGGTGAAAGAGAGGCAGCCGCCATTTTTTCACCATTTCATAGCGCTACAGAGTGGCGGTAAGTAGATGATTTTCTAGCCCTCTGACTTTTTTTAAGGAGTGGGGGGGGGAAGGGAGTGAGGTAATATAAGTTGCCTGTGGAACCATGGAAAAGAGGCATTAATAGTGAGTCTCTCTCCAATAAAGGGGCACTGGTGGTGAGTCTCTCCAGTGAAGGGACACTGGTGGTGAGTCTCTCTCCAGTGAAGGGACACTGGTGGTGAGTCTCTCTCCAGTGAAGGGACACTGGTGGTGAGTCTCTCCAGTGAAGGGGCACTGCTGGTGAGTCTCTCTCCAGTGAAGGGACACTGGTGGTGAGTCTCTCTCCAGTGAAGGGACACTGGTGGTGAGTCTCTCCAGTGAAGGGAAACTGGTGGTGAGTCTCTCTCCAGTGAAGGGACACTGGTGGTGAGTCTCTCTCCAGTGAAGGGACCCTGGTGGTGAGTCTCTCCAGTGAAGGGACACTGGTGGTGAGTCTCTCCAGTGAAGGGACACTGGTGGTGATTCTCTCCAGTGAAGGGACACTGGTGGTGAGACTCTCCAGTGAAGGGACACTGGTGGTGAGACTCTCCAGTGAAGGGACACTGGTGGTGAGTCTCTCAAGTGAAGGGGCACTGGTGGTGATTCTCTCCAGTGAAGAGACACTGGTGGTGAGTCTCTCAAGTGAAGAGGCACTGGTGGTGAGTCTCTCCAGTGAAGGGGCACTGGTGGTGAGTCTCTCTCCAGTGAAGGGACACTGGTGGTGAGTCTCTCCAGTGAAGGGACACTGGTGGTGAGTCTCTCTCCAGTGAAGGGACACTGGTGGTGAGTCTCTCTCCAGTGAAGGGACACTGGTGGTGAGTCTCTCTCCAGTGAAGGGACACTGGTGGTGAGTCTCTCTCCAGTGAAGGGACACTGGTGGTGAGTCTCTCTCCAGTGAAGGGGCACTGGTGGTGAGACTCTCCAGTGAAGGGACACTGGTGGTGAGTCTCTCCAGTGAAGGGGCACTGGTGGTGAGACTCTCCAGTGAAGGGGCACTGGTGGTGAGACTCTCCAGTGAAGGGACACTGGTGGTGAGTCTCTCCAGTGAAGGGACACTGGTGGTGAGTCTCTCCAGTGAAGGGACACTGGTGGTGAGTCTCTCCAGTGAAGGGACACTGGTGGTGAGTCTCTCTCCAGTGAAGGGACACTGGTGGTGAGTCTCTCTCCAGTGAAGGGGCACTGGTGGTGAGTCTCTCTCCAGTGAAGGGGCACTGGTGGTGAGACTCTCCAGTGAAGGGACACTGGTGGTGAGTCTCTCAAGTGAAGGGACACTGGTGGTGAGTCTCTCCAGTGAAGGGACACTGGTGGTGAGTCTCTCCAGTGAAGGGACACTGGTGGTGAGACTCTCCAGTGAAGGGACACTGGTGGTGATTCTCTCAAGTGAAGGGGCACTGGTGGTGATTCTCTCCAGTGAAGGGACACTGGTGGTGAGTCTCTCCAGTGAAGGGACACTGGTGGTGAGTCTCTCTCCAGTGAAGGGGCACTGGTGGTGAGTCTCTCCAGTGAAGGGACAGTGGTGGTGAGTCTCTCCAGTGAAGGGACACTGGTGGTGAGTCTCTCAAGTGAAGGGACACCATGGTGGTGAGTCTCTCTCCAGTGAAGGGGCACTGGTGGTGAGTCTCTCCAGTGAAGGGACACTGGTGGTGAGTCTCTCTCCAGTGAAGGGACACTGGTGGTGAGTCTCTCCAGTGAAGGGACACTGGTGGTGAGTCTCTCCAGTGAAGGGGCACTGGTGGTGAGTCTCTCCAGTGAAGGGACACTGGTGGTGAGTCTCTCCAGTGAAGGGGCACTGGTGGTGAGTCTCTCCAGTGAAGGGACACTGGTGGTGAGTCTCTCCAGTGAAGGGACACTGGTGGTGAGTCTCTCAAGTGAAGGGACACCATGGTGGTGAGTCTCTCTCCAGTGAAGGGGCACTGGTGGTGAGTCTCTCCAGTGAAGGGACACTGGTGGTGAGTCTCTCTCCAGTGAAGGGACACTGGTGGTGAGTCTCTCCAGTGAAGGGACACTGGTGGTGAGTCTCTCCAGTGAAGGGGCACTGGTGGTGAGTCTCTCCAGTGAAGGGACACTGGTGGTGAGTCTCTCCAGTGAAGGGGCACTGGTGGTGAGTCTCTCCAGTGAAGGGACACTGGTGGTGAGTCTCTCTCCAGTGAAATGACACTGGTGGTGAGTCTCTCTCCAGTAAAAGTTTTATTGGCGAGTCTCTAAGATACTGAGGCATCAATGATGAGTCACTGATAAGTCTCTCTATTAAATGGGCACTGATGGTGAGTCTCTCTAAAGGGGCACTAATGGCATCTCTAGTAATTCGACATTGATGGTAAATCGCTATTAACTGGACACTAATTGTGAGTCTTTGGTAAAGGGGCATAAATGGTTCGTCTTTCTCTGGTAGAGGGGCACAGAGGTGAGTCCACAGGTAGAGGGACACTGATGACCAGTCTCTGTTGAAGGAGCACTGATGGAGAGACGCTTTAGTGAAAGGGCCGTGATAGTGAGATTCCCTCTAGTAAAAGGACACTATTAGGTTAAGTAGCAGTTCCTCTCACGCAGAAAACTCAATGCTTTGAGTTAGTTTATTTTGAAGTCAGAGAATCTTTACGTTTAAGTAAAAAAAATGAGGACATAAGTGTTTTTGAGAACAGGAAATAGCCCAAGGGTTTGGAATAAACCAAGCCAACACACTTGCCTTCTCGCCATATTCCCCACCTCTTTCTCTTGTCATAAACATATCTACTAGTCTCTGGAACCCATTTTTACTGTCTGCTTTAATAAGCGTTATTGTGGGGAAACCTCAAAGTGATGCAGAAGAAGAGTTTTCAGTAGGAACATTCAGATTTCGGTGCAGCACCTCATAGGCAGTGCTGTGGCTCAAACCACTGATGTGTCACCTCCCTAAGTAACAACAGTCCACATCCATTCCATGCCCAGAAAGCAACAAATGCCATTCAAAATGGAAATATTGGCAGTTTTCCCAGACTCAACTGAAACAGAAAAGTGAAAACAACCTCCAGCCCATGAGACAAGCTTCCTATTCACTGCACATTATAAAAGAGACTGAGTGATCATTCTGTTGACCCATATAAACAGGAATTCTAGGTAATAACCATTAATGTCCCTTTACCACACACTCACAATTAGTGTCCAGTTAACAAAGTGATTTACCATAAGTTGGAATGGAGTTGCTCCACTCAAGACGGAAATCTTTTGAGCGTCATGCTACTGACCTTCACGTCTGATCTTTTTTCTCCTAAGGTGACTGTTAGAAACTACTTATAGCTTACTAAAACATAACCGTTTAAGACATTTAGGGGAAACAATTGAATCGCGCCCCCTTTGGGGCGCTAACTTCTCCGGGGCGCTACTTTTAGCACCCCCACGGCCAAAATTGAGTGGTAGCGCCTCAAGAGGGAAGTGGGGCACTACTGGAAGCGCCCCACCTCCCTCTTGGGCGCTGCGGGGGAATATCTTCTTAAAGGGGTGGGGCCTTGCCCAGCTGGGCCACTGGGATTGGAGTGCCGGCAAAAGAGCCCGGCACTCAAGAGAAGTGCTGGGCTCATGGAGCGCAGCCAGCACTCCGCCGGGGGGGGGGGTGCTCAGGAGGCCAGGGACGGCAGCGGAGGCAGGTGCTCGCAGGCGGCCAGCAACAAAAATGGCCGCCCGGCAACTCTCCTTTAAATAGCACCGCCCCGGCCGCAGGGAGGCCCCCCTGACCCCGTCGGACATAGCGTCTGGTGCTAAGTCAGGGGGAGCAACCGAAGATCGTGAGTGGGGCGCTGCGCACGGCGATGCGCCGCGGGGCGCTAACGGTTACCGCCGCTGCTAACCTCCTGCTGAATTTCGCGGGAGGCGTTGGCGGCGCAACGCAATCAAATTTCCCCCGAATTTTTTTAGGAACAGGATTGTTCCCTTACTAGTCCATCCTTTCACAGTTCTATCACCAGACAATCCTGTCATCTGCATATCTTTATTAAGTTGGGCAGACCGTTGGGTGAAACAGTTTCAATTTGCTGCCTTACAGATGCCATAATGCAACTTGTCTGTGATGAGTCCAAGCGTTACCTAAGGTATAGGTGCCACGTGCCCTTATTCCTTCAAGATGATCTTGAGGTTAGGAATGTGCAGGCACTACAGCACTCACTTTGGGAGGACACTCTGCATTTAGGAGTGTGTAATTATTAGGGCACTGTGTTTGTGAGTGTGTAGGCATTAGGTTGCTTTGATTTGTGAGTATGTAGCCATTGGGGTATTTTCGTTGGGAGTGTGTGTGCATTAGGGTACTTTATTTGGGATTGTGTAAGTATTGGGGCACTCTAATTGGGAATGTTGGCTATCGGATGATTATAAGCGTGTAAGCCTTAGGGCTCACCCTTTGGGCATGTGTAAGCCTTCGCGCTCTCCTTTTCTCACCCCCCCCCCCCACCCCCTTCAACCCAGGGGCATTGTAGCATCCCTGATACTACCCCTTCCAAGATTAACTCAACACAGACTGGGGCTAATGCTGCTCTGTACGGTTCAATCCCACTGTTTTCCAGGGAACCATCACAAGCGGCTTTTATTATTCCGATCTCTTTAATGAAGTGCTTTTCTTTTCGGAGGTAGAATCGCGGATTTTCTCCCTCTCCCTCTGCTCAGCGCGTCTATGCAACTGAGATTGGGAAATCAGGATGGTGCTGCCCATCGAGTTCCGTTTAACAGTTTGTTTTAATTGGATTTGAAATATTTTAAATCCAGATTTCGTTGTTAATTTTCTGCATTTGCTGTGAGGGGGGCAATATGGAGCAGCGTAGGTAAGGCTGAGGCATCAACTTCACCAACAATCAGGCACTTGTCATAGCCTAGCAGTTCTGTCGATCAAGGCAATTTAATGCCAAACCAGAGTAAGACATCAGTGACGTAAGTTTATTTACCCAGGGAATTATCTGCCGTCTTCAATGACAGTTTGACTAGAACTGAATAATTAGTCTTCTGCTACAGAGTAATCACCATCTGCCACTTCCTATCGAGCAACATCTGAACTTTTTGACAACCTGAGAAAGCAAACATTTTCTCGCTCCTGTTCTTCCTCAAATAAGCTCCTGTTCTTCCTCAAATAAGCAACTGCAGTGAATATTTGACACGTTGCAAAACTGTTGCAATCCAGCAAAATCAAACCTTTGTATTCTGCAGTCTCTGGTTTGGTACTTGCTGTGCTACCATAGCATGGAATGAGAATAGGCCATTCAGCCCATCCAGCCTAATCCTACCCCAGACCTTGTACAGTGGACTCCGTCACCACCGAGTTAATCGCCTGAGGGAAAGTTCTCTATACATGCTCTGATTGCCAGAGGCAGTCAAACACAACTCCAGAATATTGATCCATCCTCACATCTTCACTCTTACGATACCCACATTGATGCGCTGTCTGCATCAGGCGTAATATAGCTTGACCAACAAAATACCCCTGTATGTGGTGGCACTGAAAATAAAGAAAGATCTGCATTTATATCGTGCCTTTCACGACCTCAGGACGTCCCAAAGCGCTTTACAGCCAATGCTGTGCGCAAATTGGCTGCCGCATTTCATATATTACAACAGTGACTAGACTTCAAAAAGTACTTCATTGGCTGTGAAGCGCTTTGCGACGTCCTGAGGTCATGAAAGACGAAAGTTCTTTCTTCTTTCTTTCAGCTTGATGAAAAATAAATAAATCTGTTTGATGAAACAGCAGCAGCACCTTACAAGCTGCGGTCTCTACCCACATCTCAGCACACCTCGTGTTGAGTGTTCATTCTCTGCTGCGAGCAACCTTTTAAAGGAGATGTGAAAAGCGCACTGACAATGTTAATAGCATTATCTAATTGCTGCTCATAAATACATGGTTAGTTGTTAAATTATTCTAACCAGTTAATTTAATAAATTAGTCTAGTGTCTCTTCAGTGTGCCCTTGTGCTTTTCATTATTTATACAGTGTGTACTGTTTTCGCTGTTAATTTTTTTTCATACCCAACAATGTTCCTGGACATTTCTCTAAATATTTCCCGATGGTTCACCAGGTAAATGCTGTACAAACTAGTTGGGGCTTTTCTCATAAACGGACCGAGGCCGAGAAATTCGGCTCGGGCGGTGGCACATAATGGGCAGTATCGGATCAGCCACCTGTTATACGCAGCGCCTGATGTTCAGTTCCATTGCAGTCACTGCGGCCGCTCCGATACCGCCCGTTTTGCACCACGGCCCAAGACAAATTTACAGGCTCGAGTCTCCTATGAACTAAAACTTGGCCCCTTAACTGCAGTTGATTGAACTAAGATACCCAAGTTTAATAATGAAGCCCCAATTACTCGCTACAGATTATGTGGGATTCCCGCCACATTCTCCTATCCTTCCTAAAGACCGAAAATAACATGGCATCAGATCAGGCTAAAACCGCTCAGTCAGATTTATTTGCAGGTTAAGTGTTACATGGAGGCGAAATGGTACAGCAGGATACGCACAGGCTAAAACTGCTTAGTCAGAATGATTTACTGGTTAAATAATAGAGTCCAAAAGGTGTTCAGCAGGCTGTTCAAAACAGCACAATACTTAGAAAAAGAGAATTAAACTAGAATTAGTTCACAAGGGATTAATGTACCCCTTTTAGAATGATATTTCTTACTGAGTCTGTGAAACAAAAGGAATTTTGGATGAAGCAGTCAGACTGTTTGGTAGATCTTCAAGATGAAACTTTGTACACAGGCAGAATGAGATTTAGTTCACCCACGGATTTCAGATGCTTTTCCCACAACTAAAATTTAGTAGCCAGAGGATCCATGGAAGTGTGTCAGTACTTGCAGGGGGTCGCTGGGCGTATGTCAGTATTTGCAGGGGGTCCCTGTGAGTGTGTCAATGTTTGTAGGGGGCCCCTGGAAGGGTGTCAGTTTTTGCACGGGGTCCCTGGAAGTGTGTCAGTATTTGCAGGGGGGCCCTGGAAGTGTGTCAGTATTTGCACGGGGTCCCTGGAAGTGTGTCAGTATTTGCAGGGGGTCCCTGTGAGTGTGTCAGTATTTGCAGGGGGTCCCTGGAAGTGTGTCAGTATTTGCAGGGGGTCCCTGTGAGTGTGTCAGTATTTGCAGGGGGTCCCTGTGAGTGTGTCAATATTTGCACGGGGTCTCTGGAGGTGTGTCAATGTTTGCAGGGGTCCCCTGGAAGAGTGTCAGTATTTGCATGGGGTCCCTGTGAGTGTGTCAGTATTTGCACGGGGTCCCTGGAAGTGTGTCAATGTTTGCAGGGGTCCCCTGGAAGAGTGTCAGTATTTGCACGGGGTCCCTGGAAGTGTGTCAGTACAGGAAACTCTTTATTAACCGGCACCGACGGGACCGGCGTGGTGCCGGTTTATCGAAAGTACCGGATAACGGAGAGTTATATCTACCGAGGCTATTTTTAACAAAGAAAAATAAATAAATCAAGAAATGTGCAGTATACAGTATTTGGGTACTCACCTACAGAATGTTGTGTTAAATGGATAGTGGAAGATGCTTGATTAAGTACAGTACTGCCAGTTGAGGGTAATCCATAACTCTTTAATTACTTAACAGTAAAACAAAACTTATAAACGACTGTCTACAGTACTGTAGTTGACTGTACACTTATTCCGAGTCATCTGGTTCATCAGAAATATCCGTGCCAGCTGGGTCATCAGGATCACGCAGTTCCACCGATGCCACAGATTCTTCAGGCACTTCCGCTGCTGCGACTCTTTTGGAAGCTTTCTTAAACATGTTGCGGATGTCGGTTTGCTTAGACTCTTGCCTTTTCTGTAGAAAGGTGGAATGCTGAATATGGAGTTGCATAACTTCTTGTGCAGAGTAGCAATTCTGCCTTTCAGCAAATTTGAGGATTGTAGAAAATCCTTCTGCAGCTTTAGCCCAAGAAATCTTCTCTTCTTCAGAAATCTCATCCTCTTCACTTTCCATCTCGCTTTCCTTTTCTTTCTTTGGATTCAAAACAGTCTCAATTATTTCATCATCACTTAGCATATGCACAACACCAACTTCTCTATCTGCATCAACCCACTGCTCGATATCACTTTCACTGAGGTGACGTAGAGGGTTTGCTGGGCCTGCATTTTTCACCATTCCAGCCATTTCCATTATTGTACTCTTCTTGGGACGAACACTGAACCCATGAAATTCCTCCTCTGAAGAAGAACCATCAGCAAACATTACAGAAGGCCACAATTTGCGCCAGGCTTGCCTCAGAGTGTGACCTTTCACCAATTTCCAGGAACATGCAACATTATAGATGGCATCTTTAATATTGTATTCCTTCTGCAATTCTTGAATATTGTCATCTTGGCTTATCAGTTTACGTAGGAAGTCTTTCTTGTAATGACACTTCAGATTTTGGATAACGCCCTGGTCCATGGGTTGGATGAGAGAAGTTACATTTGGTGGCAAATAAATGGTGAAAATATTTCCCGAAACCAACTGGGATTCATGCAGATGGGCTCTGCAATTATCAAGCAATAAAATGCATTTGCTATCTTCAGGTTTCCCTATTTTGCGGAAATGTTCCCTCACAGATGGAACAAAAATATGATGGAACCAATCGGAGAAGATTTCCTTATCCATCCAAGCATTTTTTTGAGCTTTGTACTCAACAGGTAAGTGCCTCACATTTTTAAATGCACGGGGATTTTTATACTTCCCGATAACAAGAAGTTTAACCCGGTGTGATCCAGCAGCGTTCGCACATGTTAGCACGGTTACACGATCTTTATTTTTCTTGTAACCTGAAGCATTAGCCTCACCAGCCCCAGCAAGCGTTGATTCTGGCAAAAACCTCCAAAACAAGCCAGTTTCATCGGCATTGTATATCTGTGCTGGCGACAAATCATGTTGCTGCACAATCCGATTGAAATAATCGCAGTATTCTTCTGCGGCGTCGTGATCAGCTGATTTCTTCTCCCCGGAAATATCGAGTCGTCTTATCCCGTGCCGTAACTTGAAGCACGTTAGCCATCCATCGGAGAAAGCACACTTGTCAGTGAGCTCCATCCTTTCGTAGAAATCCTTCGCTTTCTCGATGAGCATGGGTCCGGAAATTGGAACACCCTCTGAACGCTTAAGAGAAAACCATTCATAAAGCACGGTATCCAGCTCTTCAAGCTTAGGCTTACGAAGCGTACGCCGTTTCTCGACACTCTTACATGTCTCCGAGCTTGAATAAAACTTGAGCAGCTTATCCTTCTGCGATTTGATGTCGTAGATTGTTGACGAACCGATTTTGAATTCATTCATAATGTTGATACGCTTCTCTCCCCTTTCTAGTCGTTGGCATATCTCGATTTTCTGTTTTAAAGTTAAGACCACTCTCTTCCTTTTGCTTGGACCAGCTTTTGGGAATTCCATAATGCAAGATGGAGGAGATAATTGCCGATGAAGATGGAAAGACACACAGAACAATGGTGGCTAGGAAGAGACTACCAGCAGCGTGGCAGACACACAGTAAAATGGTGTATCAGAAGAGACTACAGTACCAGCAGCGTGGGAGACACACAGCAAAATGGTGTATCAGAAGAGACTACAGTACCAGCAGCGTGGGAGACACACAGCAAAATGGTGGATCAGAAGAGACTACAGTACCAGCAGCGTGGGAGACACACAGCAAAATGGTGGATCAGAAGAGACTACCAGCATCGTGGGAGACACCCAGCAAAATGGCCGATCAGAAGAGACTCCAGGCAGCGCGGGAGAATCAACTCCTGCTACTGCAATGTTTCGGACTTCCGACAGCGCCAGGAGGCCGAGTAGTGGCACTTTTGAAAAGTACCCCTACTGACTAAATCGGCGTACTCGGACTCGGGATCGGCAACATTGCCGGTTATTTGAGAGGAGTTTTCGGAGTACTCGGCGTTCGCGGAGACTCGACTGCGACTCGGCAACATTGCCGGTTATTTGAGAGGAGTTTTCGGAGGATGATTTTTGCCGGTTAAGCGAGAATTCCGGATATTTGGGTGCCGGATAAACGAAAGTTTCCTGTATTTGCAGGAGGTCCCTGGGTGTGTGTCAGTATTTGCAGGGGGTCTCTGGAAGTGTGTCAGTATTTGCAGGGGGTCTCTGGAAGTGTGTCAGGATTTGCAGGGGGTCTCTGGAAGTGTGTCAGGATTTGCAGGGGGTCTCTGGAAGTGTGTCAGTATTTGCAGAGGGTCTCTGGAAGTGTGTCAGTATTTGCAGGGGGTCTCTGGAAGTGTGTCAGTATTTGCAGGGGGTCCCTGGAAGTGTGTCAGTATTTGCAGGAAGTCCCTGTGAGTGTGTCAGTATTTGCAGGGGGTCTCTGGAAGTGTGTCAGTATTTGCAGGGGGTCCCTGTGAGTGTGTCAGTATTTGCAGGGGGTCTCTGGAAGTGTGTCAGTATTTGCAGGAAGTCCCTGGAAGTGTGCCAGTATTTGCGAAGGGTCCCTGTGAGTGTGCCAGTATTTGCGAAGGGTCCCCAACAAAGAAAGGCTTGCTCTAATCTCACTCTGAAGAGACCTATTTGTTGAGGTACTGTGAATCATCAGGCACCTGTGGATCTGTACCGCAGCATCAGTCAATGTGTGGTATTGGGGAAGGGGAAGTTGGGGGGATTTTATCAAGGAAAAATCTCTACAGACCCGAGAAAAATGCCAGGTTTGCTCCACTATTTCTTAAAGCCAAAAACTCTGTTTTGTAGGGAGCGAGATGAGAGGATCCTCCATATATTTAATTGACTTTCTTTGAACTGCAGACTGTTGCTGGGGTTTGTAGTGAATTTACTCAAGTGAGATTGGAACACTGTGTACTGTACCATGAATTTGTCAGCTTTAATAAGCTTGGTTTTTATGAGAATTCTGCTTGAGCAATCACACAGTAATCTCGTTCCATTGTGTAATACCAAAGCACCTCATGCTCTCTGAAAGCTTTGTGTCAGAAGTATTCTCCACTAACCCTTTCGAGGCTAACTCGGCCAACTGGGCAGAGCAGCTGCCGCTCTGAGTTGTACATACCAGAAGAGTCGCAGGTTTGTTTGCGAGTCTGGGCTGAGTTAGCCAGTCTCATCCCAGGCATCTGTTTGAGTGCAGGTGTGGGGGTGGTGTGGGGGAGGGGGCCAAATTAGCCTGACCACCCCTGGACGATGGAGGGTAATACTTATTCAGCGTTCCCGCACCTGATCACCATCCGTTGACCCTCGCTGGAAAGTGCATGTGTAGCTGCCGCTGTCTTTTGGAAGTTAGAAAGTCCCTAGGAGTACGTCAATATTTGCAGGAGGTTCCCCCAGGAATGCATCAGAATTTGCAAGAGGGTGGCTGGAAGTGCATCACTATTAGTTAGGGAGTCGTGGAGAGTGTGCAGGAGATCCCCTGGAGGCAGTCAGTGTTTCCAGGACGCCGGGTGAGGAGGCTGTGTTGCTCCCGATGATCAAATGCCACCAAGACACTGCCTGGAATCATACTTTTCAAATTACCACTTGAGATGTGGGGCGGGCAGAGGTGGGGGTGGTCATGAAGCTGGATCCCAGCATGAATCAGCACCTTCAGAGAACGAGGGGTTGAAAATTAGAACGGGAAGGAGAAAGAAGTAAGAGGTGGGAGAATTAAAAATAAATTCTCTATTTTTTGGTGACCTTGTGTTTTTTTTTACTCATTCTTGGGATGTGGGCGTCGCTGGCATTTATTGCCCATCCCTAGTCATTTGATACAACTGAGTGACTTGCTAGGCTACTTCAGAGGCAGTTAAGAGTCAGCCACATTAGTGTGGGACTGGAACCGCATATAGGCCAGACCGGGTAAGAACGATAGGTTTCCTTCCCTAAAGGACATGAGCGAGCCAGTTGAGATTTTGCGACAATCTGACAGCTTCATAGTCACTTTTACTGACACCAGCTTTTCATTTCCAGATTTTCTTTCAAACTGAATTCAAATTATCCAACTGCTATGTTGGGATTTGAAATTTGTTGTGTGCAACGTATGTAACCCGTGAGTTCCACGCTGTCTGATCTGCACGGTGCTGATGGATTTTAATCGCCCGCCTCTGTTTCTGATGCCCCGATTTCAGCGGCTCGGGGTGCTTGCTTAATTTGCTTTTCAAAAGTGGATCCGTCGTAGAGGGGAAGCTGTCCTTCTCTGGTAGCGCAGTTTGGTGGGGCAAAAAGCGACGGAGATGGGGCATCACCATCTAAGATTCCGACAGAATACCCCCCGAGGGGGATTTCAAAAGGCCTGATGCGCGCTTCATTCAGTTTTCCAGTCAGCATTCTGACCACCGGCAAAATGGAAGTCACAGCCTGATGCCTCGGCATCCTGTGATTCAAGTTGCATTTCATCAAGTTATCAGTGAAGATTTTCAAATGGGCAATGGCGTTACTATTTTAAAGAGGAACCGGACTCTCGGGCCATTTGTCACTTTTAACGTAGCAAAACAAATTGCACACTGCAATGTCCCACAAACAGCAATGTGATAATGACCAGATAAATGGTATGAGGGATAAATATTGGCCAGGACACTGGGAAGAACTCCCCTGCTCTGCTTCGAAATAGTGGCCATGGAATCTTTTACGTCCACCTGAGAGAGCAGATGGGGCCACGGTTTAACGTCTCATCCGAAAGACGACACCTCCAACAGTGCAGCACTCCCTCAGCACTGCACTGGGAGTGTCGGCCTAGATTTTTGTGCTGAAGTCTCTGGAGTGGGACTTGAACCCACAACCTTCTGACTCAGAGGCGAGGGTGCTACCCACTGAGCCACGGCTGACACCTGTTTGGCCCAATTCCTGCTCTGTGCTGAGGCAACTGATCGCAGCCGGGGCGATGGTAACGGCGCTACAATTGGCCTCAGTGCCCTAAACTAGGGAGGGGTTAAAAGAATAAATCTGCCAGGGTTCCCACTACTGATTGCTGATTGGGACACGGAAGCTAATTGCAGAACCGACTATCAGTCCAGACCAGGGATCAAACCTGAGATCTTGCAGTCTTTTTATTTTCCCTCTTTTGCGGCTTACTCTCTCCCTGGGGAACAGAAGTTTTAGTCAAACTGAATTATCAACAGCTAGCTAACTTCAGCATCTGTAAGTATTGGAGCGGCTGCTGAGCATTTGAACAGAATGCACACGTCAAGTAGCGTGTTACTCATTCTGAATAACAGCTTTGTTTAAATGTGAATTACACTCTGGTACAAATATATTTAATGAAATCAGCCCAGTCCCGTTGAGCTAATAGAAGTTGAAGCCCGGAATATCTCTCTTTTATAACACTTAAGGTGATTTCAGATTGCGATAATGGCATCTTAAGGTCCTCTAAAGTGCAGGTCTCACGCAGCTGCATGCGGGCCCAGTGTATACCTCGCTAAGACTGGAAGTCTAGGAGACTCGCAATAAACGTTTTTATAGGGTTTCTCCAGTTGAGAATTCCCACAGCGCCCTGAGCTTTAACCGCCCAATATCGACGTCATTTGTACTGATAAACATAAGAAAAGGAGCAGGAGTAGGCCATACGGCCCCTCAAAGCCTGCTCCGCCATTCAATAAGATCATGGCTGATCTTCTACCTCAACTCCACTACCCCACCCCCCATCCCTATTTCCCTTGATTCCCATGGATTGGACAGAAATCCCTCATTGCTGTATCTCGGCTGGTGGTCATGGCATGTGCCCTCAAGTGATCTTCCTTGACTTTGAAAGGTGGCGGAATAAATGCTTCACCCAACTGTGGTTAAATATAAAACCTGCTGAAAAAAAGGTAATTATTAAACAGCAAGTGAACAGAAGCAATGACACACAGTTGGCCTTGGAGTTGCAAGTAGTAGGAACCCTGGCTGACTTTGTCGCTCTCCACAGCCTAGTGCACTGTACTGTAACAACAACTTGCATTTATACTGCACCTTTAACGTAGTAAAACATCCCAAGGTGCTTCACAGGAGCGTTATCAAACAAAATTTGACACCGAGCCACATAAGGAGATATTAGGACACGTGACCAAAAGCTTGGCTCAAAGAGGTAGGTATTAAGGAGGAAAGTGAAGTGGAGAGGTTTAGGAAGGGAATTTCCAGAGCTTAGGGCCGAGGCAGCTGAAGGCACGGCCGCCAATGGTAGAGCGATTAAAATTGGGGATGCGCAAGATGCCAGAATTGGAGGAGCGCAGATATCTCGGAGGGTTGTAGGGCTGGAGTAGGTTACAGAGATAGGGTGGGGCAAGGCCTTGGGAGGATTTGAAAGCACTATGGGAGCTAAATTCGGTTGATTTGTGCCTCCCGTTAGCGTCCTAAGAGGGCGCTAACGGGGCGCAAATCAACTGGTGCCTGGGCGCTGCGCCGCCGGCGATGACGTCATCGCCGTGCGCAGTGCCCCGCTCGTGCCCCGGCTGTAATATTGGGTGGCGCCCCCCGACTTACCGCCGGACGCTATGTCCACTGGGGTCAGGGGGGGCCTACCTGCGGCCGGGGCGGCGCTAGTTAAAGGGGAGGTGGCGGGTAGCCATTTTTGTTGCTGGCCGCCTGCCAGCACCTGCCCCCATTGCTGTCCCCGACCCCCGTGAAGCCCCCCCCACGGGGTGCCGGCTGCTCTCCATGAGCCCGGCACTCCTCTTGAGTGCCGGGCTCGTTTGCCGGCACTCCCGATCCCTGGTGGCCCAGCTGGGCGCTGGGACGCGCTGCGCCAGGCCCCTCCCCTTTAAGAAGTGGTGCTTTCAGATGGACTACTTAATTTTTATAAGAAAGGCTGAGAAACATTTTTCGAAAAAAAAATGACTACAACAAGCAAATTTAAATACGTGCCCCTTAAACTCAAGAAGAGCTGCTAATCAATGATATACATACAAACAGAACCCACGGGATGTTTGTATTTGAATTGAATGATCTGACCCCTCTTTGACCTATTTAAACAGACTAAACAATCTTTGAATTGGTATCAAAGCGAGCTGGGCTATTTTCTGTGAGTGCCTGTAGCGTTGAACCCCCCCATTTACCAGAACAGAAAGAAATAAACCAATTCCATGATGCACTGTAGACAATAATGCTTTGTGGGAAGCTGGCCTGAGTGAGTCCCAGTTGGTATTACATTTGGCTAGCGGCTGCTTTTACACAACCTGCACTGGCTCGGGTCTGGCATAACATAGTATCGTTATTGGTCATGATCAGGGTAATTCTTCATAATATACTACCTTTCAAGAAGCGAATTGCATTCTTTAGATGGAGTGGGGGTGTCAGGATGAATGGACAAGGAGTGGGAGGGACAGGAGCCAAGTTAAATCAGTCCACAGAGGGGTTTAAATGTCCCGCGTTAGTGATGGTGATCCTAGAGAGAGAAATTAGTCTGGGACTATGTTACTGTCTGTTAAAGTGATCAGCCTCAAACAATACTCATTACAGTTGTAAATGGAGTCTGAAGCACTTATTGACTGTAAAATCTCTCTTGATTTATTTTCGGCTGACGTATTTTATTTGTGATGTGTGCTCACTGTTTCACTTGTGTTCCAGCTGGCTCCCGCTGGGTTTGGCTCCCTGCCTGCCTCTCATAACAAAAACAAATACCTTCTTCAAATGTGCAAAACAGGTCAGAATGGAAAGAGCCTGAAACTCGGGGAAGTAGTGCAGGAAAAGGATGTACAAACAAGTTGGAAAAATAGTTCTGACGAAGGGTCATTGACCTGAAACGTTAACTCTGTTTCTCTCTCCACAGATGCTGCCTGACCTGCTGAGTATTTCCAGCATTTTCTGTTTTTATTTTGGAAAAATAGAATTGGCTGTGCAATGTTAGATCAGTCCGAGTATTTGGAGATCTTCCCTCAGGGTGAGCACAACTAAATCTATTGCAGCAGCTCTGGAGCAACTTACTCAACAACAACAATAACTTGCCTTTATATAGTGCCGTTAGTGTAGTAAAACGTCCCAAGGCGCTTCACAGGAGTGTAATCGGACAAAAATTGATGCAGAGAAGGAGACCTTAGGGCAGGTGACCAAAAGCTTGGTCAAACAGGTAGGTTGTAAGGAGCGTCTCAAAGGAGCAGAGAGAGGCGGAGAGGTTTCGGGAGGGAATTCCAGAGTTTAAGGCCGAGGCAGCTGCGGGCAAGCCACCAATGGTAGGTCGAAGGAAGTGGGGAATGCACAAGAGGCCCGGAATTGGAGGAATGCAAAGTTCTCGGAGGGTTGCAGGGCTGGAGAAGGTGGCAGAGCTAGGGAGGGGCGAGGCCTTGGAGGGATTTTTTATGTATCTTTTACAACAGCAAGACACATTTACATAGCACTTTTTACGTGACAGATGTCTCAAAGCACTTTACAGCAGATCGGAGAACACCATGCAGGAAGCAGAGGAGAAATTAGGGGGAAGCGCTCAAAAGCGTGGTCCAATAAATAGATTGTGAAGAGGTGTGGAGAGAGTTTAAGAGTGCAGCGAATTGGGGTCTGAGGCTCTGGTGGTAGGAGGAAGGTGTGGGGGGGGTGCGGCTGCATGAAGGGAGGGAGGGAGGGCAATACATGGTAGTGCAGAGAGGAGGGTATGTGCTGGGAAATAGCGTGCCTTTACTCATGGTTCGCTTGCTCACACATGTCTGTCCAAATTTGACCAAAAAGCTGTCCTATTCTAAATCCAAACAATAAGAGGCCGTGAAAGGAGGGACACGAATGCATGGCTTTTACTTCATAATGAGTTCAATTAAATTGCCTCAGGCTTATCCCAAAGCATCTAATATGTATAGTAATGCAATACGTTCCACATCGAGGAACTCTTGGAAAAGTTTTGAGGAATTTCCAGTAAAAACTGATCTGCAGCCTGGCAACTTTCGGCTTGTATTGCAACACGTTACTGCGAAGCTGGAGCCTCGGCAGCACCTTATATCCCATGGTTTAACATATCCCGCGGGCTTCCAGCAGCACTTTAACCGTTTCACTCTGTCTCAAGTTCCCCTGCTGAGACCTCAGACACTATGGATAAAAAGAAAAAAAGCTGTGACTCTGAAATAAAAACAGAAAATGCTGGGAATGCACAGCAGGACCATCCGCATTTGAAAAGAGGAAAGGCAAGTTAGCGTTTCGGATAGAGACCTGCTTTGTATTATAATTAATCCAAGGAATTGTGCTGCAACAGCTCAGCTACTAGGAAAGGAATCGACGTGTTTTAACTAGGGTCCTTAACAAAGCAAACTACGTAGGTATGAGAGACGAGTTGGCTAAGGTAGGTTGGGAAACTAGATTAAAAGATATGACAGTAGAAAAGCAATGGCAAACATTTAAAGAAATAATTCATAATTTGCAACGAATATACATTCCCTTAAGGAATAAAAACACCACGGGAAAAATGATCCAACCATGGCTAACGAGAAATTAAAGATAGTGTTAGATTAAAGGAAGAGGCTTATAATGTTGCCAAAAAGAGTAGTAAGCCTGAGGATTGGGAGGATTTTAGAATTCAGCAAAGGGGGACCAAGAAATTGATAAAGAAAAGTAAAATAGAATAGTAAACTAGTGAGAGACATAAAAACAGATTGTAAAAGCTTCTATAGGTATGTAAAAAGGAAAAGATTAGCGAAAGTAAACGTGGGTCCCTTACAGGCTGAGACAGGAGAAATTATAATGGGAAATAAGGAAATGGCAGGGAAATTAAACAAATACTTTGTGTCTGTCTTCATGGAAGAAGACACAAAAAACCTCCAGAAATAATGGAGAACCAAGGGTCTAGCGAGAATGAGGAACTGAAAGAAATTAGTATTAGTAAAAAAAATAGTACTGTTGACATTAATGGGACTGAAAGCCAATAAATCCCCTGAACCTGATGGCCTACATCTGAGGGTTTTATAAGAGGTGGCTATAAAGATAGTGGATGCATTGGTTGTCATCTTCCAAAATTCCATAGATTCTAGAATGGTTCCCGCGGATTGGAAGGTAGCAAATGTAACCCCACTATTTAAAAAAGGAGAGAGAGAGAAAACGGGGAACTACAGACCAGTTAGCCTGACATCAGTAGTAGGGAAAATGCTAGAATCTATTATTAAGGACGTGGTAACAGGGCACTTAGAAAATAACAATAGGATTGGGCAAAGTTAACACGGATTTATGAAAGGGAAATCATGTTTGACAAATCTGTTAGCGTTTTTTGAGGTTGTAACTAGCAGAATACATAAGGGGGAACCAGTGGATGTTGTATATTTCGATTTTCAGAAGGCATTCGATAAAGTGCCACACATGAGGTTATTAAACAAAATTAGGGCTCATGGGATTGGGGGTAATATACTAGCGTGGATTGAGGATTGGTTAACGGACAGAAAACAGAGAGTAGGAATAAACGGGTCATTTTCGGGTTGGCAGGCTGTAACTAGTGGGGTACCGCAAGGATCAGTGCTTGGGCCTCAGCTATTCACAATCTATATTAATGATTTAGATGAGGGGACCAAATGTAATAAATCCAAGTTTGCTGATGATACAAAGCTAGGTGGAAATGTAAGTTGTGAGGAGGATGCAAAGAGGCTTCAGGGGGTTATAGACAGGCTAAGTGAGTGGGCAAGAACATGGCAAATGGAATATAATGTGGAGAAATGTGAAGTTATCCAATTTGGTAGGAAAAATTGAAAAGCAGAGTATTTTTTAAATGGTGAGAGATTGGAAAATGTTGGTGCTCAGAGGGACCTGGGTGTCCTTGTACACGTATCACTGAAAGTTAATATGCAGGTACAGGAAGCAATTAGGAAAGCAAATGGTATGTTGGCCTTTATTACAAGAGTATTTGAGTATAAGAGTAAAGACATCTTACTGCAATTATATAGGGCCCTGGTGAGACCACACCTGGAGTATTGTGTACAGTTTTGGTCTCCTTACCTAAGGAAGGATATACTTGCCATAAAGTGCAACGAAGGTTCATCAGACTGATTCCTGGGATGGGGGGGATTGTCCTATGAGGAGAGATGAGTAGACTGGGCCTATATTCTCTAGAGTTTAGAAGAATGAGAGGTGATCTCATTGAAACATACAAAATTCTTACAGGGCTTGACAGGGTAGATGCAGGGAGGATGTTTCCCCTGGCTGGGGAGTCTAGAACCAGGGGTCACAGTCTCAGAATAAGGCGTCGGCCATTTAGGACTGAGATGAGGAGAAATTTCTTCACTCAGAGGCTGTTGAATCTTTGAATTCTCTACCCCCAGAGGGCTGTGCAGGCTCAGTCGTTGAGTATATTCAAGACAGAGATCCATAGAGTTTGGGATATCAAGGCATATGGGAATAGTGCAGGAATGTGGAGTTGAGGTAGAAGATCAGCCACGATCTTATTGAATGGCTCGAGGGGCCGAATGGCCTACTCCTCCTCCTATTTCTTATGTTCTTAATCTAGCGAGATTACAGATATTGTTAAACCAACAGAAGATTGATCTGTCACTGTCATACAATGGAGTGATTGATCAGTTAAATACAATAATAGTTCCTGCCACTCGTAACGAGGTGCAAACATCTGTAATCTGAAATAAAAACAGAAAATGCTGGAAAAAACTCAGCAAGTCAGGCAGCATCTGTGGAGAGAGAAACAGAGTCAACATTTCATGTCGATGACCTTTTATCAGCACCAGTTTCATCAGTTTCCCCCCCCCCCGATTTCCGACCCCCAATTCCTGACTACCACCGATTCCCATCTCCTCCCGACTCCCCCCCCCGATTCCCGACTCCCCCCCCGATTTCCGACACCCCCCCATTTCCGACTCCCCCCCCCGATTTCCGACTTTTCCACGATTCCCGACTCCCCCCCCCCCCCCGATTCCTGACTACCCCCGAATCCCATCTCCTCCCAGTTTCCGACTTTCCCCCCCGATTCCCAACTCCCCCTGCTTTCAGAGACCCCGATTCACGACTTCCCCCTGTTTCCCGACTCCCCCGATTTCAGAAACTCCTTGGTTCCAGAATTCCCCCGATTCCTGTCTGTTCCCGACTCACTCCGATTCCCGACCCCCCAATTCCTGACTAACCCCTGACTCCCCCAGCCGGTCCCGGCTCGCTGCAGGTGACGGCTCTGAGCAGCAGCTGGTGACAAGCTCCGTGGGAAAGGCTGGGAAATTACTCTGTTTAACATGAATGTGGTTTAGCCTGGTTCTGACTCCCGACGCCAGGCCAACAGTTAGTCATTGGCCCGGATTTTGCGGGGCCTATGACCGCGGTCATTGTTGTGTGGGCATATGCAACAACCATTGTGTGCCTGGACGAATAATCCAGAAGACGTGAGTTCAAATCCCACCACAGCAGCTGGGGAATTTAAATTCAGTTAATTAAATAAATCTGGAATTAAAAAAGCTAGTATCAGTAATGGAACTATCGGATTGTCGTAAAAACCCAACTGGTTCACTACTGTCCTTTAGGAAAGGAAACCTGCCTTCTTTACCCAATCTGGCCTAGACCCACAGCAATGTGGTTGACTCTTAACTGCCCTCTGAAATGGCCTAGCAAGCCACCCAGTTGTGCCAAACCGCTTTAACAAAGTCAGCACTATGGGAGTACCTTCACCACAAGGACTGCAGCGGTTCAAGAACGCGGCTCACCACCGCCTTCTCAAGGGCAATTAGGGATGGGCAATAAATGCCAGCCTTGCCAGCAATGCCCACATCCCATGAATAAAAAAAGTCATCGAGTCATAATGGCACAGAAGGAGGCCATTCGGCCCATCGAGTCCGTGTCGGCTCTCTGTAGAGCAATCCAGTCAGTTCCACTCCCCGCTCTATCCCCGTAGCCCTGTAAGTTTATTTCCCTCAAGTGCCTATCCAATCTCCCCTTGAAAACATTGAGTGTCTCCGCTTCCACCACTTCCGTCGGCAGCGAATTCCAGGTCATCACCACTCGCTGCATAAAAAAGTTTTTCCTCACATCCCCCCTGTATCTCTTGGCCAAAACCTTAAATCTGTGTCCCCTAGTCCTTGTACCATCAACTAGTGGGAACAGCCTTTCCCTGTGTAGCCTATCCAAACCTGTCATAATCTTGTACACCTCGATCAAATCATCCCTCAACCTCCTTTGCTCTAATGAAAACAAATCCAGCTTCTCCAACCTGTCCTTGTAGCTAAGATCCCCCATCCCCGGAACCATTCTGGTGGGAGTATCTGTTATCGTGGTGGTGTTGGTTGAGGGAGGAATGTTGGCCGGGACACTGGGAGCAATCGCTTCTTTCAGTAGTGTCTCAGAATCTTAAGAACCAGTCAACAGGATCTCTGTTGAAGATTGCACCTGAACGATAGCATCTCCAACAGTGCTAAAGTCCTGGTGTGAGGCTTGAATAGGGAATAGGATTACCCTGGAGTCTCCAGGAATTAAAGATTAATCTCCAGAACACTGCCGCGAGCAAAACCCTGGAGAAAAATCATTGGGGGCATTAAAAAAAATTGTGTTTTTTTTTTCATTTTCTTTGAACATGTTTGTTTGTTAGTTGTAAAAATATTGGAGATGGGGGGAAAAAAAGACTGTTCAACTAACAGTCAAGAGTCATCCAATCGGGTAACAAAGAGTCTGATCTTTTTCTGATTGGTGAGGGAAGGCGGCGTGAGGATGGACGTGTCGGGCGACCAATGGCGGTGGGGGGGGGGGGTCAGGTGATGAAACCTTCTGGACCAGAGTTGGCAACCCTCGGCTTGAACACACCCTTCTAACTCACAGGAAAAAGTGAAACCAACTGAGCCCAACTAACAGAGCAGTCGCAACATTAAGCTTCGAATGATGATTCGACGGGGGAAAGCAACAATCTCTTGTAATGCTCTGGCATGGGTGTGCCTGAGAAAATGTCCCTGTGAAAACATATTGCCATTATCAAGGCTCCCGTTAAATAACAACTAGGCATGCCTGAGTTATAATTGTGGTAAACCTACCATTTTATTTTATAATAAATTCAATTTATTGTGGAACCCCTCACTTCCCCCAGTCTTCCCTTCCTCCGACAGTCGTTGGGGTCTTAAAATTTATCACTGTACCTTGATTTACCTTGTCTGCTCATTTACTCTCCTCAGCCTGAGGGGCATCCTGCACTGTGGATTTCGCCCTTTCACCCGAGTTACTCTGCCAGTCTGAATCTCTTCCCTTCCCTCCCCTACCACCATTGCCAAAGAATGAATTGCTGAATGATTTTATAAATTAACAATGCTGTTCAGCAGTTTCAAATTAAGCCATAGTCCTAGCCCTGTATGTTTTAATTACCTGGACTGGATGTTTTATGATACATCACGGGAATTAAAAGATTTATAATGAAGTTAAATGCCAACTACGAATTAAGTGGAACTCTCTGCAAATTTGTAGTTAACCTTTAGCCTGCAGACAGATGTGAAAAATAGACCGTGTAGTGCAGCTAGCACATGATTAACAAGTCGAATTCCCTGCTGTTTTCAGAATATCTTCTACATCTCTCTTCCCTCACCACAAAGTTGCCTTTTAGAAAGGCTGAGGTTAGTTTCTTTTTCATTTGTTTTTGGGATGTGGACGAGGCCGCATTTATTGCCCATCCGTCACTGCCCTGAGAAGGTGGTGGTTGGCCTTCTCCTTGACCCACTGCAGTCCCAGGATGGTGTTGGGTAGGGAGGGGCTCAACTCATGCAGCCCAGTATTGCACGTTATTAGGATACCTCAGTTGACCTTCCCTTGTGCTTTTGCAACCATTCCTTTTATTTTTCAAGTCCTTATTTTGTCACCTCCACCTTCTCCTGAGGGTGCCGACTCCTCACTGGGATATGGTCCCATGAGCACCAGCTGTCCTCTGGTACCTCACTCAACTTCATGTGTGACCATAGACAGTGAGGCTCAGTCAGATTTTGGCCAAACATCAAACCCAAGCCCAGCCATGTCTGATCCACCCCTTCCTCAACATCTGCACTCATCAGAGGGAGATCAGGAGTGGGAACTCAGCTTGATTATCATGCTCCCTAACTCAGGGCTAACTGTAGATTTCTAACTCCTGCTCCAGTTGGGATGAAATAACTTAGCCCAGACCAGGCATCAAAACGTGGGGCCGTCTGGTCGTTGTGGACCATATTTCCTTTTCTTCCAAATAAGAAAATAGGATGACTAATGGAAGTGTTAAACAGGACTGCATTCAGCCACTGAGAAATCCTATATTAAATTAATAATGTCATTTTGTGAGATGCAACAACAACTTGCATTTATAAAGCACCTTTAACATAGTAACACGTCCCAAGGCGCTTCACAGGAGCGTTACCAGACAAAAATAATTGACACCGATCCAAAGCAGGAGACTTTAGGACAGATGACCAAAAACTTGGTCAAAGAGGTAGGTTTCAAGGAGCCTCTTAAAGGAAAGAGACGTGAAGAGGTTTATGGAGGGATTTTCGGAGCTTAGGGCTTTGATAGCTGAAGGCATGGCCTTACTGGAGGTAAAAAAGGCATGGATGAGGATTTTAGCAGCAGATGGGCTGAGGCAGCGGTGGAGATGGGTGATATTTTGGAGATGGGAGTAGGCAGTCTTGGTTATGGAGAGTATATGGGGTCGGAAGCTCAGCTCAGGGTCAAATAGGATGACGAAATTGCGAACAGTCTGGTTTAGCCTGAGGCAGTGACCAGGGAAGAGATGGAGTTGGTGGCTAGGGAATGGAGTTTGTGGTGGGGACAGAAGAAAATGGCTTTGGTCTTCCCAATGTTTAATTGGAGAAAGTTTCTGCTCATGCAGGACTGGAGGTCGGACAAGCAGCCTGACGACACAGAGGCAGTGGAAAGGTCGAGAGAGCTGCAGAAATCAAAACCTTTCTCTAGTCTGAAGTGACAGCTGAATTCAATCTGAACTGTACTGACAAACCTCGAGACATGGTTAAAATTGATAGACTACAGGTAGATACATTGGCCTGGTCTGACACTCTTGTCTTTATGTTTCTGCCTTTTTCTGTCTTGCTGCAGATCGTGATCCGCGGGGAGCTCGAAGCACCTGACACACAGGAGCTGATACAGTGCGTCAATAAACACTTTGTACACAACAAGGTAGGAGATGGATGTGTGCTTGCGGAAAAGGGGCAATTGGCTGGATTCAGTGACTGGGGATATAAATACAGAAAAGAAAAGGAGCCTATTACGGAGGAACTCAGCTGCCTGAAAATCTCTCATTACCTGTCGTAAGAGATGCAAGTTGTTGTCTAGGGCTGAAGTAATTGTCAATAATGATTGGAAGTTTGAGTCTGAACTCTGGATGAGTGACACTGTAAAATGTGTTAGGAGTGCCAGCAAGGGTCACACTTCCTTCTGCAGGAATAATCGGTGTCCAATGGGATGCGTGAAATCCAAACCGGCCTAATGCAAGTATGTGTACGTGTAGAGGACTTTCTCCAGTTTCTAGACATGGTAGAAAGCTCTCGAAAATGTCAGATATATGCAGAAAGTGCGTTCCCGTGGAAACGCACGCTGCAGTTTATCTAAGCCCAGTTCATTCCCCCAGATATTATTTTTTAACTTTTCATTGGCGAGCTAAAGACATAACTCTCCAAATGTTAGCTTCACCAGAACCTCCCTTAAGTCTACATCACTTCAAGCTATTGGACTTATGATTATGTCACGTTCATCACAATCTCAATCTGTCTATCCCACTTCAAGCTATTACTCAGGATTCTCATGGTAAGGCCTCAGCTGGAGTATTGTGTCCAACTCTGGGCACCACACTTTAGGAAGGATGCCAAGGCCTTGGAGAGGGTGCAGAATTTCTGTAATTTCTTGGGTGCTTCATTAGACTTTGCTGCCCCCAGCCCCAGTTTAGTATTATCTGCAAATTTGACCAATTTATTTTGCATTTCGGAATCCAGGTTATTTAGATCAAAAACAGTAGAGGTCTCAATTTTGAGGCACTCCACTCAGCACATCTCCCCAGCACAATATCACTTCCCTAACTAAGGCCTGCTACTTTCTGTCTTTTAGCCAATTCTGTATCCACCTCCAGGTTTTGCCAAGGATACTGAAAGCCTTAACCTTGTTTTTGAAATATCCACTTGGGATGTCACTTCCTTAAAAAAAACAAAGAGGTTAGTCAGGATCTGTCCCTTCTGAAACTGTGCTGACTGCCACTTACTAGGTTATTTACATTTGTACTCTTCAAATTTGTTCCGAATGAAAAGTTTGTTCCTAATGATGGATTCCATTATTTTGTCGATTAATGATGCAATGTCTGCTGTTATCCATGTCTGTAAATAGGTACCATATCCTTGTACAAGACCTCGGTTAGGCCTCAATTAGAACACTGTCCACTTTTAGTCTCCTCACATGAAGGGTGATATTGAGACTTTGGAAAGGGTGCAGAGGAGGGCCACAAGATTAACTCCCAGTTTGAAACACCTTAGTTACCCAGATAGGTTCAAAGAGCTGATTCTCTATACTTTAGAAAAATGTAGACTTGGGTGTTTGATCGAGATTTGTAAAATAATGAAGGGACTAGATTGTGTTTATATAGACCAATTATTTCAACTGGACCTGACCAGAGGTCACACTTACAAGTTATGTAAGGTCAGATCTAGGTTAGATGTCAGGAGGTGGTTCTTTTCCCAGAGAATAGTGGGCCTCTGGAACAGGCTGCCGTCTCGTGCGGTGGACGCTGATTCGCTAAATTCCTTCAAGCGAGAGCAGGACCTGTTTCTGATTGGGGCGGAGACAACCTCATACAAGATACATGGTAACATAAATCAGGCCCAATGTGATTTCCTGGACTAGTTTTGACCGCCTAAGGGGGTCGGAGAGGAATTTTCCGGCTTTTTTTCCCCCTAATTGGACTGGGTCTTTTAATCTGGGTGGGGTGGGGTGGGGAGTTTTTCATGATGCACAAGGCATCACAACTGTGTGGGACAGGCTGGATGGGCCAGTAGGTCTTTTCCTGTCTGCCATTTTCGTATGTTCGTACATTGGCTTGTTTCCATTCCACTGGGACCTCCCTTGTATTCAGGTGACTCCCTTGTGATGACTGTCAGGAATTTGTAGATTTGTCCTGACTCATACTTAGTATCGTTGATGATTTATTGGTTTTGAAGCCTTTAGCTGTCTCTAGGAAAGCCATGCAAATGATATCAAAGTCATTATATTTAGGCTTGGAGCCTCCTATGATGAGCAGTATGCTAGCCTCGAAAAAGTTGTTAGAACTCTCCACTCTGAAGTATTTCTGAATCCACACTTTAAAGCGTGTCATAGAGTCATAACGGCACAGAAGGAGGCCATTCGGCCCATCGCGTCTGTGCCAGCTCTCTGTAGAGCAATCCAGTCAGTCCCATTCCCCTGCTCTATCCCCGTAGCCCTGCAAGCTGATTTTTCCCTCAAGTGCCTCACCACTCGCTGCGTAAAAAAGGTTTTCCTCACATCCCCCCTGTATCTCTTGCCCAAAACCTTAAATCTGTGTCCCCTAGTCCTTGTACCATCAACTAGTGGGAACAGCCTTTCCCCATCTAGCCTATCCAAACCTGTCATAATCTTGTACACCTCTATCAAATCACCCCTCAACCTCCTTTGCTCTAATGAAAACAAATCCAGCTTCTGCAACCTGTCCTCGTAGCTAAGATCCCCCATCCCCAGAACCATTCTGGTAAATCTCCTCTGCACCCTCTCAAGGGCCTTCACATCCTTCCTAAAGTGTGGTGACCAGAACTGGACGCAATACTCCAGTTGTGGCCTAACCAGCGCTTTATAAAGGTTCAGCATAACTTCTCTACTTTTGTACTCAATACCTCTATTTATGAAGCCCAAGATCCCATATGCTTTGTTAACCACTCTCTCAATATGTCCTGCCACCTTCAGGGACCTATGCACATTGACTCTCAGATCCCTCTGTCCCTGTACACTCTTTAAAACTGTGCCACTAAGTGTATATTACCTCTCCCTGTTCCTTCTGCCAAAATGCATCACCTCACACTTCTCTGTATTAAATTCCATCTGCCACTTGTCTGCCCATTCTGCTAGCCTTGCTATGTCCTGTTGCAGTCGATTGATATCATCATCACTGCTTGCCACACCCCCAAGTTTGGTGTCATCGGCAAATTTAGAAATTCTACTCTGTATTCCAATATCCAGGTCATTTATATATATATATATCAAAAAAGCAGTCGCCCCAGCACTGACCCTTGGGGAACACCACTGTCTACCATCCTCCAGTCTGAAAAATAGCCATTTACCACAACTCGCTGTTTTCTGTCCTTAAGCCAATTCCTTATCCAAGCTGCCACTGACCCATCTATTCCATGAGTCTCAATTTTGTTAACCAGCCTTCTATGTGGTACTTTGTCAAACGCCTTCCGAAAATCCATGTAGACAAAATCCATGTAGACAACATCCATTGCATTCCCTTCATCAATCCTCTCTGTTACTTCATCAAAAAATTCAATTGGATTAGTGAAACACGATCTGCCTTTTACAAATCCGTGTTGGCTCTTCATAATTAGCTTAAACCTCTCCAAGTACCTGTTCATTTTTTCCTTGATTATTGTTTCTAAAACTTTACCCACCACTGATGTTAAACTGTAGTTACTAGGATTATCCTTACACCCTTTCTTGAACAATGGTGTCACATTTGCCACTTTCCAATCCTCAGGCACCTCCCCCGCATCTAGGGAAGATTGGAAAATTATGGCAAGCCGTTCCGCTATCTCCTCCCCCAATTCCCTTAGCAACCTGGGATGCAAGCCATCTGGACCAGGCGACTTGTCCACTCTAAGCATACCCAACCTTTCTAGTACATCCTGTCTATCAATTTTCACCCCTTCCATTGCTTCTAGCTTTTCTACTTCTACTGATATTTTGTCAGCATCCACCTCCTTAGTAAACACCGATACAAAGTACTCATTGAGTATTCTAGCCTTGCCCTCTGCCTCTAAGCATATATCACCTTCTTTGTCTCTAATAGGCCCCATCCCGCCTCTTACTACCCGCTTACTGTTTCCATGCCGGTAGAAGATTTTTGGGTTCCCTTTTATATTAACCGCCATTCTACTCTCATATTCTCTCTTTGCCAATCTTATTTTCATCTTCACATCCCCTCTCAACTTATTGTATTTGGTCTGGTTCTCCCTTGAAGAATTCACCTGACATGCATCATGCACCCTCTTTTTTTGTTTCATCATCTTCTCTATCTCACTTGTCATCCAAGAGTCCTTGCTTTGGTTCCCTTACCCTTCCCTCTTGTTGGAATGTACCTAGCCTGTACTTGGAACATCTCCTCCTTAAAGATCACGCATTGTTCCGTTACAGTTTTTCCTGTCAGTCTTTGGTTCCATTTTACCCTGGCTAGATTCTTTTGCATCCCATTGAAGTTAGCCCTATTCCAATTTTGAAGTTCCACTCTAGATTGTTCCTTGCTCCTCTCCATTGCTAATCTAAATCTTATGATACGATGATTACTCGTACCCAAGTGTTCTCCCACAGACACTTGGTCGACCTGGCCCACCTCATTCCCCAGCACCAGATCCAGCAATGCCTCCTTCCTAGTTGGGCCAAAAACATATTGGTCAAGGAAATTCTCCTGAACACATTTCAGAAATTCCTCCCCCTCCTTTCCCTTTACCCTAGCATTATCCCAATCGATATTTGGGTAATTAAAGTCCCCCAATATCACCACTCTATAGCTCTTGCATATCTCTGCGATTTCCCTGCAGATTTGTTCCTCTACCTGCCTCTCACTATTTGGAGGCCTATAGAATACACCCAATAGCGTGATCATACCCTTTTTGCTCCTCAACTCTAGCCAAATGGATTCTGTCCTTGTCCCCTCAAGAACATCCTCCCTTTCCAACACTACAATGTCTTCCTTAATCAGCACTGCCACCCCACCTTCCCTTTTTCCTTCCCTATCTTTTCTGAACACCTTGTACCCTTGAATATTAAGTGCCCAGTCCTCACCGTTTTTAAGACACGTTTCCATTATTGCCACAACATCATATTGCCACACAGCTAATTGTGCTTGTTGCTCACCAACCTTATTCACCACACTTTGTGCATTTATGTACATGCATTCTAAACCCATTTTTGAATTTTTCGTAGTCTTTCTTAGTCTGCTCCTATCTAATATGGTACTACTACCGCCTCTGGTACTATCTCCTCTAGTACTATCCAACACACTCACTCTTTTATGCACCTTATTCCTCTTTTCTACTCCTATATGCTGGTGCCCATCCCCCTGCCAAGCTAGTTTAAAGCCTCCCCAACAGCACTAACAAACCTCCCCGTGATAATATTGGTCCCGGCTCTGTTGAGGTGTAACCTGTCCGGCTTGTACAGGTCCCACCTTCCCCAGAAACGGTCCCAGTGCCTCAGGAATCTAAAGCCCTCCCTCCTGCACCATCTCTCCTAGCACGTGGCACCGGGAGTAATCCGGAGATTACTACCTTTTGAGGTCTTGCTTTTTAATCTCTCTCCTAGCTCCCTAAACTCTGCCTGCAGGACCTCATCCCTCTTTCTACCTATGTCATTGGTACTGATATGGACAACGACCTCTGGCTGTTCACCATTCCCCCTCAGAGTGTCCTGCAGCCACTCAGTGACATCCTTGACCCTGGCACCAGGGAGGCAACATACTATCCTGGAGTCACGTCTACGGCCGCAGAAACGCCTGTCTGCTCCCCATACTATCGAATCCCCTACCACTATTGCTCTTCAACTCTTTTTCCTCCCCCCCCCCCCCCCCCGGCCCCCCGTGCAGCTGAGCCACCCGTGGTGCCGTGGACTTGACTCTGGCTGCACTCCGCAGAGGAACCAGTACTCAGAACAGAATTCTGGTTGGAGAGTGCAATGCACTCCGGGGACTCCTGCACTACCTGCCTGGTCCTCCTCTTCTGACTGGCGGTCACCCATTCCCTCTCTGCTTGCATACTCTTAAGCTGTGGGGTGACCAGCTCTAGAAACGTGCTATCCACGTAACTCTCAGCCTCACAGATGCATGGTCCCCGCCAGGGCCACTGGAAGGTCCAAATGAAGCAGCGTGGACCTAGTGCAAGGTTCCCAGCATCAGAGAAGGATCCTACAGTAAAGATAGGGAGAGGTTACAGGAACTTAAGAAATTTTAAATCCTTCCTTCTAGAATGTGTGCTTGCCTTGCGGCAGTGCCAGAGGATAATCCCCTCAGTATTCTGAAAGCAGCGTACACACTGCGGGACAACAGTTTACAGCAGAAACAGATGTACGTTCACTGGTGCTCAATCATAGCTCATGGACAGTTTATAGAGTGCTGTGTGAACTGAATGTGACCTGTGTGATTACAGCTCCATAGGGCCGACAGAAGCTTGTCTGTCATTGAATCCAATGTTGGCCCATATAAGTACAGACCCTGGTGCACCTCTATACTGACAGATGTGTTTCCTGCTGATGATGATGTCTGGGGAAGGGTGTAGCGTGGCTCAGTTCCTCGGGTTGGATCTGTGTTCCTCTGGATTGTGATGGCTCCAGGAATTCCCCAAAATTCATCACAAGTGAAGGGCTTTGCCTGGCGGGTGGATGGTTTCTGTTTTCTTTGAACCTGAAGATGGTTTGAAAGAATTGGAGCATTTACTTTGGAGGATGTTGGTAATCTGCTTTATAATATCTACGCTTCCATTAGGAAACTCCAATTCACCTTTTCCCCTTCACGTTCAAAATCATTCTAGACCAGACTTATTCCTCCTCCTCCTACCACTTCTATAGTTACCCTATCCTACTCTAGCTCTCTTTACTATATCCTTACTGTACATCTAATTGGGGTGTTTACAATAATCAAAGGAGTTGATGGTGTAGAAAGAGAGAAACTATTTCTTTTGGTGGGGGAGTCCAGAACAAGGAGGCATAACCTTAAAATTAGAGCTAGGCCATTCAGTAGTGATGTTAGGAAGCACTTCTTCACACAAAGGAGAGTGGAAATCTGGAACTCTCTTCTCCAAAAAGATGTTGAGGCTGGGGTCAATTGAAAATTTCAAAACTGAGATTGGTCGATTTTTGTTCGGCAAGGGTATTAAGGGATACGGAACCAAGGAGGATAAATGCGGTCAAGGTACAGATCAGCCATGATCTGATTGAATGGTGGAACAGGCTCGAGGGGCTGAATGGCCTCTTCCTGTTCCTATGTACCCTATCCTGCTCTGTTCCCCTCTCCTGTTGTTTTCACAATAACTATCCTGCTGTGTTTGCATAAATAAAAGGTAAAAACAAATCAAATGCTGGGAATATGACACAAAAACAGAAAAATACTAGAAACACTCAGCAGGTCAGTCAGTTTCTATGGAGAGGGAACAGACCAGCCAATGTTTCAGGTTACACCCCTTCATCAGAACTGGAAACACAAAAGGTGAACAGATATTTTCAGTACGATTAGAGCAAAGTGGAGGGGAGAAGAAAAAGAGAGAGGATTTATCTGTCAAATGACCTGTAAATTGTTCAAAGGAAAAATATGAGAGTGATAGATGGCGGAGATGATCAGACAATGGAAAGAGGCATGAACAACGTTGGAGAAACAAAGAACACAGGACTAACTAAAGCGGTGGGAGGCAACTCGGAGAAGATGGGAGGCCCGAAAGCCTGTAGATCAGGTCAGAAATTAAACAGGAGAAGCTGGTAAAGTTCCAGTCTGTTCCCCTCCTCTCCTGCTGCTTTTTAGTTATCCATTCTGTGCAACATGTCACCGCATGGCTACATAGCATGAGGCGCTTGTTTCACTATCCCATTATGCAGGACTTACCATAGTTACAGGAAGCTGGTAACTTTAGTTTGTCTGCTCTGTTTACAAGTAGCTGACACTTTATTGATTCTTCCCTTGCCACTTTTCACCACTCTTAAAGATGCTGACTCCTTGTTCGGGCTCTGCGTCCGCGTGTACCAGGTACCCTCAGAAACCTCACTCACAATCCATTATTCATGCATGGACCCAGACAATGATTTTCTGTAGCTATTCAACCACTGGAGACATTACAGCCAAGCCACATCCTGTCCTCATCTCGGCCCTCGCACATGCACACGTCCAGCCAGGCTTTGCTGGACAGAGGTACTGAGGACAGTGGGAGCTTCTCTTGCACCACCCAGGCTGAGGCCAGCTCACTCAGCATAGACGGGGGATCGAATCCGAGACCTTTCTGAGCTGTTGCTCATTGAATAAACTCGCTGAGCTATTGGCGGAGCCCCATTTTTGAACTAATTTTTACACTGACAACTCCAGCAATAATGAATCTGTGAGCTGCATAAGTATAAATAAAATAAAATAAAATAAATCAAAATGAACGTAGCTACAGCAACTAAAATCTGCTGACTTGTTTCTGTGTTTGGTGGGCTCCATTTAAATATGGCCCGGTATTTTCTGACAGTATATCTGAATGCCGCGTTCATGGGCTAGTTTCAGAAATTTATTTTGCAAATGTTGAAAAGTTCACGGTTCTGCTTGACTAAACAACAAGTATACTTTCTTCTCCCGTTGTAATGTGAACTGGTCATAAACGTCAGAAGAATTTCAAGTAGGTTTACTGCTAACCAGGGACTTTGTGCAGTCTGGGTTAGTCTCGCTGGTGGGAAAAATAGCCTCTCACAGCTGGATTGCTTCAGCGTACCAGACTATAGGTTGCATTTGTGAGAAAGTTGTTGAGGTTTCTAGTCTTTTTTGATATGGAAAAAAAGAACTAACTACAAGAGTAGGCCATTCAGCCCCTCGAGCCTATTCTGCCATTCAACTAGATCATGGCTGATCTGTACCTCAACTCCATTTGCCTGCCTTTGCTCCATATCCCTGGATGCCCTTACCTAGCAAAAATCTATCGATCTCAGTCTTGAAAGCTCCAATTGTCCCCAGCATCCGTAGCCTTTTGGGGGAGTGAATTCCAGATTTCCACTACCCTTTGTGTGAAGAAGTGCTTCCTGATTTCTCCTGAATGGCCTAGCTCTAATTTTAAGATTATGCCCCCTCGTTCTGGACTCACCCACCAGAGGAAATAGTTTCTCTCTATCTACCCTATTGAATCCTTTTATCATTTTAAACACATTGATTAAATCACCCCTCAATCTTCTATACTCAAGCGAATACAAGTCAAGTTTATGCAACCTGCCCTCGCAATTTTACCCTTGAACCCCCGGTATCATTCTGGTGAATCTGCGGTGCACCTATAATCACCTGCACATCCGCAGGACATCTCAAAGCGCATCAGAGCCAATTAAATACTTCTTGAAATGTAGTCACTGTTACTGTGTGGGTAAATGCGGCAGCCAGTTTGTGCATAGCAAGGTTCCACGAGCAGAAAATGAACGACCAGGTAATCTGTTTCATGATGGTGGTGGGCGAGGAAGGGATGTTGGCCCAGGACAGCAGGAGAACTCCTCACTCTTCTTTGAGAGCTCTACTAGGATCGTTTACATCTACCTGAGAATGAACCTCGGTTTAACGTCTCATCCGAAAGACACCGATCGATCGGAAGAGGCACTGCTGGCTCAAGAGGTGCATGCCCCTCGCTGCGTGGTGTTAGCCACTCAGATCAGGAAAGGCTCAGGATCAAACCCGGGTTGTGTTAGCTGATCTTAACCAGGGAGTCACTAAAGAACACTACAATTGGCCTCAGTACCACTGGGGCTTGGGAGGGAACAGAAAATCAATGTGGTGAGAATGTGGAACTCGCCACCACATGGAGTGGTTGAGGCAAATAGCATAGATGCATTTAAGGGGAAGCTAGATATATATGAGGGAGAAAGGAATAGAAGGATGTGTTGATAGGGTGAGATGAAATAAGTTGGGAGGAGGCTTGTGTGGAGCATAAACACCGGCATAGACCAGTTGGGCCGAATGGCCTGTTTCTGTGCTGTAAATTCTATGTAATTCAGGGTTCCTGCCTTCACAACACCATCCAGTGACCCCAACTGAAAAGTGTGTGGGACGTCAGATGAGGATGGAATTAGGGCTTAGCTGTGACGCTCCCTGTGACTGATCAGCCTGCTACCTTTTGTCTAGACTCACACATGAAGGTGGTCACGTGGCTGAGGTACCAGAGTATGGACAGTCAGTCCGTACACCAGAATGACTTCAAGAGAGGAGGGGATTAAATTGGGAAAAGAACAAAAAGAGAAGAGTAGCACTCCTCGTGAGAACTTTAGCACGCTCTCCATCTCCGAATCCAGCCGCAGGCTTCTGATTGGATCAGCGGGTGATATTTGACCTACTAAGCATCGGCAATGATTGCTCAGTGAAGCTGGTACAGGTGCAAGCAGGACATCGCCTCATTTATCAGCGCAACCTATTTACTTACTGAGCCACAGCCATTAATCTGTGAACACTGACAGGGATAAAGTAATATAAAAGTATATCCTGTCGTATTAGCAGGTAAACAACTGATTAGCTTGTTTTATCAGTGTTTTGGTGTCATTTTGGGGGTTTCTTGAGAATATCCATATTTTAAAAGCTTTTTACATCGCTGGATATAGAAGCAGTCATTGGTTATTCATTATCTACTTTACGCATGTATCTGGGTTACTGTTTCTAAACTGATCTCTCCAGGGAGAAATCGGTGTGTTTTGCAGTGTTTCATGTGTTTCGCCGGGTTTCCGCTTTACACCCCTCCCCTGAAGGCTTGTCCCATGAGAGCCTTTGCCCAACTGGTCATTCTTTGTGTGCGAGGCTGGACAGCGAATGCCAGCAAGATATTCAACTATGGGGAGGTGTCATACCTGAGCCCAATCTTGTTTGTACTTCCTGTCCACATCTGTGAAGGGGCTCAGTGCTTGGTGATGAGGAGTGGGAACCCTGGCTGAACTTTTTCTTCTCTGTAGCCCAGCAACAGCAAGGCCATTTGTAGCAGCCCGATGAGATGGGCTAACAGCACAGAGCGAGGTCGGACTCGAGCTCTTGTTTCTCTATCTGGCTCTTCTCGGCTCAGTTGGTAGAGCTCACTTGTGCCTCTGAGCCCGGAGGTTGTGGGTTTCCGCCCCACTCCGGAATTTGAGCACGTTATCTAGGTTGGCACTTGAGCACAGTACCGAGGGATTGCTGCATTGTTGAGGAGCTGTGCTTTGGATGCGACGTTAAACTGAGGCCCTGTCTGCCTGTTCAGGTGGACATAAAAGATCCCATGGCACTATTCAAAGAAGAGCAGGGTGTTACCCTCCCAGGAGAAGCATTAAAAGCCACCTCCTGCGTGGGGAAGTAGGAACCCTTCACTCCATTGGAGATGGAAGACAAGCAGCAACGGTCTTCAAAATCAGACGTGCGGCTTGGTTCGGATCATGGAGCAGCATTGAAAGCAGCTGTGGAGGAGCCCACTGCTCCAATCTTCTCCCCCTCCCTCACTGCTGAAGGAAGGTAATTGTCAACAGTGAATAACTGAACTGGGTGAGGTGGAAATCAGGTGAATAAAATCAACAAGAGAGCACGTTCCCTCAGCAACAGTAGTCAGCGTAGTTGACATATGGCCTTCAAATTGTACGTCGCTTAGATACAAGTAATTCCACTTTATACAGGCATGCCTCGATCTTAAAATTCTCATCCTTGTGGTCAAATCCTTATCTCTGTAACCTCCTCCAGCCGTACAATTCCCCGAGATCTCTGCGCTCCACCAATTCTGGCCACTTGCACATCCCTGATTTTCATCACTCCATCATTGGCGGCTGTGCTTTCAGCTGGCTAGGCCCTAAGCTCTGCAATTCCCTCCCTAAACCTCTCTGCCTCGCTTTCTCTCTCCTTTAAGCTTGCTCCTTAAAACCTCCCTCTTTGACCAAACTTTTCGTCACTTGGCCCAATTTCTCTTTATGTGACTTGATGTCCGTTGTTGTCTGATTAGGCTCCTGTGAAGCGCCCTGGGACATTTTGCTATGTTAAAGGCGCTATATAAATGCAAGTTGTTGTTGTTGGCATTGTGAATGAGCGCTCCCAGCAGGGAGCCTCGCCCGCAAGCTGTGCGTTCAGGAAATCACAGGAGATTTCTTGATCCAGCGGATGGCGGGCGAGGCTTGCCACCCGTCGCGCACCCTCATAATATCAGCTATAGACGTTATTGGCAAAGTAGGAATGGGCTAGGTCTTGGGCGGTTTTTCTTTTCCCAGAGAGTAGTGAGCCTCTGGAATGCGATGCCGGCTGGTGTGGTGGGTGCTGACTCTCTCCAATCCTTCAAGAGGGAGCTGGACAGGTTTTTTGGCTGGGGCAGAGATCGCATCATATAGATTCTGACGAAAGGTCATCGACCTGAAACGTTAACTCTCTTTCTCTCTCCACGGATGCTGCCTGGCCTGCTGAGTTTTTCCAGCGTTTTCTGTTGTTATTTCAGATTTCCAGCATCCGCAGTATTTTTCTATCGCATCATATAGATTAACAGTTAACGTAAGCATGGTCAGTGTGGTTTCTGGACTGGTTTTGATCGCCTCAGGGAGTCGGAGAGGAATTTTCCAGATTATTTCCTACTAGTTTTTCCCTGGGTTTTTCTGTTTTTCTTTGCCTCTCCCAGGAGATAACATACCTGAGGGGAAGGGGTGGGCCTTGGGGTAGGAAGTATCTACTCACGGTACTCCAGGCATCATGAGTGTGGGACAGGTTTGATGGACCAGCTGGCCTTTTCCTGCTCATATGTTCCTATTCACTGAGTCCCACAGTATGAAGGAACCAGACAAAGATACTCTTCCAAGCCACTGCCCCAATAACATCATCAGCATTCATTGTTTATAATAAAATAAAACACAGGTAAAAAGAAAAGACGTTAAAGGAACTTGACCTCATTCTGTTGTGGAATCAATCAATCTGGATGGTGATGCTGCTTCTTTAAGGCAGTCTTTCACAACTTGCACTTTTCACCTCAATAACTCTTAATTCTCTATAAAGCCATGACTACCTCTCATGAATCGAGCAAGGCTTCTGGCAGCTCTCACACCCCAAAGCAGGATACATAACAAAGCTGAGAGGCAGTAACTCTCCCACCTCTTAGCCCTCAACCTCTCTCCATCGCAATTATTCTTGTTTCTCACTATTTTATTAATGTTACTCTGGTCCCTGTTTTCCCATCAACTACTTGTTATTGTACAAAAGTTTTGGCAGCTATTTTCCAGAGTGAAATGCTTGGATGTTTCCCTATAATTCTCCTCAGATGATTTACGTATTCATAGAATCATAGAAATTTACGGCACAGAAGCATGCCATTCGGCCCATCGTGTCTGTGTCAGCTGAAAAAGAGCTATCCAGCCTAATCCCACTTTCCAGCTCTTGTAGGTTGCAGCGCTTCAAGTGCATATCCAAGTACTTTTTAAATGTGATTAGGGTTTCTGCCTCTACCACACTTTCATGCAGTGAGTTCCAGACCCCCACCATCCTCTCCTCAGCCTGAGGATTGGGATTGTTTTAGAAATCAGCAAAGGGGATCAAGAAACTGATAAAGAAAGGGAAAATGGAATATGAGCACAAACTAGCGAAAAATATAAAAACGGATTGTAAAAGCTTCTATAGGTATGTGAAAAGGAAATGACTGGCGAAGGTAAATGTAGGTCCTTTACAGTCAGAATGGGGAATGAGGAAATGGCAGAGAAATTAAATAAATACTTTGTTTCTGTCTTCACGGAGGAAGACACAAAAAATCTCCCAGAAATACGAGAAAACCAAGGGTGTGGCGAGAATGAGGAACTTAAAGAAATTATTATTAGTAAAAAAAACAGTACTACCAAAATTAATGGGACTAAAAGTTAATAAATCCCAAGGATGACCTACATCCTAGGGTTTTGAAAGAGGTGGCCTTTGGGATAGTGGACGCATTGGTTGTCATCTTCCAAAATTCTATAGATTCTGGAACGGTTCCTGCAGATTGGAGGATAGCAAATGTAACCCTGCTATTTAAGAAAGGAGGGAGAGAGAAAATGGGGAACTACTGACCTGTTAGCCTCACATCAGTAGTTGGGAAAATGCTGGAATCTATTATAAAGGATGCAATAACTGGGCACTTAGAAACTAATAGTAAGATTGGGCAGAGTCAGCATAGATTTATGAAAGTGAAATCCTGTTTAACAAACCTATTGGAGTTCTTTGAGGATGTAGCTAATGGAGTAGACAAAGGAGAACCAGTCGTTGTGTATCTGGATTTTCAGAAGGCCTTCGATAAGTTCCCACACAAGAGGTTGGTGAACAAAATTAGGGCGCATGGAATTGGGGGTAATATACTAGCATGGATTGAGAATTGGTTAACAGACAGAAAACAAAGAGTAGGGATAAACGGGTCTTTTTCAGGATGGCAGGCTGTGACTAGTGGGGTACCGCAAGGATCGGTGCTTGGGCCCCAGCTATTCACAATCTGTATCAATGATTTGGATGAGGGGACTGAATGTAACATTTCCAAATTTGCTGATGATACAAAGCTAGGTGTCAGTGTCAGTTGTGAAGAAGATGTGAAGAGGCTTCTCGACAGGCTCAGTGAGTGGGCGAGAACATGGCAGATGGAATAAGAACATAAGAAATAGGAGCAGGAGTAGGCCATTCGGCCCTTCGAGCCTGCTCCGCCATTCAATGAGATCATGGCTGATCTTCTGCCTCAACTCCATTCACTGGCCCCATCGTCATATCCCTTGATGCCCTTACTAGTCAGAAATCTATCGACTTCTATTTTGAATATCACCAATGACTGAGCCTCCACAGCCCTCTGGGGTGGAGAATTCCAAAGATTCACCACCCTCTGTGTGAAGAAATTTCTCATACATTTATCCACAATATAAATGTGAAGTTATCCACTTTGGTAGAAAAAACAGAAAGGCAGAGTATTTCCTAAATGGTGAAAGATTGGGGAATGCAGATGCTCAAAAGGACCTGGGTGTCCTTGTGCATGAGTCACTGAAAGTGAATGTGCAGGTGCAGCAAGCCATTAGGAAGGCAAATGGTATGCTGGCCTTCATTACAAAGAGGATTTGAGTACAGGAGTAAAGAAGTCTTACTCCAATTATATAGGCCCTTGGTGAGACACACCTGGAGTACTGTGTACAATTTTGGTCTCCTTACCTAAGGAAGGATATACTTGCCATAGAGGGAGTGCAACGAAAGTTCACGAGATTGATTCCTGGGATGGCGGGACTGTCGTATGAGAAGAGATTGAGTAAACTAGGCCTGTATTCTCTTGAATTCAGAAGAATGAGAGGGGATCTCATTGAAGCATACAAAATTATTACAGGGCTTGAAAGGATGGATGCTGGGAGAATGTTTCCCTTGGCTGGGGAGTCTAGAACTAGGGGCCACAGCCTCAGGATAAAGGGTAGGCCATTCAGGACTGCGATGAGAAGAAATTTCTTCACACAGAGGGTGGTTAATCTTTGGAATTCTCTACCCCAGAAGGCTGTGGTGGCTCAGTCATTGGGTATATTCAAAACAGAAGTCAATAGATTTCTGACTAGTAAGGGCATCAAGGGACATGGCGATAGGGCCGGTGAATAGAGTTGAGGCAGAAGATCAGCCATGATCTCCATTCAAAGGGCCGAATGGCCTACTCCTGCTCCTAGTTCTTATGTTCTTAACTCCCCTCTAATCCTCCAACCAGTTACTTTAAATCTATGTCGCCTGGCTATTGACCTCTCTGTGAAGGGAAATTGGTCCTTCCTATCCACTCTATCTAGGTACCTCATAATTTTATACACCTCAATTAAGTTTCCCCGGAGCCTCCTCTGTTCGGAAGAAAACAACCCCAGCCTATCCAATATTTCCTCATAGCTAAAATTCTCCAGTCCTGGCAACATCCTTGTAAATCTCCTCTGCACTCTCTCTAGTGCAATCACATCCTTCCTGTAATGTGGTGACCAGAACTGTACGCAGTACTCTAGCTGTGACCTAACTAGTGTTTTATACAGTTCAAGCATAATCTCCCTGCTCTTACATTCTAGGTCTCGGCTAATAAAGGAAAGTATCCCATATCCCTTCTTAACCACCTTATCTACCGGTCCTGCTACCAAAAATGGTGGGGAACCAAGGGTCTAATGAGAGTGAAGAACTTAACGTAATTAATATAAGTAGAGAAAAAGTCAGAGAAACTATTGGGACTAAAAGTCGACAAATCCCCTGGACCTGATGGCCTACATCCTCGGGTTCTAAAAGAGGTGGCTGCAGAGATAGTGGATGCATTGGTTTTGATCTTCCAAAATTCCCTAGATTCTAGAATGGTCCTAGCACATTGGAAGGTAGCAAATGTAACACCGCTATTCAAGAAAGGAGGGAGAGAGAAAACCGGGAACTACAGGCCAGTTAGCCTGACATCAGTCGTCAGGAAAATGCTGGAATCCATTGTTAAGGAAGTGGTATCAGGGCACTTAGAAAATCATAACATGATTAGGCAGAGTCAACATGGCTTTATGAAAGGGAAATCATGTTTGACAAATTTATTAGAGTTTTTTGAGGATGTAACTAGCAGGGTAGATAAAGGGGAACCAGTGGATTTAGTAGATTTGGATTTCCAAAAGGCATTAATAAGGTGCCACATAAAAGGTTATTACACAAGATAAGGGCTCATGGGGTTGGGGGTAATATAGTAGCATGAACAGAGGATTGGTTAACGGACAGAAAACAGAGAGTAGGGATAAACAGGTCTTTTTCAGGTTGGCAGGCTGATACTAGTGGGGTGCCACAAGGATCAGTGCTTGGGCCTCAGCTATTTACAATCTATATTAATGACCTAGATGAAGAGACCGAGTGTAATGTATCCAAGTTTGCTAACGATACAAGGCTAGGTGGGACAGTAAGCTGTGAGGAGAACACAAAGGGTCTGCAAAGGGATATAAGTAGACTAAGTGAGTGGGCAGCAAGGTGGCAGATGGAGTATAATGTAGGGAAATGTGAGGTTATTCACTTTGATAGGAAGAATAGAGAAACAGAATATTTTTTAAATGGTGAGAAACTTTTAAATGTTGGTGTTCAGGAAGATTGAGGTGTCCTCGTGCAAGAAACATAGTAAGCTAGCATGCAGGTACAGCAAGCAATAAGGAAGGCAAATGGCATGTTGGCCTTTATTGTAAGGGGGTTGGAGTACAAGAGTAAGGAAGTCTTGCTACAATTGTACAGGACCTTGGTGAGACCACACCCGGAGCACTGTGCACAGTTTTGGTCTCCTTATCTAAGGAAGGATATACTTGCCTTGGAGGCGGTGAAACGAAGGTTCACTAGATTGATTCCTGGGATGAGAGGGCTGTCCTATGATGTGAGACTGTGTAGAATGGGCCTATACTCGCTGCAGTTTAGAAGAATGAGTGGTGATCTCATTGAAACATAGAAGATTACATAGATACATAGAACAGTACAGCACAGTACAGGCCCTTCGGCCCTCGATGTTGTGCCGAGCATTGTCCGAGACCAAGATCAAGCTATCACACTCCCTATCACTCTGGTGTGCTCCATGTGCTTATCCAATAACCGCTTGAAAGTTCCTAAAGTGTCCGACTCCACTATCACAGCAGGCAGTCCATTCCACACCCCAACCACTCTCTGAGTAAAGAATCTACCTCGGACATCCCTTCTATATCTCCCCCCATGCACCTTATAGTTATGCCCCCTTGTAACAGCTGCCTCTACCCGAGGAAATAGTCTCTGAACATCCACTCTATCTATCCCCCTCATCATCTTATAAACCTCTATTAAGTCGCCTCTCATCCTCCTCCGCTCTAAAGAGAAAAACCCCAACTCCCTCAATCTTTCCTCATAAGACCTCCCCCCCAAACCAGGCAGCATCCTGGTAAATCTCCTTTGCACTCTTTCCAATGCTTCCACGTCCTTCCTATAGTGAGGTGACCAGAACTGCACACAATATTCCAAATGTGGTCTCACCAAGGTCCTGTACAGTTGCAGCATAACCTCACGGTTCTTAAACTCAAACCCTCTGTTAATAAACGCCAACACACCATAGGCCTTCTTTACTGCTCTATCCACTTGAGTGGCAACCTTCAGAGATCTGTGGATATGAACCCCCAGATCCCTCTGCTCCTCCACGTTCCTCAGAACCCTGCCGTTGACCCTGTAATCCTTATTCAAATTTGCCCTACCAAAATGAATCACCTCGCACTTATCAGGGTTAAATTCCATCTGCCATTTTTCGGCCCAGCTCTGCATCCTATCAATGTCTCTTTGCAGCCTACAACTGCCCTCCACCTCATCCACTACTCCACCAATCTTGGTGTCATCAGCAAATTTACTGATCCACCCTTCAGTCCCCTCCTCCAAGTCATTGATAAAAATCACAAACAGCAGAGGACCCAGCACCGACCCCTGTGGCACACCGCTGGTAACTGGTCTCCAGTCCGAAAATGTTCCATCCACCACCACCCTCTGCCTTCTATGAGATAGCCAGTTACTTATCCAATCGGCCAAATTTCCCTCTATCCCACAACTCCTTACTTTCTTCATGAGACGACCATGGGGAACCTTATCAAACGCCTTACTAAAATCCATGTATGCGACATCAACTGCTCTACCTTCATCTACACACTTAGTTATCTCCTCAAAGAATTCAATCAAATTTGTTAGGCAAGTCTTACCCTTCACGAATCCGTGTTGACTATCCCTGATTAAGTTGCCCCTTTCCAAATGGTCATAAATCCTATCCCTCAGGACCTTTTCCATTATCTTACCAACCACCGAAGTAAGACTAACCGGCCTATAATTACCAGGGTCATTCCTATTTCCTTTCTTGAAGAGAGGAACAACATTCGCCACTCTCCAGTCCTCTGGCACCATCCCCGTGGACAGTGAGGACCCAAAGATCAAAGCCAGAGGCTCTGCAATCTCCTCCCTTGCCTCCCAAAGAATCCTAGGATATATCCCATCTGGCCCAGGGGACTTATCGACCCTCAGGTTCTTCAAAATTGCTAAAACATCTTCCCTCAGAACATCTACCACCTCCAGCCTATCCACCTTTATCACACTCTCATCCTCAAGAACATGGCCCCTCTCCTCGGTGAACACTGACGAAAAGTATTCATTCATCACCTCTCCTATCTCTTCTGACTCCATGCACAAGTTCCCACTACTGTCCTTGACCGGCCCTACCCTCACCCTGGTCATTCTTTTATTTCTCACATAAGAGTAAAAAGCCTTGGGGTTTTTCTTGATCCGACCCGCCAAGGACTTCTCATGCCCCCTCCTAGCTCTCCTAAGCTCTTTTTTTAGCTCATTCCTTGCTACCTTGTACCCCTCAATCGACCCAACCGAACCTTGTTTTCTCATCCTTACATAGGCTTCCTTTTTCCTCTTGACTAGACATTCAACCTCTTTTGTGAACCATGGTTCTCTCACTCGGCCATTTCCTCCCTGCCTGACAGGGACATACCTATCAAGGACACGCAGTAATTGCGCCATGAAAAAGCTCCACTTTTCGTTTGTGCCTTTCCCTGATAGTTTCTGTTCCCATCTTATACTCCCTAATTCTTGCCTAATCGCATCATAATTACCCCTCCCCCAATTATAAACCCTGCCCTGCCGTATGGCCCTATCCCTCTCCATTGCAATAGTGAAAGTTACCGAATTGTGGTCACTATCTCCAAAGTGCTCTCCCACATACAAATCAAACACTTGGCCCGGTTCATTACCCAGTACCAAATCCAACGTGGCCCCACCTCTTGTCGGCCTATCCACATATTGTGTCAGGAAACCCTCCTGCACACACTGTGCAAAAACTATCCCATCCGAACTGTTTGACCTATAAAGGTTCCAATCAATATTTGGAAAGTTGAAGTCACCCATGACAACTACTCTGTGACCTCCACACCTATTCATAATCTGCTTTGCAATTTCTTCCTCCACATCTTTATTACTATTTGGGGGCCTGTAGAAAACTCCTAACAACGTGACCGCTCCTTTCCTATTTCTAACTTCAGCCCATATTACCTCAGACGGCAGATCCCCCTCGAACTGCCTTTCTGCCGCTGTTAAACTATCCTTGATTAACAATGCTACTCCTCCACCTTTCTTACCAACTTCCCTACTCTTACTGAAACATCTATACCCCGGAACTTCCAACAACCATTCCTGTCCCTGTTCTAACCATGTCTCCGTAATGGCCACCACATCGTAGTCCCAAGTACCAATCCACGCTCCAAGTTCTCCTACCTTATTCCGGATGCTCCTTGCATTGAAGTAGACACACTTCAAGCCATCTTCCTGTCTGCCGGTACATTCCTGCGACCTTGATACCCTCCTCAGTACCTCCCTACACTCACCACTGGCTCGTGGACTACAGCCCTTTTTCCCATCCCCCTGACAAATTAGTTTAAACCCCCCCGAAGAGCCGTAGCAAATTTCCCTCCCAGGATATTGGTGCCCCTCTGGTTCAGGTGCAAACCGTCCTGTTTGTACAGGTCCCACCTTCCTCAGAATGTGCTCCAATTATCCACATAACTGAAACCCTCCCCCCTACACCATCCCTGCAGCCACGTGTTTATCTGCACTCTCTCCCTGTTCCTCAACTCGCTAGCACGTGGCACCGGCAACAAACCAGAAATTACAACATGGTTTGTACTGGCTCTCAGCTTCCAACCTAGCTCCCTAAATTCCTGTTTTAAATGCCCGTCCCTTCTCCTTCCTATGTCGTCGGTACCGATGTGTACCACGACTTGTGATTGTTCCCCTTCCCCTTTGAGGATTCTGAAAACACGGTCCGAGACGTCACGGACCCTGGCACCCGGGAGGCAACATACCATCCGTGAGTCTCTTTTGCTGCCACAGAACCTCCTATCTGTCCCTCTGACTATTGAGTCCCCAATAACTATTGCTCTCCTGCTCTCCCCCCTTCCCTTCTGAGCCACAGGGACGGACCCAGCGCCGGAGATCCGGTCACCGTGGCTTACCACTGGTAAGTCGTCCCCCTTAACAGTATTCAAAGCGGTATACCTGTTACTGAGGGGAACGACCACAGAGGATCCCTGCACTGACTGCTTCCTCCTAGCCCCTCTCACCGTCACCCATCTATCTTCATGCTTTGGAGTAATTACATCCCTGAAGCTTCTATCTATGACCTCCTCTGCCTCCCGAATGATCCGAAGTTCATCCAGCTCCAGCTCCAGTTCCCTAACACGGTTTTCGAGGAGCTGGAGATGGGTGCACTTCCCACAGGTGTAATCAGCAGGGACACCTACGGCGTCCCTCACCTCAAACATTCTGCAGGAGGAACATTTCACTGCCTCCCCTGCCATCCCCTCCAGCTAACTTGCAGATTCTGAAGGGGATTGACAGGGTAGATGCTGAGAGGTTGTTTCCCCTGGCTGGAGAGTCTAGAACTAGGGGGCATAGTCTTAGGATAAGCGGTAGGCCATTTAAGATCGAGATGAGGAGGAATTTCTTCACTCAGAGGGTTGTGAATCTTTGGAATTCTCTGCCCCAGTGGGCTGTGGATGCTGAATCTTTGAGTATATTCAAGGCTGAGATAGATAGATTTTTGGACTCTAGGGGAATCCAGGGATATGGAGATCAGGCGGGAAAGTGGAGTTGAGGTCGATGATCAGCCATGATCTTATTGAATGGCGGAGCAGGCTCGAGGGGCCGGAAAGCCTACTCCTGCTCCTATTTCTTATGTTCTTACCTTCAGAGATCTGTAGACATGCACTCCAAGGTCCCTCTGTTCCTCTACACTTCTCAGTATCCTACCATTTATTGTGTATTCACTTGCCCTCATCAACCCTCTCTGTTACCTCAAGACTCAACTTGGAGAGGGTGCAGAGGAGATTTACTAAAATGGTACCAGGGATGAGGAATTTAAGTTAAGTGGAGAGACTAGAGAAGCTGGGATTGTCCTCCTTAGAGCAGAGAAGGTTAAGGGGAAATTTTAACAGAGGTGTTCAAAATTATATGGGGTTTTGATAGAGTAAATGAGGATAAACTGTTTCCACTGACAGGAAGGTCAGTAAACAGAGGATACAGATTGAAGATAATTGCCAAGATCATCAGAAGGGATATGAGACATTTTTTTTACGCAGTGAGTTGTTATGATCTGGAATGCACTGCCTGAAAGGGTGGTAGGTACATATTCAACAGTAACTTTCAAAGGGAATTGGATATATACTTGAGAAGGAAAAACTTGCAGGCCTATGGGGAAGGAGCAGGGGAATGGGACTAACTGGATAGCTCTTTCAAAGACCCGGCAAAGGCACAATGGGTTGAATTCCTCCTTAGGAACATGGGAACAGGAGTAGGCCATTCAGCCCCTCGAGCCTGGCCCACCATTCAATGAGATCATGCCTAACTTCTTGGCTACATATCCCTTAATACCCTTGCCTAGGAAAAATCTATCAATCTCAGATTTAAAATTATTAATTGAGCTAGTATCTACTGCTTTTTGTGGGAGAGAGTTCCACACTGCTACCACCCTCTGCGAGAAGTGTTTCCTAACTTCTCTCCTGAATGGCCTGGCTCTGATTTTAAGGTTATGTCCCCTTGTCCTAGATTCCCCCACCAGCAGAAAAAGTTCCTCTCTATCTACCTTATCAATTTCTTTCAAAATCCTAAAAACCTTAATCAAATCACCACTTAACCTTCTATATTCATGGGAATACCGCTATGTGGTGGCACTGAAAAGAAAGAAAGATTGCATTTATACAGCGCTTTTCATGACCTCGGGACGTCCCAAAGTGCTTTTACAGTCTCTAAAGTACTTTTGAAGTGTAGTCACTGCTGTAATGTGGGGAAACGCGGCAGCCAATTTGTTCACAGCTGATCCTATAAACAGCAATGAGATAATGACCAGATAATCTGTTTTAGTGATATTGGTTGAGGGATGAATATTGGCCAGGACACCGGGGAGAACTCCCCTGCTCTTCTTCTAAATAGTGCCATGGAAGCTTTTACGTCCACCTGACATCGCAGATGCGGCCTCGGTTTAACTTCTCATCCGAAGGACGTAGCAGACGGGAGTAGAGCCTCACAAAATTACTACCGAACATGAAAGAGGAATGGAGTCTT